>OX579639.1:24764452-24931609 GCA_951230915.1 Antitrichia curtipendula | reverse complement strand
TCGCCAAGGCATGCTAATCGTTCACCCCGGAATTGGAGCAAGAGATCCAAATAGGGTGATAGAAACCGTTCCTAAGTACATACGTACCAGGACCTAGCCGGTCAACTCCGGCATTTGTTGTTTTGAACAATTCCAGGTGGGCCTACTATAAATTCTGATGCAGAAGACCCCAACGCACAACAACACAAGAGGTTGAAGCGCAAACGTACTCATGGCCAAACAACTATAGAGCTTCGAAATGAAAACTCGGAAGTTGAGGAACATTGGACCACCGACAGTGGTGAAGCAGAAGATGAATATGACAGCAATGAAGATGCCACTGACGAGGCACCAGAGGATGATGATGTTGTTGTTCAAGATGCTAATGCAGCGAATCCAAGTGCCCAAGAAGTTCGTAGGTCGAGTCGTTTGAATAATTGAGGTTATTGAGTTGCATCGATGGTAGATCTCGGATCTTTAAGAGTTGAAGACAATTGTAGCAATTGGAAGAAATATAGACGAGAAGCCAAAAAAATGTTTTGGATAATCTATGAGAAACAGAGAAAGTGAGCGTATTTTGGAAGTATAGATTCATTGTATTGATATTGTACTTTGCAATGCATGAATTTTATAAACTATTTTGGTTATCACAAACATTGCAGCCTACCTGTATTTATTTTGTGTATTTTGTATTTGATGGGCCTCCTGGAAACCTTGGTGGGGAAATCATGTAAAATACATTCCAGTTACTGGTTCTTTTTAATGCAGTGGGGTCTCCTATTTGTTCCGAATTTTTTTTATACATATATATATATATATATATATATATATATATATATATATATATATATATATATATATATATATATATATATATTGTAGAACACATAAATTTAATCCACCATTGCCCGTCCGCGCCCTCCCACTCACGTTCAGGTCCGCGCCGTACCTGAAGGAGTCTGCGCCCTGACGCGCTGAAGTCCGCGCCCTGCCTGAAGGAGTCCGCGCCCTGACTGTCACAGTGAAGTCCCCGCCCTTCTTGAAGGAGTCCGCGCCCTGACGCGCTGAAGTCCGCGCCCTGACTGAAGGAGTCCGTGCCCTGGCTCTCACACAGAAGTCCCCGCCCTGCTTCGAGGAGTCCGCGCCCTGCTAGCCGAAGTCCGCGCCTTGCTTGAAGGAGTCCGCGCCCTGACGCTCACACTGAAGTCCCCGCCCTAATTCGATGAGTCCGCGCCCTGAAGCGTTGAAGTCCGCGCCCTGAATGAAGGAGTCCGCGCCCTGACGCTCACACTGATGTCCCCGCCTTGCTTGAAGGAGTCCGCGCCCTCACGTGCCGAAGTCCGCGCCCTGACTGAAGAAGTCCCCGCCCTAACGTCCGCGCCCTGACTGAAGAAGTCCCCGCCCCTGGATCCAGCTGTCCAAGCTGACGTGTCATTGAAAAAAATTCCACAACTTTGAGAAATTGAGGCCGTCCAGTTGGTCCGGTTTGCCCGTCCGTCCGGGACGTCCGATGACCCTAACTCGCCCGCTATGACAACCCTGAATGAAAGTGAAAGGAAACAATTATTTACACTTGCACTTTGTTTTTTTTTACAATCTTACAATTTATTATAGGCTTGGGGATGTTTCTCTGAGGTACGGGACCAAAGCACTAGGTTTGGAGGGGCACAAGGCAAGTTCCGAGGCTGCAGTTTGGCTCGGCGCAGGATCGGGACTGAAGTAGTAGGTCCGGCTTTGGCCGAGGCGGAATCGGAGGCTCGGGGGGGTCCGTGGTAGGTTTGGAACCGTCGCACCTGCCCCGAACCAGGTTTGGCGGCTCGGGTCGAGTTCGGGCGGTCATCTCCCTCCCCTGCGCGCGCGCCGTCTTCTCCTCGTTTTCTTCGTCGTGTGTTCTTCTCTTTTTCTTCGTCGCGCCTCGCGGTCTTCCCCGCATTGTGGGTGTGGTTGTGTACAGGTGCATTAGGGTTTAGGGCGTCGTTCTTTCTTGCCGTTGCGGTGTCTTGTGAGAGATTTGTGCGTACAGTTGTGAGCATCGCGGTTCGTCGTTAGCAGTGTTTTGTGAGAGATTTGTGCGTACAGGTGTGTGCATCGCGGTTCGTCGTTCTATCCTGGCGTAGCGGTGTGAGCTCAGTGGTATGTGCGTACAGGTGTGAGAATCGCGGTTCAAAATCTACCCTATCTTCTGTCTGCAATCTGAAAGTGGTGGTCTGAAATTTGTAATTCTGTTTTTTGTTATTTCGATGTTCATTAGTTGGAAGTTGGGTACTGATCGCCGCTAACGCGCTTGTATACTTCCTTTTTGTTATGGTACAGGTTGAGCTTGTTGCATGAGTGCTTGGGGCGTGGTAGATTTGCGGTGTGAGCTTGGTTTTGCAAGCTGGGGCTTTGTGGCGGCCCGCTTGTACCTATGCGTGACAGCGGTAGTTGGGCAGTTTTAGCTCCGAGGTGTGAGTTTGATGCATTGGAGTTTTGAGCGTGAGAGATTCGTCGTGCGGTTTAGTACCCGTTTCAGCTGGCCGCTTCAGTTCGCGGTGCAGAATTTTGCGTTGCGATTTGCAGTGGAGAAGCCGCGGCGGTCTTGCACTTCAAAGATTTCTTTTCGGTGATTTTTTGAGTTCGGGATTGTCCTCATCGTTGAAATTCCGTAGGTATTGACTTCCATATATCTCAGTGAACACTTGCAGGGCGCTCCTTTCGTTTAATTCACGACCTTTTCTTCATATATGTTTTCTTTTGGAGGTTTAGTTTTATGTCTTGATTACTATTGTGGATTTCGTGTTGTGTATGTTCTCGCATTACTATGACGAGTCCAGGGTTTCAAAATTAGAATCCTAAGCACTTTCATAGTAAGTGAACAGTAGTATTATGACGTTGATTCTCTTCATTCAATCTCATTGATTCATGCAGGTGTCTTCCTTAAAAATGCAATAACGTTGTATTCCTGTGATTGTAGGTCTCACTCTCGACGTTCAAATTGAATTCAAAGCTTTCCCAGGAACATCGAACAATTGAATTTGGAGGTAATGAATTCTACAGACCACACTCTTAGGTTCAGGGTTTAAGCCTTAGGGTTTATGCACAGAAAGTCACTTATAAAAATGCCTACATCTTCTATCCACCCTAAAACTTCGGTTTGAGGCTAATTACCCTCGACTTGAGGGTAATTTTATCAGTGATTTGCGAAAATCGAACCGTCAAGGAATTCCATATCCCAAAAGCCTAGAAAAAGCAAATATTCAGTCCAACTGGTTTACCTTCGAGCCGAAGGTAATAAAGACAAACATAGTAGAACCCTAACCTAAGACATGACAACACCCAAAACCATGAGAGCCGTCCGATTAGCTTCGAGTTGAAGGTAATAGGTAGCAAAGATTTCTCCAGTTACCCTCAAGATGAAGCTAATTATGGCCAAGGCTGCCAATTACAGACAAAGTCTGAAAGCCGAACAGAAGACAGACAAAAGCCAAATACAAGTCAAGCAGAAGCCTCCACAGGGAGGGCACCGCAGCAAAGCAGTGAAAGGTCCGAACCTGAAGAACCACTATCCGCAATCTATGAGAGCACAACCTGATTACCTTCAAGTCGAAGGTAAACTGTAGCAACCATGTCCTATAAACAACTCGAAGATCCAAGGAGGTCCGTGTTAGTAAATGCGAACCATCTCCTCTGTCCAATAGAAATAGTATCGTCATGCACAAGAACGCAGCCACCACCTTTATGTAGTAAGCAAACGATACACCATAATACGGTAGGGTGACCTGAACTTCCTAGGATCACGACACCCAAGAACACATAAAAGATGGTTGCACCCATGGGTCGACGAGAATCAACAACTATGGAAACAGAAACCAGAATAAGCACATGGACGAATGTCACGATTACTTATTTAGACAATAGCCTCGAGTCGAGGGTAAACTAACAACACATTGGTTTCGCAGGAACAAGTACCTAAAGATGGCAGACGATGAATCCTACGACTACAAAATGACACAGCACTTTATGGAAACGTTCGACAATCCTATTGAGGGCGAGCCGTTCCTTGATGACGACGAGGAGTCGTGCGGGAAACTCTGGCAGTTTTGGGGGAATGTTGCTAAGTGGTCATTTGGTATAAACCGGTTTCAGGACTTTGTCCACCTCCAATACCAGACGATGACCACGAGGAACTTCTTCGTCTGGCATCAGCAGGAGAAGGTGTCACGCATTGAGTGTGTCCGCCAGCGATATATCGTGATCGTGCTGCAGGAAGTAAATGAAGACGGCAGTGACGGAAATCACATGCACTCCATTGTCATGGACGGAGTCGGACCCGGAGCAAGGTTTGACATGCAGGAGATCAAAAGATTCCTGGAGGATGCAAAGGTTGACCACCTGATCCAGACATTCAAGACGGCAAAATATCTGCCTTAGACAGAAGGCCCGCCCACGACGATGACCCGCAGAATCCTAAACATCTGGATTGCGCTGGACAAACACGCGGTAAAGACCGTGAAGCCCCGCCCACATCTCGGTTCGCAGCGGAAGAAACAGAAAGAGCTTGCAGGGGCAGAAAGAAGCCTGTCAGCGCCACCAGGGTCCGGCAGCGGCGCAAGCGGGCAGGGGCAGGTCCGATCAGAATCCCGGAAACGCGCCGAAACTCAGTTGGGGGGTGCGGCGGCAGGTGACGGGACAAATAAGCGTCGGAAATCGAAAGCTGCTGCGGCTACCGGAAGCTCAGGATCAGCTCTGACGAATGTTGCACAGACCTCAGACTCCGAGGCCCCAATGGATGTAGCAGATAAGTTCGGGTTCATTCAGCGGGACTTCTGGGCGGAGCACCGGGCCTACTACATACTCGGAGAAGATCCAAAAATCGTCCACATCAACCAGTGCCATAAAGCAAGAGATGAGTACGTCATCTGGGGAATGGAGGACAAGATTACGGAGTCCGTGAAGCGCAACTTGATTGCCCTTGGTCATATCAGAGAGCGACAACGGCTTTGTATTACGCTGGTGGACAATCAAAACCGCTTGCTCAAGGAGCCGCCGTAGAGATGGGAGGATATCAAAAAGGGAAAGTTCATGATCATCAACGGTCAACACAGTGTGCAAGCATCCAAAGACCTGCAGTTTGAAAAGTGCAGCGAGCAACGCCGTAAGGAACTCAGGACGTGGGAAGCGTACATTGTGTGGACCCTGGATGCTTCGAAGTTGGTGAACATCTCCCAGTTCTACAACTCGACGAATCACCTCGACCATGCTCAGCCGACGTGGGGTAGCCAAGTCATTAGCTCCCGGAACGTCTGGATCAACTGCCTTCGACCGACACTCTTTGCCGAGGATCCCGTAAGGAGGAGGAATGCATCTGTCCTGAGCGAGGCCAAGTGGAAGGTAGACTACCTTCTAAACCATTACCCTCGTGTCGAGGCTAATACTACGGTTTCTTGTTAGGGTCCTGCAGACAACGTAATACTAGCTTGCTGCAGATTACGAAGTTGGTCATCAATGTCAATAGCAATAGATGCCTGATTAGCTTCGAGACGAAGGTAGATGAGATGTTCTAATGTCACAATGTGGATGGTCTTGCAGAGCTTCTCGGACGCAGTTGTGAAGCGATTCCAGAATATCAACCCTGAGAAGGAAGGAAAGAATATCAAGGCCCCCCTGGACTTGAAGAGCGAAATTAAGATCATCACGCTACGGGATGATATCTGGAAGCTGTGGAAGGATTTTCTCACCAAGTACCCGGAGGGGGAGCTTGTCGAACCGGTCACTCGACAGCTCTTCCGGGACATGAACGACTTCAGTCGCAAGTCGTTTGCGTTGAAGAGGGAATTCTTCAAGCATATTGGTCACTTCACGGACCACGACCTCGAGGTCTTTGCCAGACATTTGCTGAATTTGACAGAGGACCGACGGCACAAACATCCCAAAGTATCGGTCGGGAAGACAAAGTATCTTGTGCCGGATAATCAGACGGCACAGGATTGGGTGGAGCGCAAGAAGAAGAAGAAAATCATCCACGAGGAGATGATGTCAGTCAAACCCGATCTCAAACTGCGCGACGAGAATAATGACACCATTCTCGATGTCTAGAGGTCCTAGAAGAAGAGGCACCTATTTTCATCGGCGACGTGGGATTTTCTACTTTCCTACCCGAAGCCGTCGTTCTTCAGTAAACGCTTAACAAACGACGCCAAGCTGAAGAAGGCAAAGGACCTCGGCGACAAGTTCTCGGACGAGGCCACAATGTTCCAGAGATTCATGAAGTCAAAGTATCGACTTGGTGAACAATCTGGAGGGTTCGAATTCCGTGGACTAGACGCGCGCGCTCGAGTGCAAGTGGAAATGCAGATGTACATATACGTAAACCGTCCCCTCAGACTCGCCATTCTGGACGTCCGGGATATAGAAAGGCCAGTTGTAAACAAGAACACGTCGAGTCTTCTGCCGTTTCTCGAGTACATGACTACAAAACTAGAGCCAGATGCCAAGGAGGCTAGCGTCTGGCTCTGGATTCTAGGCGGCGACGAGGACTTCGACGCGGCACTCAACTTCGCGACGGTGGACATGCCGGACTACGACATTGTGAAGTCGGTGTACGTGCCATCGAAGGCGGAGCGACTAGACAACGTGTCTAATCGTTTGAGAGTGGCCCCAGACGTTCGTATGTTGTTCCTTTTTAAAAGAGGTGACTGTCATGCGGATGCTGTCCGCGACAGGGTGGTGGCAGAATATCGCCCTGCAGATATTCTGTACTACAACGAGGCCAAATACAACAACGAGGCCAAGTGGAGAATCTACGCAAGCAAACTGCGGATGGAGTTTTACCTTCAGATCCTGTAGTGCTTCGCAGTACGGAATGAAAACGTCCTGGGCATATTCGCAGGGGCCAAGTGTGCCATGGCTGCAAAGGTATGTCTACCCTCGACTCGAAGGTAACTTCTATCATTTCATGAAACGCTTTCCGAAAATTTATTGGTTGCCGTAGGGATTACCATTTACCCTCGAGTCGAGGGTAACTTGATTATGTGATGAATTGATGTTCAGTATGTAATGAGGGATGATGTCTGGCGACATTACCTTGTAACCTCGAGTCGAGGCTATTTATCCGTATGCCTTGTCGACTAACACCTGTTTGTTTATTACTCGTTCAGTTATATGGGTCATACTACTACGGCCTGGTTGAGAAGTCATTAACCGCGAGGCATAGGGCGTACACAAAATCAAGTGCGTACCTGGACATGAATGACTTTCTCCACTCAAATTCACCATACTCAGCGCAGTACCTGAGACCACTGTACGTGGAGGCGCCGGTGTTGGTTTCCGTCTCCCCCCCGACAGCTGGGGAACTGCTTTCTCCTCCCAGCAGTCCGGAGGGATCACAAGACGCGGAAGAAAGAGAGTCTGATGGATCGGACGAGGAGGACTCGTTGGGCGGTGACGGAGACGACAACCTCCCTCCACCCGGTCGGAGGAACTCATCCGATAACGATGAGGGTCTCGAGGAACAACATCGTAGAAGCCATGATGTTGAATTAACGCCCGCTCAGCATGAAAGAAACTCGGGAGGAGACGCCAGATCCCCGAGATCCGTCAAGAGGAATACAGATGTAGGCCTAGGGTTACGTGAGCGTGATCAGGGGAATGCGCAAGAGAAAGTTTTCCCGCCAAGGCACGCGACCGCTGGAGCGACATCGTCTGGTATTCATCGGGCAATCGAAATGGAGGGCATGCTGTTACCTGGTTCTGCTCGCAGGGAATCGGATGTTGGAATGGAAGGGATCGACGAGTACGGCACAAACACGATTGACATCCAACGATGGGAGGCTATCCCTTGAGGCCCTGTGGAGATTCCCAATTTGGTGGTGGAGGACGTGGAGACTGACTCTGAGTTCGTCGAGCAGCAACGGAAGGAGCGGGCACGCATCAGTCGCAAAGACAAGAGGAAGGCTACGGGGAAGTCCTCCTCAGGCGGTCAACGACGTCGCCATAAGACGGCAAGGAAGGGAGCGAAATAAAAGTCCAAGGTTGAGCGTCCGACTGTCGACCTGAGCGACGTTGACTCGGACTCGCTTCTGCACACCTCGGACTATGACGACACCGATAGCGCCGGTGACCCGGTCGAGGAAGCCGAGCAGGTCCCTCCCACTCCAATCCCGGGAAAAATCCAAACCGGGTGGCACGAGGCCAAGATGGAGCGGAATGTGAGGAAGGATGCAAGGAACAAGGACATGAAGGATCAGCTGGCGGCGAAGGACAAGCAGATTGCTGAGGCCCTCCGCATTAGCGAGGAGTTGAAGGAACAAACGCAGAAGACGCAGGCGCAGATGGACATCATGGCCAAGCAAATGGAAGCCTTCTTCGCCAGCCAGCAAGCCCTGGCCGCGTCACAGTCGCAGTCTGTTCCGAGCCAACAGCGTTCCCAGTCCACGCAAAGTCAGGTACCCTCTCAGGCTGGCCCCGCAGCGGACCTGTCGGAGGAGGTACGGGACTTGGTCTCGGGCATGTCGGATCTTCGACACGAGGGTACTCCAACCAAAGACCCTCCGTCTGGCGAGGACATCGTGGCGTCCACGTCGGCCGATCAACTCCCCGATCTAACGCCAGAATCCTCGGCTTTGAGGGCTGACGTCAGAGATACACGGGCTCCAGTGGCTCTTCCTTCATCCAGCGTAGTTGTTGCTGGCGGTTACCCTTGAATCGAGGGTAAATCACAGACGGGAGTTTCTGAAGTCGAGATTGGTGATGCTGCTCCGCTGGTTGAGGATCTTGGAGTTGCTGCAGCAGCTGTTTCTCCGCGTTCGGAATCCGGGCGGGAGGGTACTGGACCGGTTCAGCGATCGCCAGAGCTCGATCGTGTAGACTACGGTGACGAAGAGGACATCATCCTGGACAACGTCCCGGAAGACGTCAAAGTAGTTGGACAAGTACAATCCCCTGACCCATATGACTCCCTCTTGAGCCCGAACGGTGCATTTGCACCCTAATCCACTAACGCTGACACTAAACGCATATCTCAATGACTTGTAATGGATTAGCCTCGAGTTGAGGGTAAAACTGAACATGGTGTACCTGATCGATGTATAGGTCCCACGTTTCCGTAGTGCTAGTCACTCATACAATACGTATTTTGTTTGGCAGGAGGGTCCTCCTGTATAGTTTGGCGTTGAAAGACACCCCTGCCAGCAATCACCGTCTTGAGAAGTATAGCGTAGGAGTGCCATGCGATTAGTTCCGCTCTCGAATGACAACGTTGTATGCGATTATGTATATTATTTTCTTGTAAATAAAAATGGACATGCAGTATTTTGATAGACGCGTCGATCTAATTGTACTCTGTTGACACTGTCTTTTTTACTCAGCCAAACATTACTGTTGGTTTGCACCGCCCGATGCCCGTGAAAGCCCTTCCTAAGGGGAGCAATCAATGGATTAGTGGATTTCAGTGCTTTGTTCTGTTGTCTGGGTCACCTGACTCTGCATTCAAACAGGTAACTCCATTTCTTTGTTGTCTTGCTTTCATCAGGTAGAATCGGTGGAACACGGAGAGATCGTGCCGCGAAGTGTCTCGCCAGTAGTGCCCAAACTGAGGGGGAAGTGGCTAAATATTGTGTTCGACCTAAACGGCATCCTGTGCCAGTGCGAGTCAAGATCGTATGCTAAAAAGTTTAAACCGTATAGTGTCGAACAAAATATACTTTGCCACATGAATCCCACCATCGTTGGACCGAAAGCGGTCTTTGGCAGGCCGAATCTGCGGGAATTCCTTCACGATATCTCGCAGATCACGGCGAGGGCTGTGGTGTGGTCCTCGATGAAGCTTTCGACTGCTGAGATGGTGGCGGAATTCCTGTTCAAGGGGAACAGGGCCCCTTTCGAAGTCCTCGGACAGGAGCACTGTTGGCAGATAGAAACCACGCGGGGTCGGTTTCTTCACGATGGGTCGAAGCCCGTGTTTCTTAAGGTGCTCTCGGAGAAGATCTTCTCCATGTCGGGTGGGAATGTGTCCTTCACAGCGGACAATACCCTTCTCATCGATGACTCTCCCGAGAAGAGTGTTTGCAATGAGAAGGGCAACACCATATTCCTCCGCTCCTGGCACCACCCGCAACGGCTGGACAACTTCCTCATGGGAGATCTCCTGCCGTGGCTTTCGCGTTTAGAATCCGAGTGCGCACCCGGTGGCCTCCGAGAATATGTGTCTGTGAATCGGATAGGCGGAGACCCACTCACTTCTTCGTCCGAGGCGGTCCGTGGGATACTCCATGGGATGAGAGAGTCCGCTCGAAATGTGGATTCGCGGTTTGAACTTCCGGCGTTTAATTTAGTGATAGAGCCCGGCGGGCGTAGGACATAGATCTCTCCGGACCGGAAGACAATTTTGTAGTGTGTACATATTGTACAGGAATTTCACATGTAAATAATAAATTCAATTTGGATTTCACATAATCATATTTTCTGTGTGTCTCATTCTACATTCGGGTTGTGATGCTAGTCTTTGTGCTCTTGTTAGAGGGTTGATGCTTGCAAGACATGTCTACTCTTGTGTTCGTGCAAGTGGAAGCTTCAGTTGCTAGAGCCATGCCCAATCGGCACGGGCTCACGAGGAGTCTCCTTTCCGGATCCCAGAAGTCGTTTTCCGAATCCGAATCCGATTCCGGTGGGGGGAGCATGAAGCCCTCTGTGTTTTCAGGCCCGTTCATGATGCGCACAGCATAGGACGTAGCGTCTGTGGCCATCGATTTCTCGAAGGGGGACGTCGAGGACGGCGCCGTTGACAGCCCCCCTAGTCGCGGCCCTGAAAGGACTCCCATCTGCTCTCCGTCCCCGCTGAAGCGATTGTCCTCGGCTCAAGGATGTTGTCTTTCGCCGGCTCCCCGCAATGAGTCTGGGACCAGTCGGAAGCTAGACTTGACCGTGGGAGGGGGTAGCGCGGATCCTCGAGGCGAGGGTATCTATCTGAGCCCCCTCGCACGTTCTCATATGCGCATGGATGAGATGACATCCCCCGTTGCTCGAGTTGGGTACACGAGGAGTGTCGAAGTTGGGGCCAAAGTTGCGAATCATGTTCCTCGAATCGAGGGCAATCGTCCTCGTCCTTCATTGTCTGTGGAGGTTAGGCGGTCGCCCTCAGCTGATTCGCTTTTTCGTCAGAGGATTATCAGAGACCAACGTCGTTCTCTCGATTCAAAATCCATTGGATCTGGACTACCGTACATAAATGATATCGCTACAATGGTTCCGAGGCCGCCTCGTGGGGGGGCCAAATCTCATTCTACATCCGACGTTTCTCCAAGCATTCAAAATAGGAAGCAAAAAGAAGATGGCTCGCAGAGTGTGGGCTTCCCTAGTGGGATGGTCGGGGCAGGTGGGCCCCACTATCGTTCTCGACGGGAGGATATTTTGAAGGGCTTGGCGAAGTTGAAAGCGTTGGAAGCAACCAAGAGTAATTGTACAGGCGATAACGATGTTTAGGGTAGCCTAAAAAGTTTTCAAAGCCATTGGCTTCTGAGCATCCTTTACTATTAAAGCGTGGTAAATAATAAGTACAGATTCACATTAAATACAAAAATTAGGGAGCTTCATGTACAATAAGCCTCCCCACTGGCCACATGGTTTTACTCATTTACACCATTGGTTCTATTTTGCTGACACCGTCAGTGGAAGTTGCATCCTTTTAGTGTATTAAAATTTTTGAAAAACATTAAACTTACTGAGTATGTGTTTGGGTGCTTTGTGATGATCGCTCAATTGTTTCTGGCATTGAACAATGAAAATAGTTTCCCATCATTTCACCAATCGATATTTTTCCCTCTTCAATTGCTTGGACGCATTTGGATGATCATGGTTTGATTTTTTCTGTTTTTTGTATGTTTAGAGTAATTTACCTTTGTGTTCAACAATTGTTACCACAATGGACCTTCACACCCCGATTTCCAAAGTCTCAAATGTGCCAAATTGTCTCATTTTAATGAATAAGGCCTTGCATGAAGCAGTGCGTGGATTGTTTTCAAACAACATCCGTTCCGCTCCATGGTTTCAACGAAGTCAGAACTTGGCCTTTGGTCAACAAGCTGCAGGAGGAGTGGTTTTCCTTGAAAGAGGAGTGGTGGTGGTTCCTTTGTTTGGCCATAGCAAACAAGCGGGGCATGAGAGGGTGCGCAAAGTATGTGTTCAAAATTCAAAACATATTCCCGAGAATATGGAATTAGCTGGGAAGTCAGCCTTGCGCATGGATGAATTGAAGAAGTCCAGGGTGTAACGTTACGGAACGTCCGGAAACTAAACTTAATACATAAAATAGAGATATATAGGAGAAGAACTTTGAAATTTTTGCATAAGTGTAGAAGTTTAGACGCTAGAAACCTACATTAGAAAAGATCTCTTTCGTAGGAAAGTTAAAACTCTAATTAGGTTAAAACAGTGTTCCGGAACCAGTAGCCGGATAGTCGGAAGTTCCGGATCGTAGGGGTTCCGGCTAGAGAACTTACGGGAACTCCACCGGTTCGGGAACTTAGGGTTTCGCGCCGCTATATAAACCCCGCCGCCATTCTCATTCGGTCTCTTTTCTCTGCGGCATTTTCGCGAGTACGTTTAGTGAGAGAAAGAGTGGTGAGATAGGATCGAGGTAGGAAGCGGAAGTAAGGTCGATGCAACTCCGGAAGATCGATAGGATGACGGAAACCCGAGCCCGTAGACTGGCGGTGACCGCACGGACTGTCAGCCCGGCGATTCCGTTCGATACGGATCGCCAAAGAGAGTTGCAGGAGGATTTAGAGACCATGGGCTGTGTCGGATTCTTACACCGCCCATGGGACTTGAAGAGTGAAGGAATGATTGAGGAACTTCTTTACGGAGTTCCCAATCAGTATGAGTTGACGATGAGGGGCCGCCCGAGAGCGTGGACACAAGAGCTCTGGGCCGGAACGTACTTTGCACTGAACCGGGGGCATGGATGGGCCGGCCGGACGGAAAAGTTCGCGGCGGAAAGATTCCGGAACTCCGCTGATCCAAAAGAGGGGTTTGCAGCGACGGATTGCGTGTATGCCCGGGATCAGCAACTCTTAGAGTTCCTGATCCCCATCCTGTATCCGGAAAAGCCTAGCCGGGTGACCACCACGGTGGCCAACACCATTTTTGGGGCCTTAGGAAATAGGGTTAACCCGCCCCCAAGACCCGTAAATTGGGGCGGACTTATTCACACGATTGTGGATAAATTAGCGAATGGGATTTCAGGACGGAAGACCAGTTACATTAGCCCGTACTTGTTCCACTTGTACCACCGGATGGAAACCCTGAGCGAGCCGGAGCAGCTTATGTACAAGAAAGGGAAAAATCTCCTTAAGTACGGGCTGAGACCGGAACCGCAGCCAGAGGAGCCGGAATCCGAGGAGGAAGACGTTCCGGAGGAAACACAAACCACTCCGGAGAAGGCCGGAACCAGTAGGCGGAAGTCCACCGACCGGACAACGCGAGGGAAACAAGTGGCGGAAGGTTCCGTCCAGCCGGAAAGCCCACACGAGGAGTTGGATCCAGTCGAGAACGCCATACATTGGCTGCGAACGACGAGGACGGTGAACGACCGGATGGCAGCAGTACTCCAAGACGTTTGCCATTCGTTAGGAGTGAAGAACGAGAGAGAGATCTTGGCCGCCATCGCACGAAGACCGAATCCGGAAGACGTCAAGGTTCTGTACGATCAGATCCGGAGTCTTCAGGAGGAACGGGATCAGTTCCGGAGCCAGCACCAGTGGTCGGAATGGGAGATGCACATTGCGAACCGGAAGTCCACGGAAGCGATGGTTCTAGTACGGAAGCTGGGAGAACTAATCGACCTTCCGGCCAGCACCATCTCGAGGGCCCAACTCTGGAACTCACAGATGGTGGCCCAAGGCCACATTACCGGAACGAAGGTCGTACTCATCCTGACGGATTTCGAGGCCCGGATGGAGGGAGTGCTGAAGGAGATGCGACAGCTGATTGGAAGCCTCGACCCGAACCTGCTTGACCAAGCAATGTTCGCTGATCTTCCGGGAAGAGAGTTCCAAGAAACTCATGGAGCCGGAACTTCAACGGGAAAGAGGAATCCGGAAATCCCGACTCACGTGGTCAATTATCCGGAGGTTAAAACGCCGAAGGAAGCAAGCACGCAGACCACCGTCCAGGAGGGGACAGCCGAAAGACAGGCGGCGGTAAACTAGTTTCCGCCTCTCCAGCTGACGGAGACGAAAGTTGAGGCCATAGCAGCAGCAAGTGTCCGGAATCCTGCCCGGACCGATCCGGACAGGTTTATGCATATGCAGAACACTCCACCACCAGCAAATCCGGGCAACACCGTCATTAATTTGACGGAGACGAAGACGACACGGCAGCGACACACGAGGATTGAGGAGCCGTTGGAGATTGATGAGACGGAAGAGGAATCTGCGGAGTCTCACTCCCAATCGGATGGGACGGATTCTGATCCGCCTCAGATCCGGACTTGGTCGGCAACGAAGAGGACTCCAGCAAAGGTAACTGCCCGGAAGTCCACTCCAGCAAATCTTAGGGCCGGACCATCGACAAAGAAGCCCCGCAAATGACTAGTGCGGATGGGTGTCTTTTTAGTTAGGATTTTGACTTATTAGTTATTTCCGGAAACGGGTAACCCGGACTGTGGGCCCCTAGTTCCGGACTTTTAGGCTGTCAAACGGCTTTCCGGTTTTGCCGGAACGGTTATTAGGACCGTTAGCCGGATTTGTAGTTGGCCGTTGGCCGGGTTTTGTGTGGGTCTTTTGGCCGCTTTTTGTTTGCTTTTAAGGGCAGGCCGGCTTGTTGGCCTGTCATTCCCTCTCTTGTCATTTAATCAAAGCTTACCGGAGATCAATTTGATCATCTCTTTGCGTATCGCATTGATGATTGAGTCGTACACTGGTTTGTGAGTGAGAGTGTGTGAGAGGGAGTCCGGATTCTTGGGTTGACGGATACATATGCTGTGACGGAAGAGCTTTAGATGTGTGAATGAGGAGCTGTGCGTGGTGCCTTTAAATTGCTGGAACGGTGATCCGGTGGAAGCCTGTTACGGGTGAGGGTGCGAGTCCGGAAGTCCAGGGAGGATTCCGTGCGGAGATAAGCAACCGCCTGAGGAATTATCCCAGCCATCGGAAGGTCTGCCAACCTCTGGAGCACTCGAGAGATACGAAGTCAGCACTACAATCCGGAAAGTCTGGATCTGTCGTTGTAGTAAGGTGGATCTAACCGGGCCTTGTGTGACCTACTTTTCGGATACGTCATCTGGAAGATTGTGAGGGTACGGATTCTCCCTTTGCTATTACCGTATAATTCTTGGGTGTTTGTTTTGTTTGTTACGGATAGAGAGTGTGAACCAAGAGTGGCGAGTCCCTGCCCCTCGGAAAGATCAATAGTGGACCCCCTGAGGGTGAAACAGGGGTATCTAAAACCAATTACTTGAGAGAGTTGGAACCGGAATCCGGAATAGGGCGGATCCGGATTGGAATCCGGAAAATACTAGTTTCCGGAAGATAGCAATAGGGTGTACGGATTGCTTGGGGTGTTTTTGGAAGTGATCCGGATACCCAAAACTTGCAGCATCATACTAGAATTCCCTGGGACGATAACTCGTGTCATCTTACCACATTTTTGTATTAAAGATACTTACGCGCTAACTACGCGTGCGACACAGGGAGAAGTTGTCCGTCGAGGCATTGGTATGTCCATGCGAGCATCCAGGAGTCATCAAATTTTTTGCTATAAATGACATGACCACGGAGTGTTATTCGCAATGGTGGAATGGCGGTACTTTCGGCGCCATGTTTACCCTTGATGAGAAGAACCGAGATCCAGATGAAATTGGAGAGTTGGCTTACGATGCAACTCCCCAAACAATGCAAGCCATGAAACGACTCATGGCATATAGATGCAAGCGCACTGAACTTGCGTGGGCGATGATTTGCATTGTGGATGCACTGCAACAGTGCTCTATATTGCACAACGACATCACACCGGAGAACATTATGCTTCATTTTTTGAATGATGATGGAAGAACCATGTGGATTGGTCTATGTGATTCGGGAATGGGTAGCCGCATCAACGAAGAAACCTTTTCTCTTTACCAATTCAATTGTCCAAGGAAGTTCCAAGCAACCTGAGCGCAATGTTGGTGGGTGGCTCCTGAGTTGATGTACTTGACTGGAGAGACAAGAACTTTATCATCTCCTACTCGCAGGGTTAAGCCACCGTGTGTAAGTATATACACAGATGGATACTCCATAGGGAAATTGGCTATGAAGGTATGAAAAGAAGATCGCGGAAATGTAGAAATGATTCCGGACCATACGACATTTGGTACGTTTCAAACCATATTGGGTGAATTGTGCAAGGTGGAGCCACTACAACGACGGTCGATGACATATGCTGTGCAACGTCTAAGTGGTGCTCCAACGTTTTGGACACCACCTATGGATTGCTACCGCGAGGCCCGCAAAGAACAAGACCTTCAAGAAGAGCAGGCACGCAATGAAGATTAGATAATAGTGTATTACCATGTAGTTGCAAAATTAGTGTTTATTTAGCACATGCGGATATTATAGTATAGGCTTGAGGACATCCGTAGCAATGTAGCACACTTTGTGGCTTCAATGCATTTTGTACTCATTTTGGTTTATATAAAGTTATAAATGTATTTTACCTAAACATTGAGTTGTAAAAAACTTCTTGTCTTCCCTAACTTTATCATTTAAATTGAATGTAAACAAAAATCTTATATCTTTAGTACTAAAAACTTTGAATTATATATCACTACAAGAAATTTCAATTAGTTTTGTGGAAAATTGTAATTGTCAACATTTTTGTTGCACTTCATGCCATAAATAAGTAAGAATAGAAAAAACAATTCAAGAGATTCTAAATTTTTAGTTTTTTACAAGAGGTACAAATATCAATAGAAATTTCTAGTCAGAAAAATTTTCAATTGGTTATTTCATTTTTCATGCCCAAAACTAGTAAACAACCACAAAGAAGAGGTTGAAGTCAAATTTGACTATTAAACCAAATTTATATTTTTATTGAAAATCAGCATAATATTTTAATATTTTTTCCCATACGTAAGAATTCATCTTCTATTTATGTTGTTGTCTTTTCATAAAATTTAATGGAAAAATGATTTATTGTGATTTTATAAAGCTAAACGTGGAAATCAAATTTTATCAATTATAATATGTATCAGAATAATCTGAAACTCTTACCATAAATGAATGAATGAACTAAAAACATAGTTTTAAAATTTTAATTTTAATTAAATTTGAAAAAAAAAAAACATACATAAATAAAAAAACAGACTGTGTTATTTGGATTTTAACACATGGAGTTTTTAATTGCAATAACTCTTTCAAATTTTGACCTCGATTCTTGAATATTCAAAAAAAATAATTCAAAAACAATAGTGCCATGAAGGCCCAAGTTTCCATAAATCGCAGTGAAAGTTAATCTGAAATTGCAAAACTAGCATTCAGAAAACTACTTTTTCCAAGTTTGAATGCTAATATCTTTCATTCTATTCGGTCAAACTTCATGAAATTTTTACCACGTGATAAAAAACATGTGAAGTACAAGATCTTATGGTTAGATGTTGTAAAAAACATTTTTTCCGTATGTTGAGGCAAATGCAAGAGAAAAGACAGTTTTGCGTTGTTTTTTGTGTAATGACTTTGGAACTTTAGGGGTAAATAGTTCCATGAGAATGAAAGGAACAAAAGTCATATTTCATATTAATGCTGATTTCAATATGCAAGGTATTGAGCCTCTAAAACCATTGCATTTGAAAACATGAAGACCCTATTGTCTTTTCAAAAACATTCAACGTCTTCCATGCCTAAGAATACGCACAGAAGTATTTGCATTTGCTTCTTGTACTGTTGGTTCATTACCACCAATTTCTTCGAGTGGACCTTGTTGAGGCACCGGCCCCCTGTAATCACTATCTCTTGGAACCTCACCATCTTCACCTATAGTACCACCGATGGATTCACCATCATCATTGGATGGTGCACTACCACTTTCGCTGGAGGCCTTGGAATTGCGGTTTTGTTGTGGTCGAGCTATAGAAGACAACGTCCGAAGAGGTCGTTGGCCCATTGCGTCCATAATGCCATCTGTATTGGGTCCTCCTAATTGAACTTCTCTTGAAAATGATTGGGAAGCCGCTTCTTCCCTCCTCAACCTTCTACGCGTTCTACTACTCACACGTTCACTAGTAGTACCTTGTGGTCGTGGACGCTTCTCTCGATTATTGGCATGTACAGGTGGCCGTAATGAAGTCGTATTTCTAGTTGCACGCTGTGACACCGTACCAACCAATCGTGTACATATCGACGAAGTTGGTTCGTGTGGACGAAGTTGGTTCCTATGGACGAACTTCGGAACTAGACGGCCTTGATGATCTTTGGATTTGTAGATTTCCAATATATTGGCATTTGCCGTTGTGCAACCGAGACTCGATTTGGAGGGGCCATATGTGCTTCTCCACCTTGAGGGGGTCCTTCTCTGCGGGTGGTCCTCATGGGCAATGACGGTGGTACTACTACGTCTTTTTCATGTCCTCTTTGAATGTCAACACCATCTCTTTCTATTGTGGCATCAACTTGTACATCCATAGGGTTTGGACTTAGTGGTCTCGGTGCCACAACGTCCTCATTTGTATTGCCCCCACTTGGCCCAGCATTCCACGTTTGTGGCATTCGTGGTGGACTTCCTTGATGTCCCTCGTAGTCATTGTCGTTATTATCCCCCTCTTCAAAGTCAAATACGGATGCATCAATTAGAGGACGCTGTCCTCCCGCCCCACGAAATCTATCAAACGGTGGCTCATTGTCGTCATTGGAACTATCATCTGAATTGTCATCATTGGGATCAGAGAGAACCGAACCACGGTCTAGACCATCAGATTCATCTGTCATGGAATCCTCTGACATCATGTTTTCAGTGTACCACCTTGTCGGATTTGCTGCAGCCCTCTCTCGAAGAGTCTTGGAATTGGTATAAATGTAAACCAATTCCTCAGTAAGCTCTGACGTCAATCTATTGCGTTATTTGTTGTGGACAAACGAATACATGCTCCAATTGCGTTCATAGGACGATGCAGAACACACTTGCGCAAGGATCTTTCTGACAATCGATGCAAGTGTACGAGCACCGGCTCCGAGAAGGTCCCACCATTCGTGAGGCTGCAAATTCAAGGTGTTTACATCAGGAAGTCCACTGAAAATGCCTTGCCAATCTCTAACTGCTTGGTACTCAGACAAAGCTGAAGTAAATGTTTGATCTCCAACAGCCAATTTGCGCAAAACTCTCAATATGGCTTCTCTTGCCTCATCATCATCTATTAGCAAGACTTTGTTAAATAAAAAGGGATTCAATAGAGCTCCAGCGTAATGCAAATCTGTCCTGAGCATGTCCCAGCGCTTGTAGAAATCATCGGTGGCGGAAATTGTATACCTCCACTCTAATGAAAATGGTGGATCCTCCAAAGATAAAACATGCTTTTCCACCTTTTTCATCACAAGCCATGCCTTGTTCAAGCACGGGTGCTAGCCATCAAACTCTTGAAGAGCAATAAATACGGGCCACACTATGTGCACAAAGTTCAAACATCTCCTCCAAAATTCATCCGTTCGCACATATCGTCGCACATCGTTAACTTTTCTTTGCTTTTGATTGGATGCCAATCTCCGCGTATACTCATTCCACTGCGGATCGTGGACTGTCGATTCTACCGCTTCCCTCACCTCCACCAAACGTTCGATCATAAGGAACATGGTTGCAAAGCGTGTTTGAACGGGATTTTTCAAAACGTGATTAGAAGAATGTCGTCAAAAGATTGCAAGATGGCATGTGATGCGTTCGAATGTATTTCACAATTGACTTGGCTTTCTTGACCATACTTGTAATCCAATCTTGTTTTCCCCAATCTTCAAGTAGAAGGTCAAGTGCATGTACTGAATACCCTTGAAAATATATGTGTGGAAATCTACAAAGTAACAGAGCGCCAGCGGCCAACGTGTTTGCTGCATTGTCTGTACAAACTTGTACCACGTTCTGTGCCTCTACCTCGTCAATGTAATCACCCATGTAATTAGCCACGTAAGTAGCATCTTTGCATTCGCCTGTTGTGTCTATCGATCCAACAAAAACCTCTCCACTTGTACATGCCAACATGACATTCATCAATGGTCGATGTGTAACGTTGTCCCATCCATCAGAGCATATTGTAACGCCATACTTGAGGATTGGTGTCCTTGTCTTCTCTGCTACAATTGCTGCCACTTCGTCTTTTGTAGATTTTATGAGCTTTGTACGAAGTGCATGGTACGCTGGAGGTTTGTAGCCAACTCTCGATTCCGATGTTGATTTCACTGCATCCAAAAAAGCATGATGCCTCACTACATTGAATGGTATATTGGCTTCATAGAAAAACTTAGCCCACTTCTTGTCTAGTACTTGCTTGTTTGATGCATTCATTCCTTCTTGTACAGTAAGTTCCCTCATCGATCGACTGTGGGTCAATTTAGGGTTGGGCGTCTCCGATGATCGTACTTGAGAGCTTTGCCCCCCAGTGTTTTCTCCTCCATCGTTTGCCGAGATTGAAGCATCAGGTTGTTGCTCGCCACGTACTACACTTGGTAGTATTGTTGATGGTGATGTCACTTCTACATCGCGTCTAGTTCCATGCAAAGTGTCCGTAGGTATATGTCCTCCACAATTAAAAAACATTATCTTCACGGCTGCATTGACTTTAGTGCACATTCTCACTCCAAAGAGGGTGGCATTTCGTCTGTATCCCAAATGGAAAAGCAACCAATCCTTTCGATAGCTTAGCAAAGCTTCGCAAAACTTGCAAACAACTTTTCCATCTAGCCGTAGTGTATACCAAGGTTCCCACTGTGATCTTCCTCCACCCATTGCTCTTATCTGTCCTCCTCTACTTGCTCCTGCACCAAAAAAAAGATTAGTATTTTGTTTGAAATGTGATGTGGAAACAACACTTGTTGCTCTCACAACAAGTGCCACCACAACACACTCTTTTTGGACTTCGCTCTATTGCAATGGTTGTACTCCAACCAAGTCAGGAAAGGCAAAATGAGCAAGGGAAAGTAATCTTGAATAGGCGGAAGTCCTTAATATACACCTTGAAGCCCTCCCTAAAACCCTAAACCCAGCTAGATGGAGTGACGACTGATGGGGTGGACCCTAAACCCGCAGCCATGCCAACAAAACTATCCAAATGGCGACTGTCTCGTCCTGCGATATTCCGGTCCAGGAGATGGAACGGTTTCCCGTCCAGAGGACGGATTCGCGTCCAGGGGACGGATTATCGTCCTAGAGACGAGAATTCCATCTAGAGACGGGCTCCCCGTCCAGGGGACAACTTACCGTCCAGGGGACGACCTCTTCATCCCAGACGAGCTCTCTGTCCAAGAGACGGATGTCCATTCGGCGATGGAATGACCGTCTAGGAGACGACTCAACGCCGTCGCAGAATGGACAGACTTCATCCGCGCTGCGGATGGTCCCGTCAGTATCGACGACGGGCTCTTTGTCCAAGAGACGGATGTCCATTCAACGACGGAATGACCGTCCAGGAGACGGCTCGACGCCGTCACAAAATGGACAGACTTCATCCACGTTGTGGAAGGTCCCGTCATTATTGACGACGGGCTGTGACGCGTCAGGACGCGTCATGACATCCGGACGTGAAAAGCCCACGTCACGTTTTGTTAGACAACCCAATTCAGTTAGAGAGTTGGGATCAATTCAATTAGGGGGTTGGATTGGGTCTAGTCGGGGTTCAGTTATTGGAGGTCAGGGGTAAATTATTGGGGTTGGGAGCAGTCATTGGGAATTTGGGGCAATCACTGGGGAGTTAGGGTCCAGTCACCAAGAGTCGAAGCAATCACTGGGGAGTTAGGGTCCAGTCACCAAGAGTCGGAGCAGTCACTGGGAAGTTGGGGTCCAGTTACCAAGAGTCGGAGCAGTCACAAGGGAGTCGGGGTCGCAGCAGGGGGTAGCACTGGAGGATCGCAGCTGGTACAGGGAGCTGGGGAGTCGGAGTCCAGGGGGTCCTTGGAGAGTTGGAGTCCTCACTTTGTTGTTGGTTTCTTTTGGTCCGAGGTCAAAAATCTAAAATCTAGGGGTCAAGGTTTATTTGGAAAAACACAACCGTAAGATACCAAGAGGGGGAAGAAAAGAAAGGGGGGACAAGAAAAGCCGCACGTCCAATTGTCTTGAAAAATCTGCATACAATTCTCACGTACCACCTCTCTCTCTCTACACCAAATTGAAACCAACAAGAATGGAAGAGGGTTAGAGGAAAATAGGATGAAATAGGAGAAGAGGTGAAAGAGACGATAAATAGTGACCTAGACTTAGGCTAAGAAGGCTTAGGAAGGAAATCTTGAGAATTTATAGTGACTATTAGAAGGCGGATTAGGATGACACAAAAGCAAGGTCATGTAAGAGGGTAGGAGGGACATTAAACCTCCTCGGAGTTAGAGTCTATAGTTGTAAGACATCTTTAAAGGCTTAGGTGGAATACTGTTAGTGTAGAAGAAGAGGGGGAGAAAGAAAAGGAAGGAGGAAAAGAAAGAAGGAGTTAGAGTGCAAGGTTGTAAGACACTCTCGAATTAAGCGGTGAGCTTGGAAAAAATTCAACCAAGACCAAAAGACCACCATGGAGCACGATGATGTGTATGTGTATGTAGACAAACTTATTTCCAACACCGGCAGTGAAGAGGTGAGTCTTTGACTTAATCCTTGGTGTCTTTTCCTAATTAGCGTTGATTTCTTTAATTAGCCTTTTCTGCGTGATTAGCAAGCCGTGATTAGTACAAGTAGGTGTTAGATTCAAAAGTTGCTAGATTAGGGATAGAGGATCCCGAAAACATATGACACTTAGGATTTGGCTTCAAATCGAGTATGTTAGGATAAGTTAAGTAGTAGGGGATAAACGGAAGAACAGAATTAAAAGTTCATCCAAAAGAAACCATGGACAAAAATTAGGAATTTAGGTTAGAGGGAGAATCTAGGATTTAAACTAGGAATTAATTAGACGTTAAAAATTCTAAAGTTAATTTAGGAATAAAAATCTAGAGTTAATTTAGGGATAAAAATCTAGAGTTAATCTAGGAGTAAAAATCTAGAGTTAATGTAGGAGTAAAAATCTAAAGTTAATCTAGGAGTTAAATTCTCAAGCAAAATCTTAGAGTTAGGTTAGAAAGTAAAGACTCAGGGTTAAAAGTCAAAAGATGGAGTTAAACTCCGAAGGTAAATTCTAGAGTTAATTTAGGAGTAAAAAAACAAAAGTAAAAGTCAAAATATAGAGTAAAAATTGGAAGTAAAAATTAGAGTTAGCATTTGGGAGTAAAAATCTAAAGTTACATTTAGAGTTTGAAAATTGGAGTAGAAGTTAAGCTTTAGGATTAGCCTGTAGAAGTAGAACTTCCAAGTGAAGTGTCAAAACCCAAAAGATAGTCTTAGAGGTTCATGAAAGGAACATAAGGGTTCCTCTTTCACGTAATTAGGGACGTTAGAAATGACGCCAACTACCCAGTCAATCCTAGACATAGGATACATAGTTAGGGAGTTAAGATATACTATCACCCCTAATCATTGTAGTTAGCCTGTTAGTTACCCATGCACTTCTAGTTAGTTTCGCTGCCATCCACGACACTCAGGAGACATTAGCAAAAAAATCCGTTGCTTGGAAGGCACAGTGGACTATGCTCACAACACCCCCATATATTAAAAAGTGGATAAAGGCATAGAACCTGGTCGGTGTTTGCTTGATTATCAAAGGTGGGTAATCCAACGTCCATAGAGAGCTACTGGTAGCTTTTCACTAAAGGTTATACTTCTAAGTTGAAAATGAAAGTTATCCAGTTTATCTTCTTGCTTTCAAACCACTCTCAACGATTATAGAATTTTATAGTGAGTTGTCGCTCAAATCCTTTGCGATGGCCACTAATCTACCAGTGAAGGACTCCAAAAAAGAAATTACTCTTGATTTGGAATGCACTTTGGTTTTGTATGTTTTTCTGGATTCTTTGACCAATAGCCACTAACGAGAAGCTGGTCGCTCGAGCTAAATAGAAAACCCCGAGTATTATTGACAACTATAATAAGTGTTTGGCCAATAAAGAGATATGTCTGGAAATAGATTTGTCTTGTTGTTTCCTTCCTATTTTGGAGTCGTATTGAATTTGACGTCATAATGGAGAAATGCAATTTATCAGTTTTAGCAGTATAAATTTATGCAAACTTTGTTGTTGATGCAATTGGTTGTGCCATGATTGAGCATCTCAATTGTAAGTGACAACATGACCAATCATAACACAATAAATTGTTTTCTTGTGTGCAAGTGCAACTCTCATCATTTACTCATCTCGAGCCATTTTTTTTTCTATTTTTGGCCTTCTATTTTTACATCTGAGGAGAGCATATCCAGAGCATTGGCAAGAAATCTCTCTGAATATCTTTGAAGCCAAATATTTCATGTAAACCATTTCATCAAGTGGGAATGAAGTTCAAAAATCTTTGTATGATCCAATTCATTAACTGCATGATTAGTCGTGATCATCAAAGCTTGTATATTCATCCGAGTATTCATCTTGATAGGTCTCCAGGGTCAAGAACAAGGACTGAACTTGGTTCAAAAGGGCTACAGAAACAATTCCAAAAATTGATGTCGATACAATCATTTGTGACAAGAGGCCTTCTAGGTGTGGCAATAGAGTTTGACATCCTTTCCATCATTGTTGTTCCCATTGCAATAGCTTAGATATTCTTGAAGACATATATTCATAACTTGTGTCTCATTAATGCAAGATGCCCTCAAGTAACACCATTGGGAGAAATCCATAAATAAATTGCACCATGGTCAGTCTAATCTTCTTTCTCTAAATATAAAAATCTACAATTTAATGTTTGGATCAGAAAGAATATGATCCAAGCTACCTACAAATATAAAAAAAACATGGTATGATATGCAAGAGTTTTTGTCACAAGTAGCATTGTTGCCATTGACCCTCTTATTCATCCTAGTGTCAAGAGACTCATCTATGGTGAGGACAATTGATATACCCTTTGAGCATGCTATCAAGTAATACAAATGTCTTGGCCACTTAACCTTGACTTTCTTCAACACGTGTCATACGCGTATTCTAGAAGTAAGCACCTTTAACACACAATTGTGGTTAGATGACACGGAAAATCGTCCCAAGGACTCTACTATCTTGCTATGAATTTGGATTTGTCCGGATTATCTCTAAAACACCCCAAGGGAACCCAAAACTTCTCTTTCCGTCTTCCGGAACTTACTTCTTTCCGGATACTAATCCGAATCCGTCCTCTTCCGGAATCCAGATATAATTACTCTTCGGTTTGTTATACCCCTGTTTTACCTTTAGGGGGTCCGCTTTTACTCTTTAAAGGGGCAGGACCCCACCACTTATCAATCACACCCTCTAACACCTACAAAACAACCCAAGACACTCAACAGATCTAAATGTTACAACGAAGTGGATTTCCGTTTCCTCACGACTTTCCGGATGGCCTATCCAGGAAGCAGGTCACATAGAATCCGGTCTCTCTTTTCCACTACAACGACAGATACATAACTATCCGGATTCAACACAAGAGAAAGTCTATGAGAAAGTAGGTGACACTGCAGTTGGCAGATCTTCCGGTAAACAAGGGTTTTTCCCTTGGCGGTTGCTTAACTCCGCATGGAACCACTTCTAGTTTCGGAACCTCACCCTCACCACTCCAATCGGATTACCATTCCAATAGTTTAAAGATTCTAAATGCACAAGTCCTACAGATCCGTCCTAGCTCCGTCACAGATTCTCCCTTACTGTCTCACTCCAAACAATCATGGAATCCGGATTCCTCCTTCCCGGTTCCTCACAACTCTCAAAACACCCAAACACACCGCCCAAGTCCTCCAAGAATACTTAGAACATGGAAAGTCCACTTAGTGGCTCAGATCAAAGTAAGAAAAATGAAATGAAACTTCAAATTGCATAAGGATGGAATGAATGAGCAACAGACCTACTCACCATTAAAAACCAGAACAAAAAGGGAAAAAGACAACCAAAAATCAAGCTAACCAACCACAGAAGCATTTGAGATATCCGGAATGCTAATGAAAGTTATCCCTACAATTCCGAAAACGGGCCCACATACAGAAAATCCATTCCGGAAACCCTAAAGTCTAAATTTAACTTCTAAATCCTACTTTCTTCGGCTTCTTCAAGCTACTCCCTGACTACACTAGAGATGTCCTCGCCCTGGTCTTCGGCAGCGGTGTGAGCTTTCCGGCTACTCGCGTCTGGATTTTCCGCTTCTTCAGTGGTGAATCTTCTTCCTCATCCGTCTCCATGGCGGATTCCGTCTCGAGGTCCTCCTTCTCAGATTCAAAAATCTCCATCTCCCGAATTGGTGAATCCAAATTGATCAGCTCGTTGGCAGGTTTCGGCAACGATAGCTTCGCTAGAGTCTCCTCCTGCATGTAGACAAAGTCGTCCAGATGTGTCTTGGCCAGATTCTCTACAACTCCGATCCGGTTGAGCAGATTACCCCTAATCTGCATCCCTTCCTTCGGTGTCTAAGTCTGAGCCGGCGTGAAAGTTTCGCCCTGCTCTGGAACGCTCTGCCCATCCCTCTGACTCTTGCCCGGAGAGTATGTTCTTTGAGCCAACCACTTGCGCTGCACAAATGGCTTCAGGAGAGACTGCAGTCCTCCTGGTTGAGACAGGACCGGAATCCCCTGTGAGCTCCCAATTTGTCACTTGGGACTCGTAGAATTATTTTTTTGGAAATTTGCAATTTAAAGTTAAGAAAAATATACAAAAAGCCATAAAAAGAGTGTAGAACCAAAATAGGGTTGTAACATACCCATTATAGTATTTGGTCTAGATTTGTGTTTAGACTTAGAATCCCACCAAACCGGGCCCAAAAATAGGTAGAAAGAGCGAAACGGTTAGATTTGTGGGATTCAAGTCACATAGGCCCAAAAGGGCTAAATTCCACCATGAATGTGGCAATTCATGGCTAAGTCGGTCCGTAGGATCCACAACAAGGTCACTAGGTCGGGTCCTAGAGTTACGTTTAGAAATTCCCCAAACCCCGATTGTTAGCATGTAGGAGCCACTAACGCAAGACCGAGCCTGTGGAGGAATCTACAGCCCAAGGATGGTGTCCTAGGATAAATCCCATGCCAGAAGTCCAACGACGAAATCGATTCGCCAAGATTCCCCTATCTGCAAAAGATTCCCGCACCATAGATAAACTCAAGGAGATGGCCAATTCATCTCCACTGACCAATTGTGCCAGGTACGGAAACACACCTGCACATCTTTCATGTGACCCCATGAGAGGTCCTGTGAAAAATCCCATCATCTTCCGATTTGCAGAAGAACCTTTTGTGGGTGGTCAACCCTAGTAACCTCCAACGGGAATTTCATGGAAATTACCCAGGTTGCCAGAAAATCGCACTAAAAATTAGACTAGCTTGTTTTATGTTAATAATGCGCTCCGTGAAGTTTCGCGACATTTCAATAGCAACAAGTACCCGAACCAGCAAGATTCCTTGAGAATTATTCACGTGGCGGGGTCCCCGCCATGTTGACCGGCATCCCAAGACCATACGACGGCGGAACGAAGTCAACCAGGAGTCTTTTCCGACTCCCTCACACCTACCGGAGACCCTAAGCTATTTACATTTTTCAAAATAGGAGACCTCCAATGTCTAGGATTTTACCACGGTTTAGTTTTTAAACTAAATTAGCCTACGATGGTTTTTTGTCCTTGGTACGGGGGGGTAAGGGAGTCTTGGACAAAACACGGCGATCTGGAGCCAATGGCGCAATCCGTTTGACGATTGGAGTAAATCTCCAAAAGTTAGGAGGTTGGTCCAGCGTAGATAGGTAAAAGTAGTTTTTTAGGGATTAGGATGAAAATCTTTGAAGATGAGGATGAAAATCGAAGTTGATAAGGTTACTTTAGAACTCTTGAGGAAGGGTTGGGGCCTTGGAAACCTATTTAAGGTCCCCATTTTTCTCTCAAGAACACCCCCAATTCTTGTTTTGGGTCCGTGGGTCCAACTTATGTTGGGATTTTTGGCGTTTTAGCCAAGAAACCTCTACGGTGTTTTTGGAGCACTTTTTGGCTCCTCTTGTTGTTATATCTCAAGCTTTGAAGGTCCTTGGGGGTCCTTCTACCTTGCCTTGTGGACACTTTGTGTGTGGTTGCATATATGCTTGTTGTTATTCAAAAGTCTCTTCTATCTTTGGTATATCCTTGTGAACTAACTTGTGTGTTGAAGTCTCGTTGGTGTCTTGTACTAACCCTAGAGCAATCCCCCATCGTACCTTGGCGATGCCGCTTTGGGGGGCCTTTAGTATGTGAAGCATTGCCATTAAGTATTCTTACCTTGTTTGTACGATTGCCTTGGATGTGAGTCCTAACCATAGTTACCTTTTCCATTGTTGTTGTGAGTGGACCCCACCTCCTGAGAGGCGTCGAAGCTTTGAACCCGTAGCTTACCCCAGTCTTCGAGTGTGTGTCAAAAACAGGCCCTAGATGGCGAAGCTTTGAACCTAGGAACCTCACAAGTCTTAGAGTTGGTGTCAAAGCCAAACTACGGCGAAGCTTTGAACCCCCGTATATTGTAAGCTTCAAAGTTTAGTTCCCAAGACCTTCTTGGGAAATCCCAAAGTTTAGCCCCCAAGAGTAGCCCTAGGTTGTAACGAAGTGAAGAAAAGAGCCCGTCACGCATAGTTTTGTTTTAGTGGTGATTAAAGATTCTAGTCCACCCCCGCTACGGCAAAGCTTCGACCTTGAACCATCCGGTTTAGAAATTGTACTAAGTGGGTTCCCATACGTGAACCCGAAGAAAATAGACTCTAGAAAAACGTGAAGACCAGCCCAAAGGACCAACCAGTCAAGGACCAGCCAGTCGGGACCAGCCAGTGAGGGCAGCAAGGGGATCATTGAGGTCGCAAGGGGGTCGCTGAGGGTCGTAGGGGGGGTCGCTGAGTGAGTCCAGGGAGTCGGGAGCTGGGTGAGTCCAGGGGAGTCGGGAGTCCAGGGAGCTGAATGAATCCAGGGAGTCGGGCGTCCAAGGGAGTCGGGAGAAAAAAAATAAACCTTGGACAAAAGAAAATCAGATCCTACAAAAATCATATGCTAAGCAACTTAGAGTTAGAGTCCGGGTGGGGAGTCGGGTTTGTTTTTTTAACAAGAAACCGGACAAAGTAACGGTCGAGAGAAGAAAGGAATAGGAAATGGGGTCCAGTCTTGGCTAAGCTCCATGTGAAAAAAATCATACATACCAAAAAAACTGCAAAACCACTCCAAGATGGAAGAAGGAAGAAAGGGAGGAATGGTTATATGGGCAACTTAGATGAGAGTGACGATAAATAGTGACCTAGGTTTAGCTAAGTAGGTGTTAGGAGGAAAATCTCGAGAATTCGTAGTGACCATTAGGAGGCGGATTAGAATGACACAAAGACGAGGTAGTGTAAGAGGGTAGAGAGACATTAAAACCTCCGTGGGGTTTGAATCTATAGTTGTAAGACATCCATAAAGTTTAGGTAGAATAGTGCTAGTATAGAAAGATAGGAAGGGAAAGAAAAGGAGAGAAAGAAGAGAAGGAAGGAAGAAGGGAAAGAGAAGGTTTAGATTGCACGGGACCGACTTCTCAAAACATAAGCGGTGGATTTGGAAAAGATTTTCACAATCCAAGGGCCACCATGGAGTATGGAAATGTACGCACGGATGCGGACGAGCGTATTTCCGACACCAGTAGTGACGAGGTGAGTTCTTGAATCAATACTTGGTGTTTTTTCCTCATTAGCATTGATTTCCTTAATTAGCCCTTTTCACATGAATAGTAAACCGCGATAAGTAAAGGAAAGAAAAATTAGAAATATTAGGAGTAAAAATTTAGAGTTAAATTTAGGAGTAAAAATTTAGAATTAAATTTAGGAGTAAAAATTTGGAGTTAAATTTAGGAGTAAAAATCTAGAATTACTTTGGATTAAAAAACCGAGGGTAAAAGTCAAACCATAGAATCAAAAGCGGAAACAAAAATTAGATTCAACATTTGGGATTCAAAATCTAGGGTTATATTTAGAAGTTGGGAATTAGAGGAAAAATTGAGCTGAGGGTTAGCCGTAGGGTTGAAACTTCCGAGAGAAGTGTCAAACCTCCAAAGATAGTCTTCGACACTCATAGAAGGAACAAAAGGGTTCCCCGCTCACGTAGTTAGGGACGTTAGAAATGACGCCAACTACCCAACCAACCCTATACATAGGATAGACAGTTAAGGAGTTAGGGAGTTAGGAATTACCAATCACCTTTGCTCATCACAGTCAGCTTGTTAGTTATCCATGCAATTCTAGTAGTATTTGCTGCCATCCACGACACTTAGGAAACGTTAGCACAAAAAAGATCCATTGCTTGGAAGGCACAGTGGACTGCGCTCACAACACCCCCATATATTTAAAAAGTGGATAAAGGCATAGAATCTGGTCGGTGTTCGCCCGATTACCGAGGGTGGGTAATCTTGCGCCCACACCTAGTCTAGCAAAAGCCAGTTCCTTAGTTAGCCCCAGAAAAGTCCAGTTTTTAGAAACCGAAAATCCAGAACCAGATCCCGTTCAATCACCAAGGCCGGATTCAGTCACGGGGTTGGGGCATCAGTCACAGGGTTGGGGTTCAGTCAGTCAAAAGGGGTTAGGGTTCAATTAGTCACCGGGGTTGGGGTTCAGTCAGTCACCGGGGTTGGGGGCTCAGTCACCAGGGTTGGGGGTCTTAGTCACGGGGTTGGGGTGCTCAGTCACGGGGTTGGGGGTCTCAATCACTGGGGCGGGGCTCCGAGCTGGGCAGGGAGTGGGCTCCGAGCTGGTCCAGGAAGCGGGGTCCAAGCTGGATTCCGAACTGATCCAGGGAGATGGATTCCGAGAGGTCAGGGAGTTGGGTTGTCGGGGTCCTTGTGATGATCTGTTAATTTGGTCTAGGTAAAGAAGTCTAAAAACTAGGGGTCAAGCTTAATTGGAAAGAAACTTGATTGCAAGAAAAAACAAGGGAAGGGGGGAGAAGAGAAGCCGCACGTCCGGGGATAGTAAAAAGAACCTGCATACAAAGATACTCACATACTATCTCTCTCCACACCAATTCGAACTAGCAAGAATGGAGGAGGATTAGGGGGAAATGGAATGAAATAGGAGAGGTGGTGAGAGAGATGATAAATAGTAAACTAGGGTTGGCTAAGTAGGCGTTAGAAGGAAAATCTCGAGGATTTGTAGTGACCATTAGAAGGGGGATTAGGATGACACCAAGATAAAATGGTGTAAGAGAGTAGAAGGGGCATTAAAACCTCCTTGGGGTTTGAATCTAGAGTGTAAGACACCCATCAAAGCTTAAATAGAATAGTGTTAGTGTAGAAAGAAAGAGAGGAAAAGGAAAAGAGAGCAAAAGGGAAGAAGAAATAAATGAAAAAAAAGGGTTAGTTCACCCGGGATCCTAATTTTCAAAACACAAGCAGTGAACTTGGGAAAAATTCCCACAATCCAAGGACTACCATGGAGAATGGAGATAGGCACGCGGATGCGGACGAGCGCATTTCCGTCATCCGCAGTGATGAGGTAAGTCCTTGAATCAACACCTGGTGTTTTCTCCTTATTAACGTTGATTTTTTTCCTTAATTAGCCTTCCTTTCAAGTGAGTAAGTAACCCGTGATAAGTTAGGTAAAAAATTAGAAATAGAAGCTAACAATTTAGAGTTTAATTTCGGAGTAAAACCCTAGAGTTAATTTAGGAGTAAAAATTTAGAGCTGAGTTTAGGAGTGAAAACTTAGAGTTAAATTCTGGAGTAAAACCCTAGAGTTAGTTTAGGAGTTAAAATTAGAAGCAAAAACTTAAGGTAAACATAGGGGTCAAATCTTAGGGTTAAAATTAGGAGTAAAAACTTAGAGATAACCGTAGAGGTAAAATCTTAGAGTTAACTCTAGAAGTAAAAATCGAGAGTACAATTAAAAGCTAGAAATCAGAATAAAGAATAAGCTTAGGGTTAGCCAATACGTTACAACTTCCGGAGGAAGTTTTCAACTTCAAAAAGTAGTCTTAGAGATTATAGAGGGAATGTAAGGGTTCCCCTTTTCCGTAGTTAGGGACGTTAGAAATGACGCCAACCATCCAGCCAAACCTAGATGTAGGATAGGTAGTTAGGGAGTTAGGAATCGCCATCACCTTTGATCATCGCAGTCAGCTTGTTAATTATCCATGCAATTCTAGTAGTATTCGCTGCCATCCACGACACTTAGGAAACGTTAGCACAAAAAAGATCCATTGCTTGGAAGGCACAGTGGACTGCGCTCACAACACCCCCATATATTTAAAAGATGGATAAAGGCTTAGAACCTGGTCGGTGTTCGCCCGATTATTGAGGGTGGGTAATCTTGCGCCCACATCCCCACGACTAGCTTTGGCGGAATCTGGAGATACGGATTGGTGGTGAAATCCGCTTCCGGAAAGGTCGAGAAGTCCATCGCCCTGTCCGGATCGACTCGTGCTACCATGGTCTGCATCTCCTGGAGTACCTTCTGCATCCGGGCCTCGAAATCCATAAGGATCATTACGACCTTGGATCCGGCCACGTGTCCCCCTGCTACCAATTGGGCATCATAGAGCCTCACCTTGTTTACAACATCCGCCGGTTGTTCGATCAAGGCTTGGAGGTTCCGAACCATCTGCATGGCGTTCCTCTCATTCCTCTATGCCGCCTCGAATTCCCCTTGTGCCCAGTTCCTCCGGCTTTCCGCCTCCTCCCGGCTCCTCTCCAAAGTCCGGATCTGTTCGTCCTTTTGACGGATGACTTCCGGATTCGGTCTCCGCCTAATTTCATCAATGATTTCTGCGGGTGGCACGTTCAGTTCCGTCGCTACCTCCTCCATGAACTGGATGGCCTTGTGGTGTAGGTTTCGGGCCTGATGCATCCAATCGAATCCGATGTCGAAGAATTATCTAAGAGGTGGCTTCTCCTCTTCCGGAATTGGGCTTGGTTCCCGTGGTTCCGTCTCAAGTTGCTTCCCCCGTGAACCCGGATCCATTGACTTCCGCCTAGGCTTCTTCCGCTCCAAGGCTCCCTCTTCCGGATCCTCTTCCTCCTTAGGCATCGGCTCGTCTTTCTCCAGCTCATCCATAAGGTCATACTTGACCAACTTCAATCCGGTGTTGTACACCAACATCTCATCCGACGTCAATACGTCTCCGTGGTGGTAGATGTGGAAGAGGTAGGGGCTGATCGGGCTGTACCGGCTTTGGGACACGTGGTCCACGAGCTTTGACACCACCTGTGCTATAATACGTCCCCAGTGCACTACTCTCTCTTCCATTGCTCCGAAAATCGTGCCGGCCATCGTAACTGTGACCCGGGTAGGTTTTTCCAGATACAGTATGGGGATGAGAAATTCAACACCCGCTGATGGCGCTCATCCATGCAGTCACTGATCGCGTACCCTTCCTTCGCGTGAGGAGGGTTCCGAAACTTCCCAGTGGCGTACTTGTCCGCCCAAGAGGCGAACCCGTCTTCGAACTTCCGGAACGAGTAGACTTCCGCCCACACATCCTCCGTCCACCCCTTTGGGCTGCCCTCGCACCGCCAGTTTGTACTGGTTCGAAGTCCCGTTGATCAGCTCTTAGATCAATTCCTCCCCTCTCAGATTCCACGACCGGTCAATCAATCCGGCACACCCTAATCTCTTTAAATCCTGCTCTAACTCCTGTCGAGCGGTGGGGTCTGTTGGTATGGACGGACTCACCATCCGGGCAACCACCGACGGTTTTGCGGATCGCGGCGCGCTACTTTCCGCCATGGCTGCACCGACCAAGTAAACCCTAATCCGGCCTCACCTCTCTCTATCCGTAATCGTACTCTCACCAGACTTTCACTCAACTAGCTACGCGCGGAAGAGTTTGGAAACTCAAAAAGTGAAGAGGAAAGGGCCGGTGGTGGCCTTTAAATAGCAAAAACTGCGCCGCCAGTTCTCGGATTGGAACAAGATTAGGTTTCCGTTCCCGAGGCGCGTCGCCTAGCCTCTCGTAGGCCGGATCCCTAATCCGTAGGTGGCGGCATTCCGGTCCATATCCGGAAACCCTAACCTGACCGGATCGGAAACTAGTTTCCGGATGAAGGCTTATTCCAAACGTAAGCTTTTCCGGAAGATAACTACCATTCATTAAACAAAAAGATTGAAAACTTATCTACGTTATGATGGAACATTTGCTTAAGTGGCCAATGAAGGGAATTTCATTTCTAGCAGGGATTATTGCTTTTGTTGCTAGGCTTTTAATGTGGTTCACAGCTATAGCTCCCATTACAATAGACAATGGTTTTAAATGTTCTATGTAATCCACCACCTTTATCTGGTTTTGTTTATTTATTTTTGGTTTTGCATGTTGGTATAAAGATGTCATTGTACACAGCAGGTGGCATGTTTATCTTCTTTGTGGATCATTTTATTTGAGTGGTGCAGTCATGCCATGGCCTTAGTCTTGGAGCCACCAAGGTCTATTTCACTGGAGTTGTGGAGATTTAATTACAAAAGGCACCAGATAAAGTTACCAATCAACAATAACAATTGTTTCACAAATAGATTGCGAGTGATCAATTCAAGAGAATTTGCAATTTTAATTTCACGAAGGCTACTTACAATCACAAATGGTTATCCATAACAGGTATTGTATACAATGCAATGAGATTTGTTTTCATCAATATACCATATGTGTCGCGACTGCAATGGCATCCCTTCGGTGTCACTTCCAATCTTATTGAGCACTCTCCAACTGTGACTATCTATATCAAGCCACTCAGGGAGTGGACAAAGAAATTGCATTCTATTTTTATTGCATCAGATGTAGGTGCTCCAACATTCAACTGCCTTTTTTCAATTTGCTTTTAGTGAAAGGTCCCTCCAAGCATACTTCAAATTTTTTCCTTAGATACAACCCTTTATTCCTTGTTGTAGGAGGAATCTGTGGAACTTCCTCTACTGTTACCAAAGGAGAGAATGTGGATTAACCCATTAAGGACCGTGGTTGATTTGGGGGATGAGCAATCCTTTGTATAGCCAATTGGGAGCAATTTTAAAACTTTTGAATGCAAGTGCCTATTGGAGATCTAACCGTACAGATGGAAGTGTTGCACATGATATAGGATTTAGCATTGAAATTTTTGGTGAAGGTGCATTGTAAAGCAGGAATTTTTAGCAAATCTTGGTGTAGTTTCAACCCATGATGTCTTGGTTTTTTCAACCCTCTGGACACATGCCACCTCAGATTAGCCTAGTTATTGTCCTAAATTCTTCACTTCCCAATTTTCCAAACCCGTCCCCTTTGTCACGTCATCAAGTTCATTGACATGCTCTCTCTACAAACCAAAAAGGATCCAAATCGACCACAGAATGGTCAACCGGTCCTTAATGGATTAACAAAGTCCATTCAATCATTTGGACTATGAAGACAGGATTAAAATCTATTCTATTCACGGACATCTTCTCCGTGAAGAGATTCTCCAATTGCAATGCAATGCCGCATTTCATGTGTCATGCTTTCTTAATAGGAAGAGACAATCAATGCGACACAAGGGTGGGGGCATTGGTAGATAGATACGATGCTAAAATCAAGATAACCATGAATTTCTCTAGCATTTTAGGCCGCAAAGGATCCCTTTTTCTAGTTGTTGCTATTGGAAATGGCCTTTGGATTGCTAGTCTTGTCGCTGCTGCGTCCTTTACAACGATTATGGTTATGTATGGATTTGACAGGCCCACCACCCTGCTCTCACATGAAGGTATTAGGCCAATGTTAGGTCATCATATTGCCTTGCTTTATCTTGGAAGCATGGTTGTGGGAATAAGTGGCTTCAGTGGTGCCATCATAGTGGCTTGGTGCTTGTTGAGAAATATGGGTTATAAGATAACAGGTCCATATATTGCCCATCTAATAGTTGAAATTGAAATTTGGGGAGGCGAAGCTTCTTGAAATAATTTTCAATAAATTTTTCTTGAAATACAAGTAGAATTGGCATCTTACTCAAGTTGTTTCATATTTTTTGGAGCTTTGTGGAATTAGTTATAAAATTTTGAAGTTGAAATGGCATAGGGCTCTAAAATCGCCTACTTCCTAAAATGTACATTGTTTGTAAATTGCTGAAGGTTATGAAAAAGCAACATGTGCAAATAGTGTATATTTGAAGAGGTGGACAATTTTAGAGCATATATGCTTTTAAAACCTCGTACCTTAATCATTCTTTGCTAGCTCTTCTTGAGCGTGCTTTGGTTTTAGTGATGGTATTTAATTTCTAAAGGATTAAGTATTCATGGTTTTATAGTGTCAATTTGGTTGATCAAAATATAAAAATACAATTCAAATGGGATTTAGTACATATCACTAAAACCAATGAGAAACATTGTTTTTGTTGGTGAATTAATAAACAAGCACCTACACTATGAGGGATTTTTGTAATGTAGTAGTAGTTCACTTTCAAAGTCACGACCTACTCAATCATCCTCACATTCGTTGTACATGTAGCTGTTCTGGATGCAATATCTCTTCCATATGAGCTAGCTAATAAATTTAAAAAAAAATCCAATATAACCTTTATCAGTATAGGTCTAGTTTGTTTGCATTATACTACACACCTTTTGAAAGTTTTAGAACCATTCTTAACCCTATTTGACATCAAATGAATTTATAACTGTCATTTGATGTGCAAAGAGTAGAAATGAAAAATATGTATAAGTAAATCTTTACTTTGTAGATTTAACAGCAAGAGCTTGAAATTTCAAAACTTTGACCTCGTAGATTGAAATTTTTTTTGTTTAAAGTGAAAATAAATGTTTTTAGACACCTTGTAATACTAGGTTTAAAGACTTTGAATCATCTTAACCCCTAAAGGACCAAGGATGTTTTTTAAGAGTGATTGTCAAAAATTGTCCTTTTGTAGTGCATTGACCAAAATTGAATTTTTTTTTGGATTTATAAACCATACAAAGTGTATTTGACTATTATAAAAAAAAGAATTTAATTTCATCCCATTTGATTGCATGGAGTAAAAGAATATAAGGTTTGAAGTCATTCTTACGAAATGGGGTGATCAGACTTTGACTCTTTGGGCCCTCTTGGAGTAAATTTTTTGTCCTACAAAACTTTGAGCCTCTACACCATCAATTACTAAGGTAGTAAGCTCTAAAAGCAACCCTTTAAGGGCTGATTTGCCTTTTTCATAGGTTTGCATGATTAAAAATATTTTTAGTTCATTTTTCAAAGAAAGACAAATAGATGCCGAACGTAACACAGGTGGTTTCATATTTTTTGAAGCATTTTTGAATTAGTTATGAAATTTCAAAGATTTTTGTTGTAGGTACCTATTTGTGACCCTAGGTCTCCCAAAATCTGTCCTCTTGCAACTTCTAAAGTGATTTGAGGAAATCAAGGTCAATGATTGGCTCTTACAATAGAAAAACAATTTTTCCTTGATGCATTCAATAGCTAAAGTGGTCCATTCAAGGATCACCTGCAATCCATTCTACAATTAATTATAGGGTCGGTTTGAAGGAAAGGGTCGCTTTTACAGCACACTACTTTATATTTTGTTAGATACTCATACAAAATTTTAAAAGCAAATAAGGGGTCTAACTTACTCTAAATCGTCCTACAATACAAAGAGGTCAAACAAACTAACAATACGCTAATCATTTTTTCGATGATTTTTTGTTCAAAATTTCAAAAATAAAAACTTAGAAATAAACATTTGGAATGTAAGGAAATATTTCAAGAATTCAAAAAGTAGAAGTTTGAAAGATAATAGCTTTTGAATTTGCAAGAGGTTCATAATTGAGACTGTAATGTGATGGCCCCAGTTTGAATTCTACAAGGCCCCAAATTATACTTGTGGGCATAGTCTCTATATTGAGTTTATTATTAATAATCAATCTAAAGCAGTTGTAGTAGAGGCTAGATAATACCCACCTTTGTTTTGGTAAGCATTATTTGTTCAACTGATTATAATGTGTTCTACATAAAATCTGTAATGGCATAGAAAGTAGAATTGTAGTGGGTGTACTAAGTGCAAAAGTGCTTAACTATGCATTCAAGTTTGAAGGTATTTTTCCATTGGAAATGACAATTATCAGAGCAGAAAAATAAATGAACAAAATCCACGGTCATAGGGGTGTGGTCATAGAACCCTAAACTTACTATAAATAGAATGTTTTCTGCTATTTATTTTTTGGGGAAATTTTTATTTTTTGGGAAATTTTTTATTTTTTAGACTTATAGAGGGCTCTAGGTTCACAAACTTGTTGCTCGCAACTCACATGCTAGCGTCATTGTTGTTGGATTGCTTATCTAACTACTTGGCAGACTATTGGTTGCCCACTAGTGAAAAATAATCACCAGCTACCACTAATTGCATGATCTATAGTAGATTCTCATCTTCTATCATATATCTCATTTTTATTTTTTTTTATTTTGTTGCACTTCTATGAAAACAATAAAATTCATCTCCAACATGTCCTTTTTTTTTCCATTTTATAAAAAAATGGCTTGTAATTATTTTACTAAACAATTGCACTAATTTACATAAAAGTGAAATGCTTGCAATGCTTGTTAAAAGCCAAATCTTTGAAAAAATATCAAAAAAAGTTCTAAAAATTGAGGCTTTCAATCGTCTTTTGAAGGAAATTTTGGACTTATATGTCTCAAGCCTTACATTTCTTTAATAAATCAAGTATAGCCTTACATTGATGTTTCAAAAAAGAATCTTCTTAAGTCATGTTATTGTATGCGGTTCTATTTATACATTCAAGTACAAGAAAATTGAGATACAATCCAATGTATTAAAAAAGTTTAAAATTGAGATATAATTTTCACAACCAAAACCATCAAGCCTTCATAGGTATAATCGTGCACCTGAACCCTCAAACGAGCCCTCAAAGGACAGAGCCTAAAACCACATAGTCAAACTTCGAAACCTTTCTCCACTGCTCTACTATTTAGGAGTGAATTTTTTAGTTTTATCATTCAAAGATGAAAGTCACATGTCTTATATGTCCTAAAATTTTCAAATATTTTTGTGGCAATTTGAAATCAATATGAGTTTTTGAAGAAAAATGGAAGAAAACTAATTTCAAATACAAACATGCTTAAAAAAATCTGAAATTTTAGAATAGAAGCGTACTATAGTATAGAACATAGTAGTAATAATAAAATTCCATATCACTCTTTATTTAAAATTATAGTTGTAGATTCTCCACTTTAAAGTTCAATAAAATGCTCCATTTAACCTCTAAATGTTTTGGACTATGTTTTCACCAAAAACACTCCAAAACTACCGTTTCTAATATAAGTACCAAATTTTTTTTAAATAATTTTTAGACACATTTAACCATAGGATCTTGTAGTATGCTAGTTTGAAAAGATTTAGAAATACTTTTAGAAATTTTCACCATGTAGATTGCAAAATATTAGCATTTAAATTGACAAAAATCTTTTTTTGGGCCCTGTAAAAAACCAAGCAACTACACTTCACAAGGTCACATTTGTATGAAAAAATGTCCCAAATGATGGTGCTTCTTTAGATTCATTGGATTCAAAATACTAAATTGTTAACAATTTATTTGTGGAATTGAAAAATGCCAATTCCAATGGTTGTAATGTTGTTATAAACAATCTACACCTAATTTTTTTATTTTTACTGTAGAAATATTGAAAATTAATTAAATAAAGAACTTCAAAGTTTCATCTTAAAGTAGAGATTTCATAACTACCCGCTAACTCCTGCAAATTAAAATTCTTCATATATTTCATCTCATTAATTAAAATGGAAAATTTAAAGCTTTCCGCATATATATAATTTAAAAAAACTTATTTCAAATTTTTATTTATTTTTAAAATGATTTTCAAAGGAATTTTTTTAGTTGCCCGAGTTGTCCACCAAGCAATAAAATCTACATGTCAAATAATAACCTTTTAACTATATAGTCAAAAATTATGAAAATTGTTGGGCTTTAAAGCTACTCCTCAGGCACACTTTGTGTGAAATTCAAAGGAAAAAAATTCCATTTGCAGTGAGCTGCCCAAAATCTCTATGTTGCCAATATACCACAGTTTGGGCACTTAGGGCGTTTTAGAAATTTCAAAATTTCTAAGTGGACTAGAAACTACACTTGAGAAGTTTCATTTTGTTATTATTGCTCAAAATAAAAATAAATCATTTTAATTGTGAAATCAAAATTTTAAGGCAAAAAAAGCTCAAAGAATAGAAATACATTTGTTTCAAGTGCATGATGCTTTTGGTAAAGCTCCCCTAATGAAATAAAGAAACAATTAATATGACTCAAAATTAATCCCTAAATGTCCAGACTCCAGATTCTTTTCCAGAATTGACAATTTGGAAAAAATCATTATAAAGTACTATTTTGAAGAATATTTTGAAATTGATTTACAAATGAAAGTTGTAGATTTTGAATTTTAGATTCCATTTGTAAGGTTAGATTCATCAATGCTATCAACAATATTTTTTCATAAATTTTGAATAGAATTTTTTTTAATTCCTTTTAATTTCAATTACAAACAAAATATCATCATTTTCTGAGTAAAACTTGTTGGAATGGATTTGAAATGAGGATCTCTTGGTACGGTGATTTTTTGAAATTTTTCTATTTTAAAAATCTATGATCTTATTTATTTATTTATATTTTTGATATCAAATGAAAAACATTGTATATTAACCCCTAAAGGACCAATATGTGTTTTTTGGCAACACAACAATTTTGGGTAGCTTGCTATGAATGAATTTTTTTTTTTTTTTTTCTTTGAAATTTTAATACAACATTTTCTTGAGGAGTAGCTTTAAGGCCCAACAATTTTCATAACTTTTGACTACATTGTCAAAAAGTTATTGAATGACATGTAGTTTTCATTGCTCGGTAGGCAACCCGAGCAGCTAAATAAACTTCTTTAAAAACCACTATTTTGAAAAATAAAAATTTGAAATTAATTTTCTGGATTTCTATATAATTGGAAAACTTTGAATCATTCCATTTTCATTAAGGAGATGAAAGTTGTGAAGAGTTTTAGTTGTAAGTAGTTTACGGTTGGTTATAAAATCTCTATTCTAAAATAAACTTTGAGTCCTTTATTTTACTCAAATTTTAATATTTTTGAAAAGAAAAAAGAATAAAGGTTTAGATTGTTTATTGCAACATTACAACCATTAGGATTGGCATTTTTCATTTCCATAAATAAATGGTCAACAATTTAGTATTTTGAATCTTTCTCTACTTCTTTCTACTTACTATGTTTTTCCTATATGTTGTACAATTCCAAATTATCTAAAAAATTTCAAGCACGTAGCCAACTTGTCTTGAAGAATGAATCCAAAGAGTTACAACCATTTTTTCATAATGATTTGACCTTGTGAAGTGCAACTGCGGAACTGCCCGGTTTTTCGCAAGGGCAATAAAAAAATTTTGGTCACTTCAAACGCTAATATCTTGCAATCTACATTGTGGAATTTTCTGAATTTTTTTCCACATCTTCTTAAACTAGTGTACTACAAGATCCTATAGTTACATATGTCCAATAATGTTTTTTTTCTAGAATTTGGTACTTGTATTAGATATGGCAGTTTTGGAGGTTTTTTGGTGAAAACATAGTCAAAAAACTTTAGGAATTAAAAAACCCAAAATAACCGCCAAACCAAAAGGCTGGACATATGAAGAGAAAACTAGCAGAAAGCAAGAAGAACTGGAAGCTAAGTGAAAGAGTAGAAGGAGGCCCCTCCTTAAGGTAGTAGGTCCATAAATCGCCCACATAAGGGCTGAAATTGAATTTTGGGGAGGTGAAACTTCTTGAAATATTTTTCAGTAAATTTTCCTTGTCTGAAAGAGAAGTGGATTTGGCATCTAACCTAAGTTGTTTCATATTTTTTGAAGCTTTTTGAAATTAGTTATGAAATTTTGAAGTTGAACTGATATAGGGCTTCAAAATCGTCTGCCCCTCAAATGTACACTGTTTGTACATCAGTGAAGGCTATGAAAAAGCAGCATGTACAAATTGTGTACATTTTAGAAGTGGGCGGTTCTTAATGCCTGAACTATTTTCAAGCCTTCTACCTTACTCCAAGAAACAAAGTAGCCATTCATAGTTGCTAAAACTAAACTCTGTAGCCAAACCTGTGCCAATATATATTAGAATGATGGGGTAACATGCAAGAAGCAAGTTCAATTATTAATAAGGCAACTTTACATGAATCCAAGGGGCATTCCCTAATGTCTTTTGCAGTAAAGTGGTGGGCCATCGATCTTACGCAAAGACCATGTATGACCTCATTTTTTGCAAATCCAATTTTGAACTAGAGTCAATGCAGTTTGGACTTGGTCAACCATTTGACATTTTTCCACATTTGTAATTTTAGAAAAATACATATGTATTCTTCTAACACCAATTCCAACCATTAGATAGGACAATAAGTTGATAAAATATCTTCACATATTAGGATGTCCTTCATTCAAGCAATAATGAGAAAAAACCAAGAATATGAATCCGTTCATTGTTCAAAAATTGGATGTTGGAGTGCTTAAGGATTAACTCCTCCATGATGTGGCTATTCTGTAGCATTGTTGAAGTTGCCCATCCAAATTGAAATGGATGAAGAGCATCCATTCTTTGACCCCTCCATCAGTCCGTCCCTACTTGCCAATCAACATGCCCAGTGGTTTTGACTACTCATTAGTCCCTTCAACAGTCAATAAGTTAAGGTAGGTGACTCTAAAAGTAACTTGGCTCTAAAAGCAACCTCTAACAACAACCTCCTACCTTAGTCTAACTTCGAATACGCCGTTTCCCTCCGTCCCTCCATTTCGATGAGCAGGTTCAGTTGTTCGGCAGCAGCACTGCCGCGCCGAAGTTCTTCCGGTCGGTCCTTTGGAATGTTTCCTTCAGCTCGGTCAGCCGGCCTCCGTCCACCTCAGATCCACCTAAGATCCGTTAATTGGGCACATGGCTCCAACTCCGACCCGGAACTGGCCACCCACCAGGACAACTGAAGTGTTGCCACACGGCAGATGGTGCCAGCTAGACTAGCAGCAGAACAACTGAAGTCTTTTCCTTACCTTACCTTACCTTACCTTACCTTAGAGGGGCTGGCTGGGGCTGGGACTGGGGCTGTCACTGCAGTGCCGAGTGCGGACGGAGTGCCGAGTGCAGACAACTGAAGGAAGAAGGCCATTCACATTTATCAGTCTGGCTTGCAGTGGTCTGGGCTGGAAAGGGGAGGGGGCAGGTCAGCAACCTGGCTGGCTTCCTTGGGCTTGTGTGCACTCTTTAGATGCCGTACTTGAAAATGCAAAAGGACTTTTCATGGGGAGACCAACCTAAAGGCAAGGCAAGGGAACATGATATGATAACGTAAACCACTCCTGGGAAATGTCCTGTTCATTCAGCGGGAAGCTTCTGTGCCGTAATGCCCGATTACGCGGGCAAAACCGCATAATCGGGGATTACAGATTTTTCATCCGGTTCATCCCATTTTCATCGCAATTCCGTCGTGATTTATGTCGGGCAATACCCTTATCGTTGGGCATTGTGCCAAATAATCGGCCCTCCTCGTCGGCCGGTTATTTGGCGCAATGCCCTCCTCTGCGGGCATTGCCCTATACTGAAGGGAAGTAGTACTGGACAGGACAGTAGACCTCCCAGGCCCCCAGGCCCCAATTCCTTGACGAGAAAAAACAAAAGTTACTGGATAGGATGGGCTCACGAGCCAGCTGGACCAATGGGTTGGGGAGAAGAACTGAAGGAGACAACTGCTTCTTCAAGAAGGGAAGCTTACTGGACTCAGTGATACTAGCTGGGGGATATCGAGATCCAAACGAGAGGGTATCTAGAACAAAACAAGGGGAGACCTAGGAAGATTGGACAAGTGGGCTCCCAAAACAGCAATGATTGGGCTATTTCAACAGAAAAAATAAAAAATGAAATATGGATTTGCAAAAAAGTAGCCAAAGTCGAGAGAGGGAGGGGTATCGAACTGGCCAAAAATACGGCACACCAAAAATGGAACCAAGAAGCATGACTCTCCTTCTAGGAAATGAACTTAGCTCCTACCGGTGAGTTTTTTTGGCACAATTTTTTGCCAATTGATTATAGCCAAAACATGTTGGCTATTTTTTGTAAAGAAATTTTCATTTTGGGGGGGGCAAAGTAGCCAAGTTATTGCTGTATTTTGAGACTAGTAGCCAAATTTTACCTAGGTAGCACCCAATTTTCATATAGATGTCACCAAGTAACACCCAAGTATCACATGAGTATTGAAGAAACAACTGGCTCCTTCTCAAAAATGAAAAAGACCCCACTGGCTCATACAAGTTTTGAAAAGAAATTGACTGAGAAAGAACTCCCTGCTAATTGTCCCTAGTAGGTTACATGAGTGTGCTCGATGTTTATTCTCTTGTCCTTTTCGTTCTTGTTTGACCATGAAATGAAATGTACTCCCAAGAATTGGCAGATCACTATGAGCTGTCACTCAGAAAGTCAGGGGAAATATTCCAGGGTCGGGAACCCACAAGTTGGCCTGAGTGTCTTTTTTGTTCAACCTTGTGGGCTTGGGAGCTTTTAACCCCTCAAGGCCCAGGACCTTTTAGGCTTTAAAAACATCATTTCTTTGGAAGTGTTATAGTTCAAAACATCACTAAGGTATAGAAATCTCAACCATACAATCTTGTAGTGTACATGTTGTAGATGACGTAATTTAAATTTGGAGTCATTTGGCCACATAGACTGCAAGATTATAATGTTTTAGTGTAGAAAAAAGATGCTGAAATTTTCTTAAAAACATATTAGGAAGTGAAATTCAATTTCTAAACCTACTCAAATGAAAAATCTTTGAACTATAAAGTGATTCAAAATCAGCATACAAACACATTGGTGAAAGAAAATGTCATTCAATTGACTCATTGTGTTTGCAAAATGACTTTGAAATGTCAAAAATAGCAAGAAAAGTTGCAAAATTACACATATAAGGTTGAACCTCCTTCTACTAAAATGCTTCACAGTCACTTATAACTTCTTGGATTGATATGAAGTTTTAACCACAAAAACTAGACTTGTCTGCAAAACTTTCCCAAAAACTTTTATTGGAATTGAACACTGTATGAAGAAAAAACAAGTTGCCAAAGTTCACTATAATCCAAATTTTTTGGGATTTTGAACTTCAAATTGCTCTCAAACATTCAAAACAACTTGGATTGACAGGAAAAATTTACCACAATAACTAGACTTCAAGGAGAACATAATACAACAAATTTTATTGAAAATAAACATTGGATGAAGGAGATACAAGCCCCTGAAGTTGCAATCATCAAATGCATTTTGGTGAACTCAAATTGAACCTCTGAACTTCAAATGGCTTACACAAAATTAGTACATATTGGATTGATTTGAAAATTTTACCACACAAACTAGAAGAGAGCACAAATTTTCCAACAAGTTTTATTGAATTCAAACACCAAATGCAAAAGTTATAGCACTTTGATTTGGACTTGAAACTATGTGAGGATACTTTTGGTCCCTTTGGGTGCTAAGGGGTTAACCCTTTAAGTTAAATCAAAGGAAAACAAAAACATGGTTGTATTGCTACAATGTGAGAAACAAAAACAATTCTTAATCTCTTAATCAGAGATACATGGAAAGTGCAGTAGAAAATGGTGGTTGCCAAATCATTTGAGGGAAAATGAATTAGAACAATCAAATCTAAAAAATATAATTGCATGCAACAATTATTTGCATTTAAACACAAGCATGTTTGCCAATCTTTGTATTATACATAGAAAGAAGTGAAAATTAAAAGATGCATCCCTTGTGTGTTTTGAATAGGATTCACATTTTGGGAGGGGAAGCAAACATAAGTGGGCACAACATTAGTAAGAAGGTGGGTTTGGAGAATTAAGGAATAGTACTGAAGCTAGGTGCCAAAGGTCCAAATGGGCACTAGCTTTGTACCTGTACAGACCTTTGGCACCAAGCTTTGACTTTACTCTTTGGTACTCTAAGACTACCTTTTTACTACTGCAAGTCTATAGGCACTTTCTGGAAAGAAGGTTGCCATAAAGAAGTATAGTATAAAAAATGATATATAACAAAGTTTTTAGTACTTTCAAGTATTAATCAACTATATGGTTTTTTTTAGTCTTTTTCCCATCTTCTCCTATAAATGATGGCTTCAATTATCCCTATGTAGGTGTTGATCAATGACAACTAAGAAACACAACTACAATCTATAAGAAAATTTGTGAGGTGGCTCATAGACGCTAGCTGAAGTGTTGCCTCTAACAATCCACACTTTCAATCCTTTGTTTTTGGCTGTGCAAAGAAGGGTATACAAAACCTGAAGAAAGTCCAATCTTGTCCATGTGACACATTCCTTAAAGAACACTAAGGTCGGAGGCCTCTCAATGCAAGGCTTGCTCTTGCTAAGCAGAGTCGAGCCACATCATCATCTTCATCTTAGTCGCTCATACACGTTTCTGTTTCACTCTCTTCAACGACCACTGTTGCAAGATCATTCACCATGCCTTCTCTCCTTCCAACTCTCCCAAATTCTATTCCCAGAGACTACAACGTGTAAAATTGGAGGGAGTCACAACATTGAAGTCTCGTGCAACATTGTGAAAATTAACAGCACCTTAAGACCTCCTACAACATTGCAAAATAACTCCCGTACTTCTCAAAATCCACTTCAATCACATACTGCTCTGAACAAAGAATCACTCAAGGAAAACTTGCTATATCTTTGGCCCCTCCGATAATATTCCACGGTTGCCAATTAGTTTGGTCGTACTTGGCTTTTGGTACATAAGAACAAACCTTGTACTTTGGTAAGTCTAATGCAATGTGCACATCTTGTAGATCCTACAATAGATACCCATAGACCCCCTAATTGCAATTGAAGTATTGAAGCAATAGATTGGGATGAAGAAGGGCATCAATACTTTTAAGATTACCACGTTTTGGCTGATACTAGGTGTCTACCTCAAACCTTGGAAATTCTTCCCAAGATACAAAAGTCGCAACCTTCATTTTGGATAGTTTTAGAGGATTCACTCCTTAGCATGGCCATTTTCCATAAACCTTCTTCACTCGAAATTCTCCACCTCGCTTCATAAGAGTGTGTGCGACAAGCTCAAATATGTAGCTATAATAACTGCCATAGTATGAGGAATTAGCTCTCATCCTAAAAAATGTAACTAGAGCAATCTCACTGAGATCATGAAAGTGCTCTCTAAGCTGAGGCCTTACGTAATTTGATGCAAGGATAACAATTCTGCTACTGTACTTCTTGTCCATACTTTGTCTACATTTTATATGGACAATGGCATCTCTCTTCACACCATGATCAAAATCCGTAACAAGGAACGCAAAACAAGTATACTTCAGACGTGTATTCAGAGTTGTTGACACTTCCTTGACATGTTCTTCAATGTGTTCAAAACATAAGACATACCTCGGCACATCTCCTAGCAGCTCCAAGCTTTTCATAGCCTTCTCCTTGACAGCACTTTCATATGTGAATAATTGACTCTCTGCTCTTCAAAGGCGTCCATAAATTCACAGATCTCCTCCTCTTCCCAAATAAGCATATAAAGTTTTATGACAAGCAGACTCTTGGCAAATTCTTTATAGTTATCTTTTTCAAGTGAAAATGATAGCAGAATATGACACTTATAGTCAAAATCACCCTCTTGTGCTCCATTTAGAATAAGCCAAGCAACATGACTATACAACACTTTCCAAAGTTCACAGTCCGATTCTCCAAATGGACCATAGGCCTTTGCAACCTTTGCGTTTTCTATTAATGAAGCCTCGTCGCTGCAGTCCAGGAGATAAAAGTTCTTTGCGACTTTCCAAACAACTTTCTCCTTCTTTGTTACCAAATAACATATCTAAAAAACAAAAAAATAAGACTTTCCAATGCTCGATGTACCCATAAGAATGAATTGATCAGACCCTCTACCTCCTCTAGGATCTTCTTCAAATGTTTATAGCATTCTCGAAACCAAAGAAGAAATCCTCTACAATAATTATGTAACGGATTAGTACTCACCATCAAGAATTTCAAGCCACAATCCTTTTGAAGTTTAGCCGCGTCAGCTTCTTCCCACTCCTTGTAATGTTCTCTTGTTGATTGGACAAACGATTACCAATCGGATGAAGATTCAGAACGTGGCCTTTTTGAAGGTGGATCTCCGTTTGCTTTCACACCGCACATTGTCAGAGTCCACATACTTCAATGCCAATACTACTCCAGTCCTATCAATTATGATATATTCAAGATGCCATCATATAAGAGCATATGAGAGCAACTTCACACTTCTCAACTCTGCGTTTGACAAATTCTACCAAAAGACTTGTTGTCATAGAATACCAAATTGTATACTCTATCCTAGAGTGAGAAGATCACATAAAACAGAATAAAGTGATAAACACAAACATGGTCTTAAAAAGCTTAGCTAGGATTAGATTACAAAGACTACAAACAACCATCGGCATGACAAATACACTCAAACTCGAGTGATCATCCCATGTTGTTGACATGCATCTATCATATAGTGCACAACCAAAATTCCACATATACATTCCAAACAACCACGTTTGTCACAGAACCCTCCGCATATTTCACTTGTAAACATGGATCCATTCAAAAAAACAAAAACTTGTACCAAAAACACAACCAAAGAATAAATAAATTAGTCCAGTCAATAGGTCCAATCAAACGCAACAATAGAAAATGCTTCAATCAACTCTCTTGCACAGGCATGGTCAATTTAGGATTTAGAATTGTACACTCTACAAATGGGGGGTAGATCTCCAATACTATATTCATTAAAATGAGAGTTTTCCAACGAAATGAGAGTCTTTTTCCCACAATATGAGAATAGCAAGAGGCAATTGTATCATAAATAAAGAAGAATGACTTGTTCGTAACCATAAGAAAAACAATGTAATGTCATGCAAAATAAGTTTTCTATTGAAATATTTTGATATATCATGCAGTAATTGCAATATGCAACACAATTAATGACAAATTTTCACTGAATAATGATGTATTGGACATTTGAAGAAGCAATGCCTACCGTTACACTTCTAGAAGCAAAGTATTTCATCTCCATAGTCTGTGTTAGACACTGCAAATAGATTGCTTTGGAAGACGACACCATGGTGAGAGAAGAATGAAGTGGATGCTAAGCTTGTGACCTAGATCTAAGCACGAAAAAGATAGAAACAACTACCCCACAATCCAATGCAGCACTCTTCCTAATGGCACTCAAGACGTAGATGGTTTTGAGTGCTCCCTACAGGAGACAATGCTTATTGTGGATCCTAGGTTAGTTTGTCTCCATAATTTCCTTGTTCAGATTCATGTCGAAGCTCAACATCCACTTCCTTCTTCCATTATCATGGCATCCTCTTCCGAAGCTTCTATTTGCAGAACTAGCACAGACTATGAAGATTCGATACTTTGTCTACCCGGTTTGTAATATTTGAATGGTTTGCATTGCTCTCAATCTAAATATGAGCGTTTGCGACATTATAGTTTAGAATATGAAATGTATTTTTGGCTCCCTGATATGTTGAAATGGTGTCTATAATCCAAAATTAGGAGGTCCTTAATACTTCCCCTTCATAAACATTTTCAAATGATAGTGAACCTCTCTTTTCGTTGTTATATCTCTCTCTTCCATTTTTAAAATTTTTGCATCCTTGAAAGGTATACTAAAAATGTATGTAGCTGCCATGAGCGTGATTCACTCCAGCATTGAGTTTTTCATAATAAGTGCACAATGCTATTTTGTACGTATAGATTTGGGATCTACAATATAAACAGATACTACATGTGTGATTTACTCTTCAACATCTCCAAGGCCTTTTGAATTTCAGGTCCTCGACTGTAACCATTGTCACACTTCTTGTAATCTTGTAATGCTTGTCTCCTCTGCAATTTTATAAACTTTCGGTCCCATACATCCACAACTGGCAGTTCGTGTCGACTCAGGGGTAATCCGTCGTGCATCTTTGTCTTCCGCACACCGAGAGACCTCAGATGTTGTGCTGGCAGGGGTGGTGGATGAGAACGGCCAGAAAGTATTTTATTGCGCATCCCTTCTGACGCCACTGCCTCCACAACATGCAAGGTCATTTTCACACCACCATCGTCATAGAGCTTTCTCTGCGGCACTCTGTCGGAGGCAGACAACGACATTCATGACCCCCTCGCTGTAGTGGGTCTTAAAGGAGAAGGCAAGCATGATTTGGGCAGACGCGGAGTTCCACTTGGCGGACTGTCCACCACACTGTCCTCAACAGGTTTTAGTGAGAAGTCCATCGTGGAATTTGCTGTTGCAGCCGAACACAAGAAGTTCCCCACGCTCAAGATTGCGTTTTGGCCGTACTCCAGGAAGGAATCAGCCGATGCTGTGCAAGTCAAACTTCTATTTTGAATTGGAGACGGCGACCTGCATATAGTCTGAAACGGAAAGCCAAATGCAAAACTCGTGTCAACAGAAGCGCAAGTAAGAGAACATGTCCAGAACTGTCGGCAAAGAGAAGAGCCACCATTTTGGGATGCGTAGAGTTTAGATGAATTAGATTGAAGGGGTCAACTTGACTGATAACAACTTAGATGCATTCGAATCAACCAAGACACAATATGGAAGAGGTCGACTTGACCTAAAATGTCTTAGAAAAGGTCGACTCGACCCACAATACGTACACGAGCCGTGAACTAAACATACAAGACCCACAAATGAAGTCGATCCGATCTAAACCTCACTAACAAAGAAGGTGAAGTGGAAAACACGAATCAACTTATGATGAAGAAGCATTTCCGTTTTATTCCCGTGAACAATATATTACACAAAATTGAAAAGTACAAAATTCATAAACTATGTACAGTTCAGATCGACGCGAGCTAAATTGCGTTGCCAATGATGAAGCCCAACCCCTAGCATGGATCTAGTATAGCTAATCTGAACCAAAAAAAAGAAAACCCATTGGCCTATCTTAGACTCAACAACAATCAAGCTGCTTCCATTAGCCGGTTGTACTCTCAACGACTTTGTTCGTTGCAGAGCATGCGCCATCCCATCTTTCCTGAGCTATTCTCCCTGAACAACTTCAACCCTTCATCTTAAGCAGTGTGAAGGCGCCTAAACTAAGGAAGGAGGATGTCCAAGAGAAACGTGTCCTTCGAACCATTTCCCTTGTTCGACCAAGTGTCAGGGAGAATGACATTCTCCGTCTTGTTCATAATGTGTTTATGAGGGCAGTCGTCCACTATGATGGTATTTTCTGACGAGAAATTCACTCGTGAGCCATTGAACAAAGTACTCAGGTTTTTAAAGAACAGGTCCTTGTTTGTATTGGGTTATTTGAAAGTCATGATCTTTCCAGAACCATTCCTGCACTTCAATGTTGTGCAGGACTCTTGCCCGAGTACGAGATATGGCATTTCTATACCATTGAAAAGATGTTTACAAATACCTTTAGTGTTGAACATTTTCATGGAGCTCCACACTGAGATGACGGCAATCTTTGCTAACTCACTTAAGAACTGCGAGTAATTGGACCTGACGTAAACTTCTTTCTTTCCCACGACAGCGAGAACTGTGGAAGAGTGTCCGTGTGAGGATTTGCCTACGTGACTGTACCATCCCTTGGTTTTGATTTCTTCAGACACACATAAAATTCCATTCAGGTCTAGGACAATGTTGAGCCACCTCATGGCCACCCTGGACCTCAATGAACGTTTGACCTACTCCGACGTCCTTCCACGAGAATAAGGAGAATTCAATTCCTGTTTTCAAACGGGTAAATGTGCAGCCAATTACTACCTTAAACTGACACATTTTTGAACTAGCGCAAAATGATATAGTAAATACTAAAGACAAGGCAACAAAGACAGTGCATGTATGACAAACCTTCTTCTCGCAAGCGGATTCAGTTGCAGCTCTAACGTCTTTCTGCACCTCAAAGACGAGTTTTGCAACTTTGACCACCATGACATCGGCGTCCAAAAACGATAAATCATCATCCACAACGTCCTCTTGTATAGTCGGAGCAATTTCACGTTCTGGAGTCGTAGTGTTTGTTTGTGTAGTAGGCACAATTTCTACCCCGTGTGGGTGCAAGATTACCCACCCTTGGTAATTGGGCAAACACCGACCAGGTTCTATGCCTTTATCTACCTTTTAAATATATGGGGGTGTTGTGAGCGCAGTCCACTGTGCCTTCCAAGCAATGGATCTTTTTTGTGCTAACGTTTCCTAAGTGTCGTGGATGGCAGCAAATACTACTAGAATTGCATGGGTAACTAACAAGCTGACTGTGATGAGCAAAGGTAATTGATAATTCCTAACTCCCTAACTCCTTAACTGTCTATCCTATGTATAGGGTTGGCTGGATAGTTGGCGTCATTTCTAACGTCCCTAACTACGTGAGCGGGGAACCCTTACGTTCCTTCTATGAGTGTCGAAGACTATCTTTGGAGGTTTGACACTTCTCTCGGAAGTTTCAACCCTACGGCTAACCCTAAGCTCAATTTTTCCTCTAATTCCCAACTTCTAAATATAACCCTAGATTTTGACTCCCAAATGTTGAATCTAATTTTTGTTTCCGCTTTTGATTCTATGGTTTGACTTTTACCCTCGGTTTTTTATTCCAAAGTAATTCCAGATTTTTATTCCTACAATATAACTCTAGATTTTTACTCCTAATATTTAACTCTAGATTTTTACTCCTAAATTTAACTCTCAATTTTTACTCCTAATATTTAATTCTAGATTTTAACTCCTAAATTTAACTCCAAATTTTTACTCCTAATATTTAACTCTAGATTTTTACTCCTAAATTTAACTCCAAATTTTTATTTCTAAATTTAAATCTAAATTTTTACTTCTAAATTTAATTCTAAATTTTTACTCCTAATATTTCTAATTTTTTTTTCCTTTACTTATCGTGGTTTACTATTCATGTGAAAAGGGCTAATTAAGGAAATCAATGCTAATGAGGAAAAAACACCAAGTATTGATTCAAGAACTCACCTCGTCACTACCGGTGTCGGAAATACGTTCGTCCGCATCCGTGCGTACATTTCCATACTCCATGGTGGCCCTTGGGTTGTGAAAATCTTTCCCAAATCCACCGCTTATGTTTTGAGAAGTCGGTCCCGTGCAATCTAAACCTTCTCTTTCCCTTCTTCCTTCCTTCTCTTCTTTCTCTCATTTTCTTTCCCTTCCTATCTTTCTACACTAGCACTATTCTACCTAAACTTTATGGATGTCTTACAACTATAGATTCAAACCCCACGGAGGTTTTAATGTCTCTCTACCCTCTTACACTACCTCGTCTTTGTATCATTCTAATCCGCCTCCTAATGGTCACTACAAATTCTCGAGATTTTCTTCCTAACACCTACTTAGCTAAACCTAGGTCACTATTTATCGTCACTCTCATCTAAGTTGCCCATATAACCATTCCTTCCTTTCTTCCTTCTTCCATCTTGGAGTGGTTTTGCAGTTTTTTTGGTATGTATGATTTTTTTCACATGGAGCTTAGCCAGGACTGGACCCCATTTCCTATTCCTTTCTTCTCTCGACCGTTACTTTGTCCGGTTTCTTGTTAAAAAAAACCCTGACTCCCCATCCAGACTCTAACTCTAAGTCGTTTAGCATATGATTTTTTGTAGGATCTGATTTCCTTTTGTCCAAGGTTTATTTTTTTTCTCCCGACTCCCTTGGATGCCCGACTCCCTGGATTCATTCAGCTCCCTGGACTCCCGACTCTCGACTCCCCTGGACTTACCCAGCTCCCGACTCCCCTGGACTCACTCAGCTCCCGACTCCCCTAGACTCACCCAGCTCCCGACTCCCTGGATTCACTCAGCGACCCCCCCAGCGACCCTCAACAACCCCCTTGCGACCCCCTTGCTGCCCTCATCGACCCCCTTGCTGCCTCAGCGACCCCCCTGCTGCCCTCAGCGACCCCCAGCTGGTCTCTTATGGCTGGTCCTTGACTGGCAGGTCCCTTGGGATGGTCTTCACGCTTTCTCTAAAATCTATTTTCTTCGGGTTCCCGTATGGGAATCCACTTAACACAATTTCTAAACCGGATGGTTTAAGGTCGAAGCTTTGCCGTAGCGGGGGTAACCTAGAATCTTTAATCACCACTAAAACAAAACTATGCGTGACGAGCTCTTTTCTTCACTTCTCTACAACCTAGGGCTACTCTTGGGGGCTAAACTTTGGGATTTCACAAAAAGGTCCTGGGAACTAAACTTTGAAGCTTACAATATACGGGGGTTCAAAGCTTCGCCATACTTTGGTTTCGACACCAACTCTAAGACTTGTGAGGTTCCCAGGTTCAAAGCTCCGCCGTCTATGAGCTCCCAATTTGTCACTTAGAACTCGTAGAATTATTTTTTTGGAAATTTACAATTTAAAGTTAAGAAAAATATACAAAAAGCCATAAAAAGAGTGTAGAACCAAAATAGGGTTGTAACATACCCATTATAGTATTTGGTCTAGATTTGTGTTTAGACTTAGAATCCCACCAAACCGGGCCCAAAAATAGGTAGGAAGAGCGAAACGGGTGGATTTGTAGGATTCAAGTCACATAGGCCCAAAAGGGCTAAATTCCACCATGAATGTGGCAATTCATGGCTAAGTCGGTCCGTAGGATCCACAACGAGGCCACTAGGTCGGGTCCTAGAGTTAGGTTTAGAAATTCTCCAAACCCCGACTGTTAGCATGTAGGAGCCACTAACGCAAGACCGAGCCTGTGGAGGAATCTACAGCCCAAGGATGGTGTCCTAGGGTAAATCCCATGCCAGAAGTCCAACAACGAAATCGATTCGCTAAGATTCCTCTATTTGCAAAAGATTCCCGCACCATCGATAAACTCAAGGAGATGGCCAATTCATCTCCACTGACCAATTGTGCCAGGTACGGAAACGCACCTTCACATCTTTCATATGACCCCATGAGAGATCATGTGAAAAATCCCATCATCTTCCGACTTGCAGAAGAACCTTTTGTGGGTGGTCAACCCCTGGTAACCTCCAACGGGAATTTCATGGAAATTACCCAGGTTGCCAGAAAATCGCACTAAAAATTAGACTAGCTTGTTTTGTGTTAATAATGCGCTCCGTGAAGTTTCGTGACATTCCGATAGCAACAAGTACCCGAACCAGCAAGATTCCTTGAGAATTAATCACGTGGCGGGGTCCCCGCCATGTTGACCGGCATCCCAAGACCATACGACGGCGGAACGAAGTCAACCAGGAGTCTTTTCCGACTCCCTCACACCTACCGGAGACCCTAAGCTATTTACATTTTTCAAAATAGGAGACCTCCAATGTCTAGGATTTTACCACGGTTTAGTTTTTAAACTAAATTAGCCTACGATGGTTTTTTGTCCTTGGTACGGGGGGGTAAGGGAGTCTTGGACGAAACACGGCGATCTGGAGCCAATGGCGCAATCCGTTTGACGATTGGAGTAAATCTCCAAAAGTTAGGAGGTTGGTCCAGCGTAGATAGGTAAAAGTAGTTTTTTAGGGATTAGGATGAAAATCTTTGAAGATGAGGATGAAAATCGAAGTTGATAAGGTTACTTTAGAACTCTTGAGGAAGGGTTGGGGCCTTGGAAACCTATTTAAGGTCCCCATTTTTCTCTCAAGAACACCCCCAATTCTTGTTTTGGGTCCGTGGGTCCAACTTATGTTGGGATTTTTGGCGTTTTAGCCAAGAAACCTCTACGGTGTTTTTGGAGCACTTTTTGGCTCCTCTTGTTGTTATATCTCAAGCTTTGAAGGTCCTTGGGGGTCCTTCTACCTTGCCTTGTAGACACTTTGTGTGTGGTTGCATATATGCTCGTTGTTATTCAAAAGTCTCTTCTATCTTTGGTATATCCTTGTGAACTAACTTGTATGTTGAAGTCTCGTTGGTGTCTTGTACTAACCCTAGAGCAACCCCCCACCGTACCTTGGCGATGCCGCTTTGGGGGGCCTTTAGTCTTTGAGTGTTGCCTTATTTTTAACTCCCTTGTGATTACTTGAGTTCTATGCGTGTTGTGGGTACTATTTAGAAACTAACCTTGTCCTTCTTTTATCGGCATTGTAGTGGTCCCCCTCCGGGACGGCGAAGCTTTGACTTTGTAGAGTGTTTTTTTTAAGTGTTTTTTGTCCACCTTCTTCTAACTTCTCTCTTGTTAAGTGGACCCCCCTTCGGGACGGCGAAGCTTTGACCTTGTTATGTGTTTTTTTTAGAGTGTGTTTTTCTACCTTCTTCTAAAGTCTCCCTCGTTGGGTGGACCCCCCTTTGGGACAGCGAAGCTTTGAACCTATGTGTTAGAAATTGTCATAGAATTTAGAATGTCATCAAAAATACGGCGAAGCTTTGAATCCAGCCCCTTTCTTTTGATCATTTCAACGTAGTTAGGCCTTTTTGCCTTATTTGGGTCAAATTGTTATTGTAATATTAGTCTTTCTTTAGGGCCGAGACCAAGGGTGTGGTCAGACCGCTAAGAAGAAGGTTTAGTACAAATCAAAGTTTAGAATCTCAGAGCAGAGGTCAAGAGCTTTCCAAAAACATAAAGTACAAAGAAAACCGAGTTGAATTGAGAGAGATATAAGTGGATGAAGTTTCAAACACTAATTAGTACTCAAAACTTCATCCATGCATAACTTTTGCTAGGAAAGTCCGATTTGCAAGTTCCACATCAACTTAGAAAGATAGTTTTATCTTCTACAAGAAAAACATATTGGAAGTCTAAAAATAGTAAACTGTCAAAAGTCAGACCGAGAGCTAAGGCATTTTGATAGGGAGATTAGAAAATAGACCAAGGGTGTGGTCAGACCGCTAAGAAGAAGGTTTAGTACAAATTGAAGTTTAGAATCTCAGAGCAGAGGTCAAGAGCTTTCCAAAAACTTAAAGTACAAAGAAAACCGAGTTGAATTGAGAGAGATATAAGCGGATGAAGTTTCAATCACTAATTAGTACTCAAAACTTCATCCATGCACAACTTTTGCTAGGAAAGTCCGATTTGCAAGTTCCACATCAACTTAGAAAGATAGTTTTATCCTCTACAAGAAAAACATATTGGAAGTCTAAAAATAGTAAGCTGTCAAAAGTCAGACCGAGAGCTAAGGCATTTTGATAGGGAGATTAGAAAATAGATTAGGAGGAAAGGGAGGAAAAGGAAAGAAAGGGAAGGGAGAGAATAGAAGTGACATCTCTACGAGCACACCTGCAAAACAAGCACCTCCAATTCTCTCACCACCACAGAAACGACAAAACAAGAATGGAAGGAGATTAGGAAGGAGTTGAAATAGGCGGAAGAAGGAGAGAGACGATCAATAGTGGCCTAGGCTAGAGTGGTAGGAAAATCTCAAAAGTCCCTCACGGCCATTAGAAGGAGGATTAGGATGACGCAATGACAAACGTAAGAAGGTAGTTAGCCTTTCAATTATTAGCGTCATAGGCGTAAGACCATATTAAAAGTTTAGGTAGAATAGTGTTAGTGTAGAAAGAGAGAAAGGGAAAGAAAAAAAGAGAGAAGGGAAGGAGAAGGAAGGAGGAAGGGAAACAAAAGGTTTTAGATCACACGGGATCCACAATTTTATAACATAAGCGGGTAAACTTGGGGAAAAATTCCCACACGACCCAAGGACCACCATGGAGTATGGAAATGGGCGCGCGGATGCGGACGAGCGCATTTCCGACACCGGTAGTGACGAGGTAAGTCCTTGAATCAAAACTTGGTGTTTCTCCTTATTAGCATTGATTTTTTTCCTTAATTAGCCTGTTCAAGTGAATAGTGACTCAGGATAAGTCAAGATAAAAATTTAGAGTTAAATTTAGGCGTAAACATTTAGAGTTAAGTTTAGGAGTAAAAATCTAAGAGTTAAAAGTAGGAGTACAAATTTAGAATTAAATTTAAGAGTAAACATTTAGAGTTAAATTTAGGAGTAAAAATCTAGAGTTAAATATTAGGAGTAAAAATTTGGATTTAAATTTAGGAGTAAAAATCCAGAGTTAAATTTAGGAATAAACATTTAGAGTTAAATTTAGAAGTAAAAATCTAGAATTAAATATTAGGAGTAAAAATTTGGAGTTAAATTTAGGAGTAAAAATCTAGAGTTATATTTAGAAGTTGGGAATTAGAGGAAAAAATTAGCTTAGGGTTAGCCGTAGGATTGAAACTTCTGAGAAAAGTGTCAAACCTCCAAAAATAGTCTTCAACACTCATAGAAGGAACGTAAAGGTTCCCCGCTCACGTAGTTAGGGACGTTAGAAATGACGCCAACTACCCAGCCAACCCTATACATAGGATAGACAGTTAGGGAGTTAGGAATTACCAATCACCATTGCTCATCACAGTCAGCTTGTTAGTTACCCATGCAATTCTAGTAGTATTCGCTGCCATCCACGACACTCAGAAAACGTTAGCATAAAAAGATCCATTGCTTGGAAGGCATAGTGGACCGCGCTCACAACACCCCCCTATATTTAAAAGGTGGATAAAGGCATAGAATCTGGTCGGTGTTCGCCCGATTACCAAGGGTGGGTAATCTTGCACCCACACCCTCCGAGTTGTAGAACACGGCGGCGTGCTGGACGGTTGCATCTCAATGGGGTGCAACTCTTCCGGTTGTCCAGACGACGCAGAGGACCCCCTCATACTGTGAGAGAGCTGCACGGGCGTCAACTGCTTGTCTTGTAGATTGTCAAAGGCTATGATTGTAATCCTCCTCATCTTCATCCGAAGACAAATCTACAGGATTGCCGTAAGACGGACCAGCTTGAAAAGATGGTTCACCTTAGGAAGACTGAGACATTGGCAAATCCCATGCCCATTTTTTTTTCCTCTTCAATGTTGCAGGTGTCGCAGGACCTCCAGCCTTCCGACGGTGCACTTCTTCGTCCACAAAATACCCTTTCGGAAGGAAATCACTCTTGTCTAGTGATTTTCCAAGTTCAGCGATAACCGTCCAGCTATCGGACTTATCGGAGGTACCAACAGTGAAGACATCCAATTCCAGCATCTGCAGCACATTCAGGACACAATCAACTACTCAGACAGACGTGTTCATTGACATTTTAGGTCGAGTTGATCTAAAATCTGACAATGGAGTAATGTACAACTACAATGCAATGCCTACTTAATTAGGCCAAGCCCACTCTATCCATGTACATACATTGAATTACAAATTCTGGGACCGATAATTGCTAACTTAGGTCGAGTCGATCTATTCTTATGTCTATGCTTTACAAATGTTACAGAACATGTTTATGACATTGGGTCCACGTTTAGGTCAATTCGACTTGAAAAGGAACTCACTATCGCGGCACATGTAAACTTCAAGCCCACGAATACTGACATTACGCTCCTTGCACCAATGGCAAATCTTTTGAGGATATTCAAGTAGAACTCCATTCGGAGCTCTGTATTGTGAATCCTATACTTCAGCTCATTATAAGCCCGGGGCTTCCTGAAGACGTCTGTGTCAGGGGCTTGATATGTTGGCTTTGGAGTCATGATGATGGAGTTGTTGGGATTTTGCAGGAACGTGAGATAACTCTTCTCCGTTGCCTTGCTGTTGTTAGAAGAGTAGTCTTCCATCCTCTCAACCTTCGCAAGCAAGTAGTCCGCAAAGTCCATCTTGAAGTCGTTGAGACTTTGTTTGTCTGTACGTAGTGTAGAGCCTGGTTCTGCTCCACTAAATTGGAGCAGATAAAGAGCCACGCCGGGATCTCTTCCAGTCGAGGTTGCTTTGACTCCTGGAAGGACTTCATAGCCGAGAAGAAATACAGTATCAATGGCGTACAGTTGCCCTTATTAAGAACCACTGCAGCATATCGGAAGTCAAAGATTCCAAATTTTATTTCTGATGCCGTCTTGGTCCACGCTCCAGACGGTCATGGTGAGTTTTTGTCAATTGCAATATTGTATGGCCTGTAGCGTGCAACCACAATGTGCTTCACAAAATTTGAGCAGCGCTCAAGGAAGACTCGGAAGAACTCTGCAGCGTAGGGCAATATTTTTGCAGCCTTCTTGTTTTTGGCCTTGGTCTGCTTTGCCTCCCTGAAATAGTCCTCTCCTAGTTGCTCGAGGAGGACATTCATCGTCGCGCTGGTGATGCAACGACTCCTCTTGAACTCCTTCCATTTATTAACATTCACTTCGTTGAATGCATTAATGAGGCCCAAGTTCGGGTCAAGATGGTTCAGCTCCTTTTTGACCAGATACTTCCTCTTACGCCGCTTGACCCACTCCTTGTGAGTGTAACAATTCTCAAGCACTGAAGCCACCTGCTTGATCGTCACCTTCGGATGCTTGAGAGTTCGCTTCTCCCCTTCGCTTGTTCGTGTTTGCTTCAGAATGTGCAATGCGAGCTTCTTCATGTCGTCGTAGGAGAGATTCCCCATCCACTTGAAGAATTCGTGGGTCAAGTTTCCGGACTCAGACTTCTACCCGGTCTTCTTGTTAAATGATTGGAGGGTCTTTGGATCGATGAGCTCACTGTGAGCATTACTCGATATCACCTCGCTCTACAAGTTGAAGACATCATCAGGTGCAGTAATGATCTTCAATTCATTTGTTATCTTGAGCTTCTCCTTGGTGTCCTTACCCCGTGAAGCTTTTTGAGACTTCACAACGTCAGGGTTGCTAGCAAGCGAGCCTGTGAACGTGAACCCATGAGCCTGTGAGCCTGGAAAAAAAAATTGGAAAAAAATGGTCAAGGACCTATGACCGTGGATTTAAGATTTAGGGTCAATTAGGAAAGGTGTTGTCTATTTTCTCTGATTTTGTGCATTTGTAGATATAATATTCAAATTATTTTTTCAACAACCAAATTTATTCCATATTTCACAGATTTCATGCAAATGAAGATAGAATTCAGAAAATAACAAAAGTCGAATATGTAGCCATAAAACACACAAATCCAATCATAATGAAAATGAACACATAAAAGTATGAATCATGAAATATGTCAATCTCATGATTCTAAGTGGCAGTGGACTCGGTCGCAGAACCTTCAGTAGTAGATGAATCAGAAGTTTCTCTACCTTCCGATGCTGACCCATCTATGAACTGTAAGACATTAAAAGCGTAAGTATCTCTACGGGATTTAGGTCTAGAGCAACCGAAATCCACGTATGCTGATGCCATTTGCTCGGTGTACACTGGAAGTTGGAAAGGCTTCTCCGGACTAAGTACAAGACTTCGTCTCTTCAAGCTTTCGTCTTCCAAAATCAATCGATGACGGCTGCAAGAAGATAGTAGGAATATTAGACTCACACAACACTGAAATTTTCACACACAAAAAGAATCCAAATAATGCAAAACTTACTTACTGAATTTTGACTTTCGAGCAAACTTCCGGGGTACCACTATCATAGTGTCCGGATCTTGTGTTGTTTCAACCGCCATTGCCGGTTGAGATGTTACCACAGTTGGCGCTTCTTTCTGCATGGGTTTGAGGAGGGCATTGAAAATGTCCTTATCCTCCTCCAAGGCCACAATGTGGCGCCCTGTGCCACAACATGCAATAATGGATGCACCTGGAAAAACAAAATCAAATTAATTAATTCAATTGTTCATTTAACACAGTGAAATATGAATACATAGAATTTGAATTGAGAACTGACCTATGGATGCTGTGCACTCTAGAACAACATCTCTTTCATCATTTGTTGCTTCGATGAGGAGTTGGAAGAAACGTGGGTCCTTCTGTCGAGGACCTCGCCATGCTTTTCCGCCATTCATCACCAAATCTCTTTTGCTTGTGAAGTTTGGGAAGATGTCATCTCATCCAATATCCAAACCAGCTTTCTCCATTGTAGGTGTGTGCTTAAAAGAGAAAGCAGATTTCTCTTTGTTGCCAAGGTTCTTCACCATAAGGGTCATTCCAAACTTCTGAGTCTGCACCCATCCACAAATTTTGAACATTAAAAATCAACAAATAGAAAGAAGATAGAAAATTGAAGTGCACCATAAATCAAACCAAAGTAGGTCAAAAATTCTAACTGTGCTTAAGACATCAAAGGGAGAAGACAAATGAAGCCTGTTCATTCCCATCCACTCCTTCCTCACAAGAAATGGATATGTTTCGCATAGTCCAGCAATGTTGGACTTTGACTCCGTGGAATGAGAGTGAATGACTACAAAAGAGCCATTATCCTAGAGGTGCTTCTCAGCAAAAACAAATGCGTTTTGAAGCTCATCATAACCCTTGTCCATGTTCCATGCCGGTATCTTTGTTGGAGGAGAGGACACTCCTGGAACGGGCAAGTTTTCGGGGCAATCTACAATGACAAGATCAACGCCGGGCCAACGGTTCAACTTCCCATGATACATTCGTCCCTTGCCAACCGCCACCTAGAAGCATACAATACAAAGTTGCATTAGTCATACATTCTCATTGACTCATTTACAAAGACATGAACCAATAGAATGGCACAAAAACACTTGTACCTTCTTCAAGAAGTCAAGGACATCTGTGTAAGAATTAGGCTCCTCGTTCTCCATATCATCAACCAACTCAGTGATAGAAATATTAAGTATAAGGTCCTCCGTGCTCTCTTCACTTTCATTGCCCAAGACAATCACATTGGCTCCTTGAACAACAACTTCCTCAGTCAACTGTGACAATCCGGCCTTCCTCTTCACACCCCTTTGAGAAGTTGGCTGCATTTCAGAGCCTTGGTCCACCATAGACGACGTTGGAACTGCTCCATTGCCGTCCTTTTTCTTCTTCCCTTTGCCCTTGCCCTTCTCTTTCTCCACTAGTGACTGCTTCGCCAATCTCTCCTTTTCCTTCTCTGCAGCCAACGCCCAAACTTCAAGTTCCTTTGCTTCTTTCTTCTTGTCAGCATTTGTCCTCCTCAGAATAGCTTTTTGCTTGGCCTTTTCATCCAGACCTGCGAACTCTGCAATGTGCAAGTCCCTCGCATCAACACCTTCAAGGGATTTCCTGAGTTGAATCTCCGACGGGTGAGTGAAATTGATGGAGCAGTCAAGGTACCATCCTCCGCCCGTCAGATGAGCAGTAGTCCACGTGCGGAGTTGTGCGGAAGAATACATGCACTCCTTGGAACTTCAATCGAGCCATGATCCTAGGAAAGGAGGAAGCTGATCTCGTGTGATGGCATTCTTGGCCAACAACTCGTGCTTGAAGTATCTAGAACAACCAGAACAAATTTAGTGAACTATCAAATTGGAGTTCATGATTGAAATTGAAGACAATAAGGTATGAGGGCTTACCGGAAAAGCACTCGGTTCACAACTTGCTTGGAGCCATCAAAGGCCGCAAAGGATTCAGACTTCTTGAAATGTCCACCTCCTTTCAAGTAAGACCCAAACCCTTGGTCCCATATTTTCCTCCTCCACCCTTCGATATACTCCTGGAGGGACTCAGGCTCCAATGGAGCTTTCATGTTGATGTCAATGCCATCTTTCTTCACAACTCCATCGAAGTACTCCAAAGCCCCATCCTCAATCTGTGAACAACCCCTCAGCATTAATCACACTACAGGTTACAAATGATGACTTCTAAATGAAAACAAGCATTGAGTATGAAGCCGAATATCAAACGAGCTTGAATATATTGGACAATAACTTTGTACATTACTCAACTTCTCTACTTATACTTAACTACATCAAGAATATGAATAATTGGAATAGATTGTCAACACTTCTGGAAATTAGAAACATTAATTCACTTTCTTGGGTATTGATAAGCACCCAGAGAAAGCTAGTCGGATCCGACTAGTTTATTGGAGGTGCCATTTGCTACTCCAGAAAATCATATAAACCTTAGTGGTGAACGGGTGGAAGTTCCAGATTTCAAATTTGCATTTTTCTAAATTTTCTTGAGTAACAAAGGGTCCCACAAAAACACTAGATGGATCCAACTACTCTACTGGAGGTGGCCACGTGTACCAAAGAAAATCATATCAATTCCTAGCACTCCTAAATTGGAAGTTCTAAATTTCAGAAATTGACATAGTTTATGTTTTTTGGGGTAGCGGTGGCCCCTCATAAACCCTAGTCGGATCCGACTAGTGTTCATAAGGTGGCCATTGATACCAAAGAAAATAAAAAAAAGCCTAGCACTTCAAAATCGGAAGTTCTGAAGTTCAGAATTTGACAAAGTATTCCTTTTTCTGGGGTAGCAATGGCCACCTCAAAAACACTAGTCGGATCCGACTAGTGTTTTTGAGGTGGCCACCGCTACCCCAGAAATATGAATCCTCAAAGTAATAATTCATTTTTAAGTCACTCTAGATACAGAATCCATAGGGAAGTATTATAGTTTAATAAAAACAACTACTCAAATTTGGAAATCCGAACACCTCGATATCATATTAGTAGAAGAAACCAGAACAGATTCATTGAGACTTACCCCAGCATACCAAACACATTTGGCAAGAAACGTCACCAACTTGTCCTCTGATATGGGCTTTGCCGGAAAGCGCCTGGCTTCTCTCGAAGGCATAAATGAATTCCACCACTTGAGGAACTTCACTTTATGGAACGAGGATGTGTTGCAAGTTGCCACAAGTTGAAGCTTCTCCAATGTCATCTCAGAAACTTCGTTGGAGCTCCAATGCTTCTCAACCTGATCCATAGCCAAGTTTCATTAAGTTCTTTTAACGCACATGATACCAAAACGATTGAATACAAAGAAACAAATATCATTTGAAATCCTTCTCACCTCTTCCAAAAATGCAGGTCCAATTGCAGGGTTTGCAACTGTAAGAAGCTTCACCATTTTCACATACAACTTCTTTGCCTTCTCCTTCGCACCCACCCTCATTGCGTTGGCAACTCCACCATCGCTCTTATCCTCATCCGCAGTCACCTCGTGATACTTCCTCACTGCAGCATCAGATGCCATGGCAATCTCTTGCTGAAAGTAGTGAACACAATAAAAGAAATTAGAAAAAACACATTATACTTAACATTCACCAGATTAATTTCAAGTGTACCTGTAAAGCAAAACCCTAGTGATAATAGCATGTTAATGATACAAACAACAGTGAAGGCTAGTTTATAATACTTACACAAAAAATAAACGACGTAAACACGTCAATAGGCATAGAATACCAAGTCTTTCTTTGAGGCGCTGCTTGGACTGCCCCACACTGTTTCACCTCGGATGGCCTCAACATGTCGTTGAAACTTTCCATAGGCAAGAGGCCATATTTCTGAACCCGGTACAATGTATGCACCAGGTTTGTCTTCACGTGCGAGTCTTCCGTATGTCTACATCAAAGAATGAATAAGGATAATTGAAGTCAACTACTAAAGGGACAAATGCAATGCAAAAAGATGGTGACAGGTTACAATTCAATTGAAAACATGGTATAACATACAAAATAACAAATGAGTAAAAAATATGACTCACTTGTTTATGTCATGCATGACCTGCATGACAACTTCAATCTTGCCTTTAGTATCCAAGACGATACAATCCACCGCCATGTGCCACGACGGATCAGCAGAATGAAGTCGGGAGATGTGATTCATCCACGCTAGTCTTCTATGGTTGCCATCACATACATAGAATTTGAAATTCTTCAAATATCGAAGCTCGCTCAAGGAATCCAAATGGTCGGTGAAAATTTTGTTTTCTTCCCTCCAGAGCGGCCCCCACGCGTCCATCTCCTCCATAGAGAACTCTAAAGTCTCCCCTGCCTCATTTGTGGTCGATACATAAAACATAGCCGCACCATCACGATAGCCATGTACAAATTCCTGCTCCAATTTAACAAGATCACAAGATAACGTGGGCCTAACCATGGGCATGGCCACGAGTCTACACAATGGTATGCGGAGCCGGAAGAGATGGTCCGGCTTCTTCCGGAGACTGGCTATGGTTGCAACAGAATCTACCTTCTGGATAAGACGTAATTCATCTTCTAACAGCTCGGACTCCTCGTCATCCACCACATCGTCTTCTTCGAACTCCTCATCTCCCAAAGTATCAATCTCCGGTTGGCCAGTTTCATCAGTGTCAGGTGTGACAATGGTTGTCCTAGGCTGAGACAGATTTGTAGGCACTACTGATCTCTAAGGAGTCTGCAATTGATCAATGCAATACATTTCATTATTGGATTGATCTTTCAAAATGATTGAAAGTGAGAAGGACATGTCACTAAAAGAAATGCGTCCTAAATTGAAATTGAAACAATACCAAAAAATAAACAACAAATTTGGTGTTTAATCAAGTAAAACCATAGTATGTCGTGAACTTCTTACACATGTAGAACACTACATAAGTGAAGTAGTCAAGGAGAACACGTGCAATAGTCCTCATAATAAGGACTCACAACTGAGCAACCTGAGCCATCTGAATCATCCTCTGAGGTGTATTCTGTGCTAGAACTTTCCCAAGAGAAGATTGGCTGCCTAGGATTTGCACGCTTCCTAGGGTCTGTGATCCGACTGTGATTGTACTTCTCCCTAATGTCCCACGCCTTGTCTACGGCATCTAGTATGTCCCCAAGACTTACCACATCAGAATTCTGCACTAGAGGTGGAATAGACTCCGGAGCACTACGCAAGACTAGCTCAGATGGAGTCGTCGATGGAGCCACGATTGGTGCCATCACAACCACATCAGGCTCATTCTGCAGAGGGTTTGTTGATGCATTACCACGGCTCCCTTCGCCAACAACGGATTGCACCTATATCAAAACAGAGGTAATCAATTCAGTCCACAAACTTCCAACACATCAAGAACAAATGAAATTTTTAATCAGAATTGAAAGGTCAAATGAATACAAAACTTCAAATTGATATAATGAAGTACAAATGAACATGGATTTGAATGTGGACAACATGATATTTACAAAACAAGCTTCAAATATTTGATAAACAATATTAAGAATGATTTTCATTCTATCAACTAAAGCCTGTAATGAAATTGACCAAACCTTGAACATTGAGGGTTCAAGACTAAATTAATCATTCTTGGTGTATCATATGCGACCACCTAAACACTAGGCGGAGCCGACTAATATTCTTGGGGTGGACAATGCTATACCTAAAATCCTAAAGTACTTAAACATATTTAGAAATTGAGATATTGTTAAACTCTAGAGATTGAAAAATCATACATCAAATGATCCTACATTGATCACAGAAAATGCATAAGGCAAAAACCTCCATGGTCAAGGTTGCATATATATCAAGATTGTCTTGATTATGGGGGTAGTGTGAGGTAGTCCTAAAATACTAGTCGGATCCGACTAGTAACTTTAGTGAACCTTACGCTACCTACAAAATCAAATCATTTTGAACATCTAATGAAACATTTGAAGTCAATACCATTTTCGCCACAAAATATTCTATAATATAGATAAAGTGAATATAATGCATGATGTATGCCAAATTCCCACCAAATAAACTAAAATAGGATTTTCCGAGATTAGCTTTCAAATGAAAATTGACTTGAAATATCAGCATCACCAAATACATAATAATGTATGAAGCACGGTGGGGCATTAGCAAACATGGAAAAAAATAAGAAACGGTGATAGCAACAGCATCCACTAAAACAACAGTCGGACCCGACTGGTGTTTCAAGGGGGTTCCTTTTATACCCATTTAAGGTTGTTTTATAAACAAGAGTCCAAGATGAACGATTTGCGAAAGTCTCATTTGCGCACTCCAAGGTAAGAACCTAGATTTCCATACTTTGAGGCCCTTCCATACAATAGGAGAAAAAACTAAAGTAGAAGTCTTAAGTTCATGCCTTCAAGGGACATAGATGTTCAAGCCAAAACAATCATTCATGATTCTATATTATCGATTCCTATCACACTAATGGACCTACCTACCTCTGCCACTTGGAATCATTGGTAATTATATTTCCAAAAAAAATGCGGAATGGAGGTAGTAGCAGCCACCTCCCAAATACCAGTCGGACCCGACTGGTGTTCTTTGGGTGGGTGCTGCTACTTCAATTTTCCATTTTTTTGGACAAATCAAGTTACATACTTCATTTCGGAATGGAATGATCATCTTCATTCAAACTCTAATACCGCATTCAATCACAATGCAGAGTAACGAACAAAATTAGTATAATAAGATTATTGCTTCATTATGTCGATCACTGATTTCATCCCAGCAAAATGAGCAAATCATACTAAAACTGATGTCTATGAATCTGTCGACCAAACCTGAGATGGTAAATGGCACCCTTCAAAAATAATCCTCCTACAAAGTTTACATTCTTCAATCATACCCAGTAATTAAAAAAAACCCTAACTCTTGTTCGTCTCAACAATACAACTGACTCTTGCTCCGCCTGTCAGAATCAAATCATTTTTTAATATAATTGATTGCGTAAAAAGAGAGAAACGGGGGTGGCTGTTGCTACCCCCGTTTCTCTTTTTTTGCAAATTCATTCCTAGTAACGACTTGAATTCGATTTACGTTTGTTTTTTAAATTGGTTATTATAAAGTGTCCTTGCACTCGGTGACTGGGTGCAAACGAGGACATCTCTAGGATCTGTCTCTTGTAACATGGCAAGCTAAACAGAATTCACGTGGTGCTCTCAAAATAATTTGAAACGGGGGTAGCAAGAGCCACCCCCGAATCACCAGTCGGGGCCGACTGGTGATTCGGGGGTGGCTCCTGCTACCCCCATTTCAAATTATTTTGAAAGCACCCATTGCTGCGTTTTCCGATTCTTAGCAAGTATCTTGTTCTACACGGCTTGGAGAATCTCCCCATTCACTAGGTGCCTGTGCATTTTGCCTCGATCGGAAATTGTGCCCGAGAGAATTACATAAGCTTGGGATCAAATTTTTGGAACCGGGGGTGGCAGCAGCCACCCCCAGTTCAAAAACCAAGCAAGAGCTTCTAGAATCCAGACAGAACCGATTTGTGTTCTGCTAGCTATTCGCTTGCTCTGAGAATTGCTGATTGGATTTTGAAAATATCGATTCACTCATTTTCGACATTGTCATTACTAATGCACTCATTTTCAATCACAAAATCTCAACTGTCACGATTGAATTTGGGAATACTGGATATGAGCAAAAGAGAAAAAACCGACTTTATATAGGCCTCCCAGCCCAAATCCGATCATCTACAGTCACTCGGTGCAATACTGTGCAATTGAAAGAGGTTCTCAGACAGTACACACATTCCTTCCGTTCAATTGCTGCAGCATCTCAATGATTCATACCAACCCGATTTGTCTGGACAGTCGAATGATTTCTTTTCCAGTGAGGTCAGACACACGGGCCAATGGTCGTTTTGAGGGTGGACAAAAAGCTGGCCATCGAGACTTGCAAAGTGAATATCCGGAAGTAGTTGAGCCTCTGAACTCGTCCTCCTAAAGGAACTGAATTTGATCCCACGCATGCCTATGAGCAAACAAAAAAATGGAGGAGATTCGTACCTGAGAATTCTCGCGCGCTCCGCCAGGCTGCTGCGGTGGATCTCGGGCGCTACTTGCTTCCTCATTCTTCCGTCTCCTCCTTGTCTGCGTCATCGCCTGAGTCTGAGCGAGGAAGAAAACACAGTGAGATCAGTGCGAGAAGCTCCAGCCAACCGGTCCAGAAAATTCTAAACGCCGGAAAGAAATGCTCATCACTTGTGGGGCGGCAGATGGCGATGGAAGTTTGAGTTTCCGATAGGGCCGGAAATCAGGGAGCCGCCACATTAATCGGACTCGGCGGGGAGGCGCATGATTTCTGGCCTTGTCAGTGCTGTCGAGAAATTGCTCGTGAAGGTTCTGGGACGCTGCCGGCGGTGAAACTAAATCCGGCCAGGGAGACTCAACAAATATTAATTGAAGGTGAATTTCTTAAATCACTCGAATTTCTCTAATCTCACTACCTTTGAAGGAGAGATCTTCCTTATGGCATAATGGTTTCAGATTGTGAATTAGTTACAAATTATTAATTGATGCATGCTATAGGTTGCTAAAAATAATAGACAGGTAATGCAAACATGCATTTGATGCACGTAGAGAAAATACAGTAAGGTAGGGGGTGTAAAAGCAACCCTGTCTCTAAATGCGATCTGGTAGATTTTGCCTCTAACATGTATCAGAAGTGTACATTCCAGGAGGGGTCGCTTTTAGAAACCACTGTTTTCAACTTCAATAAATCACAACAAATTCCATGAATATCCAAAAAATATGAAACGACTTAGGTTAGATGGCAATTCCATTTTTTTTACCTTGAAAATTTACTGAAAATAGTTTTAAGGAGTTTAGCTTCTCCCAAATATGCAATCAGCTCTTAAAGGGACACTTTTTCAGCCCCTTACCTTTGTACTAACAACACATGGCACATGGAAGAAGTTTAGACAGCATATACGTACTTAAAATTGACCAATTGTAAGGTTGCCACCTCCAAAGTACTAGAAATAGAGCTGCATACTACTGAAATTGGCATCCAACTCCACCTCACACTTGGTCTTCTACTTAGCACCATCATATTCTATTTATCCTTAAAGATATGGTAGGAGGTTCATAAACCGCTCATTTAAGGGCTGGTCCCCCGTTTTCATGTATTTCCTTGGGCTAGAATATTTTTAGCTCATTTTTCAGTCAAAGAAAATTAGATGAGAATTCTAACCAAAGTCGTTTCATAATTTCTGGAGCATTTATGAATTACTTATGAATTTTCAAACGGAGTCTGGCATAGGGCTCTATTTGTGATTAGTAGGGCCTTGAAAACTCACACATACATAGTTTGGAAGACAATCAGACTTTGTTTAAATACTAGCATTGCAACACATCAGAAATAATAAAACTAGCATTGCAACACATCAAAAATAATAGAGATGGTTTCTAAATGTGACCATCTCAAAAACTGAAATGGATGGTTGAATAAATCATTATTTCAGATTTTTTAACACTTCAGAGAAGTTAATTCAACAACCAATTCATATTTTCAATATAATTACAAGACACCTATCCACTTAGTTATGAATGAACCCAATGGGACTCTGAAACCATCCATTCAATTAGTAAAAACCAAGTCTTAGCATGCTTCAATGTAATCCACAATTCATTTTCTCATAATCAACTATCCATTTCAGAGCCTCCTAGTGGACAGGTGCAAAGGCCTGAGCGGTTTATGAACCTCCTACCATAGTGGTGTATTTAAGGTGTAGTTCACTTACATAGCCAGTTCATATAGACCGACTGGCCCTATGTAACTTGAAATTGAATAAATTTGCACCAAATATTTATTGGTGGCTAATATCTGAAGTCAATAAACTATATTTGTAGAAGTACATGTAAATGTGGGATACCCCTATTAGCAATGTGCACTTAGGTGCTACTTAATCCCTAATGGTTCCAGGCCATTTCAGTGTTGAAAAGCATTTCAGACTGCCATTTCTACTATGCTAACAGCTACACAAAATGAAGAATGTTTTTTGGACTCAATCCCAGCATGTACTTGTTACTATCATACAAATGTTAATGTACTTGTAAAGTTTTGATATATGTTATACTTCACAAATAGATTATGTACAGTCTAATAGAAAGAGAGTCATCTACCCATGCAACATCGACTTACTCATGGTTCAATGGAGCATCATTTGTAGTCATCTGTAGTGAATCCTCTAGGGAAGTTCAAAGAATACACAAATGTTCAGAAGGAAAAGAAATGGTTCTTAGTTTCTTACACTTACGGTGTTGTGTCCAGTGGCTTGAGGTTCTACATTTCTGTTGTCGTTGGACACTTCCACAGCTGCCTGCATGTCTTGCGTTCCAGCATCTGAATCTCCGGCGCTCCCTCCTTCTCCATAGCGCAACACTTTACGAAGATCTCCAGAGGCCGCCTTTGCTGTCTTAGAGGCAACTCTTTTCCCTTTCATTCTGGACCTTCTAAGAGCCTTGGAAGATGAGAAGAGAAGACTACCGCGCTTTCGCCTCTTCTTTCTATCCCTCACAATAAAACACTCAACACTCAGGTTGTCAACATGCATGAGGAGACTGAGAACTACATGTAAAACCTTCTCTCAAAGCTGAGAACGATACAAAACAGAAGTGGCATTGCGTTGGAACGAGTGTGATAGATATGTGAAGTTTGGGCAGCTTATAAGCACTATTTGCCATGCTCCGTCATTGATGTCTCTGGATACGCCGGCGATCTTGACAGACTTGAATGCGACGGCCTTCATTTCTGACAACTGCCACTTGTTGCCGTCATAGTTTATGACGCATGATGCGCGCTTTGAGAAGTTCCCTATTGATGAATCCTGGAAACTTGAATTGCAATCTTTATGACCTTGCTGCGTCACTACTTGAATTGAACTTTTGGCCTACATTCAAGACATAGCCGCCTCTAGACAGTAAATGACTACTAGATATGGTGGCTAATAATTGTATCGAAAGCGGCTTGACAGCAATCATGCGGTAGTTCAGCAAATGTGAAGGTGCCAACTACCGTCCACCTCTTCAGTTCACGGTCCCTAAAACGTACAATATAGTAATGGATGTTCTTGTTTATTTCTTCCTTTCCTTTGCAACATTGTGAACCCTTACAAGCTGAAACAATTGTTGGTGTCTTCTTGTCATGGCTTCTATTAGAGCAGACGGTTACAAGGTTCCTCTTGTGTTTCCGGTAGATGATGAAAATTGTGCTAGAGTCTGCAGTCACCTACTTCATGTGCGCTTCAGGTTTGTAGAGTCCTCAATTTACGTTGAGGAAGAGAAGAGGTCAGCATGAGGTAATCTACAGCAGTCTATCCCTGTCGTGAAGTCCCTAGAAGAAGGGCAGTGTTGGTACCTTCTTCCCGGAAGCTATAGAGCTTATGGGCTTCCATTATCTATGCTAGCAACGTCAACAGAGATTCCTAGTCGTCATTCTGCCACATCCACTGTTGATATGCCTTACATGCCTCCGATAGTGTCACCAAGTCCACCTCGAGAGGTTCTTCCGGTCCTTCCAAGAAGTGAATTGCTACAAACAGTGAAAATTGAAAAACTAGATTCTATCATAGAGCTCTCTAGTGAATCAGAAGGAGAGTCCCCTGAGTTGGTACTTAAAAGACAATCATCTTGTGTCCAACATGAAGTAGGTGGTAGATCAGTTGTTCAGCCCGCAATAGGCTCTCCATCAATTAGTCCAACGCACTCTTCATTCTCCCGTCCTCCACTGCACCCTACTCCAGTCGACCGGCTAAGCATAATGGAATGCTTGAAGAGACTAGCCAGTGTCCATCGGTCTCGTAACGAATTGTCTACCATGGACCTCAATTGTGTGCAACATCACCGTGTACAATTCCTGCTGCTCGCATTCAATGGCAATGTCATTTTCGAGTTACCTCCTTGTCGTTCGTCTTCTTCTTCATCAGCGGCTCGGAACTTGGAGGGAATGGACAAGCGTTACGATGGGCACCCTTGGTGCAAGTTGGTGACAACAAATATACACAACTCCGACAATCTCAAATTTCGTAAGTCTTACTGTGCTGGTCATCTTGCATGTAGGAATCCAAAGTGTGATTATTTAAAGAGAGCTTTCAGATATAACGAAACAGAGTGGAGTGGTTGTACAACGTTTCTTTTTGCTGTTGGGGACAGTCCTCCCAAAGATTCCACTCTAGTTTGCAAGGTCTGTAAACAATCACCTATGTGCGTAAGTACATGTGATGCAAGGATGTACTACTCCTACAGTGATAATCCCAAAATGAGTAGGGCCGCTATTCACTTAGGAAAGCATGCTCATCCGGTAGCTAAGGGTATGTATAGAGATTCTGCAGAGCAGATTTCTGAGCTTATTGCGGAGCAGGTGGCCAAAACACCTAAGGCCACCAATTCCGCAATAGCTCTTTCCACTAGTAAGGAGTTTTTGACGAACTATCTGTTTCACAACGGGGAAGGTGAGAAAGAAATGCTGAAAGGAGATAAACTAGAAGAGGTGATGGATTGCTTTCAAATTTTGAGCAGCCCAAATATACGAAATGTCATATCATCGTTTCACTATAACAATCAAGGAGGTGTCATTGACAACATCATGACCATGAAGAAGTACTCGAAGTTTGAGTTCATACATGACAACGTCTTTCCCGGCCAAGGCAAGGAGAAGGTTTACGTGTTCAAGATGCTCACCGAAGGACCTGGAAGCGGTGTGGACCTGATTAGCCGCATGCAACCCGAAGAGAATCTGGAGAATGCATGGATGATGTTCGACCACGTGAAGCGAGTGAAGGAGTGGACCACGATGGCCTGCCACGTGTACGATCCTGAGTACAAGAAAGTCATGACTATCGCAACATGCGATATGCAATCTGAAGATACGGAGATTCAAGTGCAGTTCTGGAGATGCTTGAACGCTGTCATGTCACGATATGGAGTGGACCACCCAAACTTCAAGGGTTTCATGGCAGATAGTGCTATTGTAAATTGGAATGCAGTCCGAATCGTTTACGGGAGTGGTTCTTCCGAAGTCGAAATGGTGAATCGTGAAAGAACCTGCTTGTTGCATTGGAGTACTTCTCTTCAGAAACACACACAAAAGCACATCAAGGAAGACTTGCAACAACAGCACAATACATTGTGCAAACAGTATAAAGGTTCTAAAACTATGGACGAGGCAGAGAACCGTTACCTGGCAATTCGATCATGGTGGTTATCTTCTAGGGCTGCAAGCGAAGATGCACTTCACCACTTGGACCACTGGCTTGCATTTTGGCACTTTCGATATCGACAGTGGGACGGCTTTATGCAAATGGTAAGAGAAACATTAGATTTGAACTTATACATGTGATATTCAAATACAGCAGTGTATTAAGTGACACACTTTTTTCTTAAAGGCTGAACTTTGCACTTTGAGAGGCTTGATTTGTAAATTTGTTTTTATTCAATTCTTTTTTGATCTTAATTCCCTTTCATTCCATTTCTAGAATTTAGTATAGAAGTTTTCATTGCCTCCTCATAATTCACATTTGTATCGGATAAATTTGTGAATTTTGGGGTAGCGGTGGCTACCTTCAAAACACTAGTCGGATCCGACTAGTGTTTTGAAGGTGGGCATTGCTACCTCCAAATTGCTAGTTTTTGTGGTAGAACAGAGCACTTAGATCTTGGGGGCATTTTTTTTTTTTTTTTTCATTGAGTTTCTTCTGTTCTTGATTTGTGTTCACTATATTTCTAGACTTCAATGTAGACTCTATCTTTGCTTCTACAAAGTTAGCATTTGTGGTTGGCAGTTTCTTGATTTTGGGGCCATGGATATCCACCCCCAACAAACTAGTCGGATCCGACTAAGGATTTTGAGGTGGCTTCCGGTACTCTCAATTTAGCAAATGAGAAGAAGTTTTCAATTTTAATATGAGAACTAATGTCTTGTTATGGATGTTTTTGAAGGATTTGAATTTGGAAGAGTTGGCAGACATGCCTTCATGCAATTTGTTAGAAACTGTACACAACAAGTGGCTTCAAATGTCCGGAAACAAAGGAAACAATTTGTTTGATGCCACTTGCGACGATAGTATCCGTGCATGGATGCAAATGACAAACTACCGTGCTTATTTGAGAGGCCATGCATCTGGATCTAGTCCATCGAAGGGGGAGTTGAAGTTGAGAGCTGCGAGACGAAGCGGAGATCCCAAAAAAATGGCAGAGGCACTAAATACATTACCTGGAGCTGAAGGTGTTGGATCGCGCATACCGCATTTGGAAGGAGAAGAAATATTTGGAAGCACGAAGAGGAAGTTGGACGTACCAATTGGCGATGCAGGAGACTCACATTGACCCGACAAAGTGAACTTCTCTCAACCTCGTGTTCGAACGAGGTCCATTTCTATTCTTGTGCAGTCTTCGGAGGGTACGGGAACACAATGTGAGGCTAACACTTCTCGACATGTTGCAGTAGCTTACGAAAGTGACTGTGGCACGGCCAAATGGCATATTGCAAGGCTGAGCCACAAATCTAATGTGAAATGTCAAGCTCAACAATGTGGGTCCAACATGAAGTGCCTTGCCAAAATTTCGAAGGGAGGAAAAGGAACCCCAGCTCCAACCTATCGCGGAAGAAAGGAAGAATACGGGAGTCATAGAGAAATCGTAGTGGACTTTTGGTTTTGCTGGGATGACATTGAGCGCTGTGTGAAAGGGTCGAAGCGCAAATTTGTTATAGATTGGCCCGAATTGCCGGAGGTTTGGCCAGTTCTGACAGGGACAAATCTGACTAGGGAGGAGACCTTGCTGCTGCAGCACGCTGGCTTCCGTCTCCAAGAGCGCCCTACATTGTCGCCATGTTGCCTCTTCAGCATGTCTAAGATATTTCAGACCGTTCATTATGATCAACCGTTGCCACCAAATCCAGATGCATATCCAACGGTTAGGAGCAATCGAACAATACGGCGAATTGCAAATGCACCAACAGCAGAACAACGGAATAAATGGGAGAGTGCTGGGAACATAAAAGGAGAAATATTGGGAGTGACTTTGCTTCCTATGCCGGGCCTAGGTGCAATAGTTTCGCTGGAGATTGGGGCGGAACATAACAAGAATGTTTACCGAATTACGTTGGGTATGTTCCCTACCTGCAACTGCCCGGACTTTGTGAACATGGCAGTTTCTGCAATTGGAGGGCGTCAGTAATACGTGAATTGCAAACACTTGTACTACTTGTACAGGTTCTTTTGTAAGATGGATGTGCACGATGACAAGTTCATTCATGCTCCGAGTTATAGCTTCAACGAGTTGAAGCTTCTTCTTGTTCAAGCAGGAATCATTACTGTTTCAGAATAGACGTGAAGACATTTGTTTATGTATTTCATTTGCATTGTATTAATTTACATTGGTTACGAGTGAAATGACTTAAAGTGTATGAGGTTTCAAATGTTCATGCATCTGTGAAATATGTGAGTATATGCCATTAGTCAAATTATTTGAAGTAAGAAGATATGAATGTCTAAGTACTACAATTGTGACCCATAAACATCTAGACCACGTACAAACTTGGGTATTGATATTACTTTTTTTTGTTGTCAGTTCACTTTTTCAAAGTTTTTATTATTTTTGCATTTTTATGTGTCAATTATTTTCAATTATTTTTTTAATTTTTTTAATTTTATCTTCTTTTCTCTTTTCTGTCTTCCATCATTTACTTTTATGTTATTTTTTTCTCCATCCAATATTTTCATCCAACTTTTCATCCACACTTTCACTCAGTTTTATTTTTTTTCATTTTTTTATTTTTTTTCCATTGGGGCCTTCTTTTGTGTTATATAGTCTTCATTTTCGTAGAAGTGGTCACTCCATTAAATTGGAGTATATTTGCAAGAAGTCCATGAGACTATCACATGTTGGCCCGGGTTCAAATCCTGCGAGGCCCGTAATTATGCCAGTGGGCGCTTTCTCTATATACTGAGCTTATGATATGAGTTGTTCTAGACTAGTTGTAGCAGAGGTTAAGTATTATACACCTCTCTTTTTCAGCGTACTATTTCTTAAACTTAGTACATTCCGTTGTATTGAAATTTTGTAACCATGTAGGCACTGAAATTGTAGTACCTGAAACTATGCACTCAAGTTTTAGGGTCTTTTTCCTAACCCATAACAATTGGAAGAAAAAAAATATATATATCAAAAATCCACGGTCATAGGTGTAGCGGTAATAGGTCATAAAATTCACTATAAATAGTTCTTTTTTTTTTTTTTGGGAAAAAAAAAAATTGGATTAAAAAAAAAAAAAAAAATCGTGTTTGGGGCTCTAGGCTCACAAGCTCCACGCTCGCAGCTCACAAGCTCGCCGCTCTAGGCTCGCATGCTAGCGTCGTTGTTCACAACGTCGAGCATTGTGAAGCAAGCGTTCATTGCCTTCACGAACTCCTGCAAAATCCATCCAGAGGGGGAGCCATAAGCATATGTTTAGGTCAACCTGACCTAACTACATAACTCATAGACTTTGTAGAATCGCGTGACACAATCCTGTTTAGGTTGACTCAACCTGAATAGAACAAGCAGATTCAAACTTAACACATAAAATGGACATCACGAAATCCACACAATATCTTCAGTATTCACTTGATAAATTTATCCCTTGAACTTCACCAAATTGGCCTTGTCCTCGGCTTTATGCCTTGTATTTGACATCGTACCCGCTAAGGAGGGATCCTTCGGGCTCCTTGGCCTTCCCATTTTCTCCCAAATACTTTGTGCACCGAGGATGTTGGTTGACCACGAAGGCTTCATGGCGACAAAATGGTTTACCCTATTGTAGTAGGCGAATATGGACCTCAATTTCTCGTTGTCATTTGACCAGACAACATAGCAGTACCACTCCCTAAAATGCTTGAGAATGGACTTGTCCAATCTCATTTGCACCATCATCTTGCTAGCCGTCACACTGTGTTGGCTGTTAATCAGGTAGAATTTTCCACCTTTGATCTCATCCCACGACTCAGGTTTGGATTTCTCAGGTTGGTTCACGGGCATGACGCATAGAGTCTGCTTGGTGGACTTGTCTGGCATATGCACATAGAAATGCATAACGTCCGAAGCAAGCCTATCCTCATGGCTTTGGATGTTCATATCCGCCGGCGATGAGATAAGTTGTTCAATCGGGATTGACTTCTTCTCGTCAATCGCAAACACGTAGGCGTCTGCGCAAGTGGCCCAGTAGTTCTTGTAGGCCTCCACAGATAATTTGTAATCGTGGTCACGTTGAGGGTTGTGAGCCTCTGCGATGTTAGTAACAGCCGACGCCAAACTAGTCTCATCCAATACTACTTCTTCAGGCTTTTGGGTCTTTGATTTCCTCCCGGAACAGGGTTGTCACATTTTACATCCAGGGCAAAATCACGTCCAAAATCCGGACGTCCGGACGTAGCAGACATACTGGACGCAGCAGACGGCGTCCGGCGATCGGCAGTCGTTGGGCGTCGGTCGGTCGGGTGCCGGGCGTCGGTCGGACGCGCCGTCGGTCGGTCTCTCCGACGGCCAATCGGATGCGTATTATGTTAGACGCTTTTTCGGTCGGACGGGACCGTCAGTAGACAGGCAGTTATAATGGAGGATTTTTGGGTGGTGAGAGCTAGTTAACTTCTGCAAATGAGTTTTAGGGTTAGGAAGATCTGGTTTTAAAACCTCTTCAATTGCATTTGTCATTGAAAAATGTGGAAATGACACTCAGTGTAAGCGTTCTTTTTATTTTCAAAATGCACAGAACTTAGACGACTTTGAAGGCAAAATTGTTGCATTGTACAATTACATTTTAGAATGTCATGCTCCATTTACAATAAAATGCACAAAATCAAATTTTATTGAATTTGTCCTTTGTATTGGAAACCCCAAAACCTTAATGGTATTCCAAACATCAGTTTACTACAATGAAGCGGCAATAAACAATCGATTGCCACATAGTGCCATCTATGTATCATAAGTATTTGGACATCTAGGTTTACATCCCTTCAGTCCCTAAGGATTGTAATCACTGTCTCCCTTCACTTCAGCCCCGCTACTCTCACCTCTTCTTTTCCATCCGGTGTCTTCATCGCTGGATGCCTCTTCCATATTGTCTGATGAAGATTGTAGAATTCTCACTCCGGAACCATGTACTTCCCTAGATTTACGTGATCTAAATGCTTTACCCTCCTTTTTCACTTGTAATATGGACTTTCCAATGCTTTTCCTAAGGTCGGTGACCAGTTTTATTTTCGTCATCGGAGTAGGCTGAAGTGCATCTAGGGGGGTTCTACTCACATTCGCTTTCTTTGAAGGAGACATAGCAAAAGGCTCTATTGCTCTTTTTTTTTTGTCTATTTTAGACTCTTTCACAACTAATTGTCTTGCTTTTTTGCCTCCTTGAATGATTACCTTTGTTGCGCTCAAGGACTGCGGTATACGATTTGCTGATTTGAGAAGACCTTGTGATGAATGCCTAGATTTTTGAGCGAACATTTGAGCCAACGTCTCGTCCTTGTCATCATCACTACATGATGAAATGGATAGACTGTGATTAATAAATTGCCGTTTTCCACATGATGAACCTCCGCAACCATCCAAAGTTGTACTAGCAGTTGTAAGTAGTGTACGTACACCCGGTGCAAGACCAGTACGCGGTGGTAATTGGGGATCTCGCAGAAGTGGCTCCTTTCCTTTTCCATTCCGGGCTAGGATTGGACTCCCAAACTTCATAAAACGCATGTCTTCATTCTCTTCTACTTCACGTGGTTTGATATTCTCAATCCTTGGTTCACCACTCTTCTTGTTCGAGAACACCGCTTTCAATTGAACCCTTGTGTTCCCCATATTCATTGGGACCTTACCCCCAATCCGCCTTTGTCATTGTCTTTGTCAATCTGTTCCGCTCGTGCCGCTACCGTGGATGGAGAGTCGGGAATTGGAATCTCTTCCCCCATTTTAGGAGTCCCACCATTGATAAGCATTGCCCCATTTATTGCTGCATCTCGTACATTGATTGCCTCCTTATCCGCTAAAATCTTTTCGCTAGTCAACAACCCGGTCCCATCCATATATTTGGCTATCGGAAGGTTCTCTTCATCACATCCACGATTGCCTTCATCTGATATATAATCGTAGACGTCTCGATCATTGGCTCCCAAATCTTCATCATTCTGATTAGGGCTTTGAAACGGCTCATCGTTCGAAATCGGCTCATCATAGTTCACAGCATCTCCATCATAAAATGCAGCCTCATGATTTTCAGCATCCGAATTGTGCATGTCGTTGTCCATAGCACCTCCATCATCGAATGCGGGCTCGCCATCTTCCGAATCCTCATTTTCGGAGATAGGCATATCTGTATCTTCAAAAAGCACGTTCTCCTGATACCATTTTTTCTCATCCCTTTCCTTGGATTGGGCTAAGACTTTTGAATTGGTATACACGTACACCAAATCATCTGCTCTCTGTGGCTTCAACTTGTTCCTAGATTTGTTGTGAACAAAAGAATAGCTACTCCAATTTTGTTCACACGAAGAAGAGGAGACCAATTGTGCCAAAATGCTCTTGGCAATTGGAGCAATGAGCTTTCCACACGCGCCTTCAAAATCCCACCAAGCATGTGCCGACAATTGCTATTCACTCGGCTCCAACATGTTGTGGAATGGCGGTTCCCTAAGTCAAAAAGCGACAAACTCCTTCACAACCGCGGCGTAATCTTCTGGTTTACAAATTTTCATGAGAACACGCTTGCATGCCTCTATCGCATTTAGGATCGTTGGCTAATTCTTTGTCTTCTAGAAGGTAGGGATTCAGAAGAGCTCCTGCAAAATGCAGATTGGTCTCTACCATTTTGCGTCGGTCTTTAAAATACGCCAGCAGTGGATCGGCAAGAGCCTTGTTCAAACAAAAAGGCTCTCCAACCAAACCGGAGACGTGTTTTTCTAGATTTCTCATAATGTGCAAAACCTTGCCCATGCAGGGCGTCTTCGCATCCAAATCACGTAGCCCATGCACAACAGGACCCACCAAGTCCTTAAAATTCTGACAACGGCGCCAGAAATGCTCGCTCATAAGTATCTTAAATACCTCTCGACAGTCACTGCGAGATTTCGATGTCCGGCCAAACTTCCTCACGTACTCATTCCACTGCGGGTCCGTCACTGTCTGTTGCATTGGACCCTTCACCTGCAACAAACGTGCAATTGTGATGAAATTGGAGGCAAACCTTGTTTCACCCGGCATCAACAAGCTATACTTGGGCTCATACTTCCGATATATTGCAAGCGGTTTATGCCTCATCTTGAAGAACTTCACTACGGTTTCCGCATTGTCCACTTGGTCCATTATCCATGCTTGTTTTCCCCAATCTTTTAGCAACAAACTCAAGGCGTGTACCGCGCAACCTTGGAAAAAAATGTGTGGGTATGTAGCAATCACTAGAGCACATGCTGCGGGGTTCACAGGCGCATTATCTGTAGTCACTTGCACCACATTTTGAGGGCCCACTTGGACTATGAATTTCTCTAGGAGAGCGGCCAAATACGTAGCGTTCTTATCGGCCCCAGTCGTATCCACTTCTCCTAGGAATTGCTCCCCCGCAGAGGACACTAGCATGGCATTTATCAATGGCCGATTTCCGGTCGAGCTCCATCCATCAATGGACAACGTTGCTCCGAACTTTCTAATGCTGTCTTTGGTCCTCTTCTGTAAATTTGTCTGCACCTCCGCCTTTGCTTCGTCAAGCAATTTATTGCGTATATCATTGTACGATGGCGGGATGTAGGGCCTACCAAACTCAACTGTTTTCTTCACTGCTTCTTTGAATGCTGGATTTCGAGCTACAACAAATGGGATGTTGGCCGCATAAAAGAATTTGGCCCTGATTGCATTTAGAATCCATTTATTGGCCGTCTCAAATCCATCCGATAGCCTGCTCTGCCTCTGCGGCCTATTGCTTGATCCCCGCACAGTGTCACATTCGCTTGATGTTTGTGTATTTGGATTTCCATCAGAGGCCGCACGAAAGGATTGTTGCTGTGCTGTGCACGAGTCTTCTTGTGTACAAAGAGACGTCTGCCTCCCACTTGAAAGATCATTGGCGACCACAAGCATGCCATTGCCATCCACATTGTCTCCTGTAGATTTTCGTGGTATATCTCCATTGCAGCGAAGAAATAGATTTTGAACTTGAGATGTCAACTTCAAACAAAGGCTTATTCCGTTATCTCTCAAACCTGATGCACCTTTATATCCTAGATGGCTAAACAAACGGCTTGTTTTCCTCGCGAACACCAATTTGCAAGCTTTGCATTCCACTTTACCAACTGATGGGGTACCATACCAACAAGACCAATCCTTGCTCATAGTGACCAATTCGGATTGTTTATATTCGAATGAAATTGTAAAAGTAACGCAGTAACGGGTTGATAAATTTTGTCAAAAACAAGACACACAATGTGTGCACAAAGCCTTGATAACCAAGGCCCCCCTGTCCACTGAACTATACATTACCAAGCAAGGGACCCAAAATGGGTCGGAACCTAGCCCTTGGAAATCAAAGCGTTTAGTTTCTCAAGAGTGCTTGCAAATGGCAAGGGTCTGGAATTTATAGTTTTGAGGTTGCTAGTGACCGTCGAACAGGGAATGAAGAACATTATTTCGGTCCCAACGGTCAGGTGGACTGTTGGACATAGAGTCGGACGGGGTCGAACGGTGTCGGACTATCCCAACGATCGGTCGGATAGGGTTCGGAATTCGGTCGGCAGTTCGGTCGGCGCTGCACAGGTCGGACAGGCTCTCCGTCCGAATGTCGGACGGTCGGTCGGCGGTGCATAGGTCGGACGGGCTCTCTGTCCGAACGTCGGACGGTCAGTCGGCGGTGCACAGGTCGGATGGCCTCTCCGTCCGATAGTCGGACGATCGGTCGAATCGACCGATTTCTGTTTGGGTTCACAAAGTGAAGGGCTCAAGTCTCAAGGGCTTGATCCTTACATGCCTAAGGCCCTATCTAGAGTATCTAGCTTGTGAAAAAAGAGCATAGACTTATGGAGTTATAGTTGGCGCATTGTATGTTCTCCACACTCAAGGAAATTGTTTGTTTTCCAAAATCAAACCGTAGACGTGTTCAATGTTTTAGCTTATTACTATTATTAATATGCACACTGATCTCTAGTGTCAAATTGCATATGAATTGAAAAAATTTGAAAAAATATATGTGTACTTCTCATGCCCATTATATTTGACAAATTAGGAAACAAATTTTTCTTGGGATTGGACGTGAGATGGACAACTAAAAATCATGTTAGCACACTAAAATATACTTTTAAAATTGGTTCCTTTGATTTATATATACGTAAAAAGCTTTTACTTATTCCATTTTGATTTTTGAGATGGAAATTACAAAGTGTTTTCTATTTTGCGGGCAATTATGGATTTGCTATTGTAAAATAAACTTTGAAGTCTTGTATTTAACTCAATTTTTAATAGTTTTTGGAAAAAATTAAAGCAAAATAGGTACATTGTTTAGGGCAACAGTAGAATCGTTGGGATTGAGGTTTTTCAATTGCATAATTATATTTTTTTCAATTTAGTGTTTTGAACCAACCTCTACTTCTTGCGTCTTCCTATTTTTTTCATATATGTTGTACAATTCCAAATGATCTGAAAATTTTCAAGCATGTATCCAAATTGGTTTCAAGAATTAATTTAAGGAGTAACCACCATTTTGGACATTTTTCCATTTAAATGCGACCTTGTCAAGTGCAGCGGCCCTTTTTTTGGCTGCGCCTGAAAAAGTTTTTTTCAGCAATTACAAATCTAATACCTTGTAATTTACAAGGTGAAAAATTCTGAAATTTTCCCTATTCTACACATTAACAAGTTTACTACAAAATCTACCAAGCATGTATCCTGGCATTTAGGAATTCATCCATCAGTGACAAAAAAGTAACTTGTAATAGAAGGACGCAAATCACATAATTGTCCAAAAGGGATAGCACAAAATACCATAAACTCTTAGCAAATCAAAACATATTTGCATTCTGCACATAATCTTATATTAAAAGAAACTCATAAATACCATGGGTACATTGCTTTAGTGGTACTACATTCTCCTGAGATCCAAACAACACTCCACGCAATTCTACCCTATTCCAAAAAAAGGCCACCGGCACTATATATTATTACCGCTACGTTCCCCCGATACACGAGAGGGACCCTCATCACCCATGAGTCTTACACTTCTGCGGCGAGGCGTATGCACAAGACTTGTTCCAACGGTGGGCCCTGCGGACCTAGCTTCCAAGTCAATGAGGCCAAACTGTCGTTTTGTTTCTGGAGAGTGGTCATCGTCGTCTTCCAACCTCCGTTTTTGCTTCCGCTTGGGAGACAAGTCCACTTCCCCTGCCTTCAATGCTTTGAGTGCACTATCCACTCGACGGACCAAGGCGTTGACCATTGCATCATCATCTTGCATGTATAACCATGCAAGTCGATCTCCTCCCATTAGAAACACCCTCCATGCACTTATGATGTCGCCCACCCTCTTATCAAATTCCCTTGCCACGTCCACATAATAATGCCCTGCAGTTGACATTACATCTATTTCCACAAAAGCACGAACTTCTGCGGATTGTTCCAACTTGGACAAAAGAAGGGCCTACCTATCAAAGTGTGATTGTACGCCGAGTATTGCTCATGGAACTCTTGAGCATGCTCTTGTTCTATCCAATTGCCATCTCCATCTTTACGCACCTCTTTTTCCGGAAATCGGAAGAATTTCTTGTGTTGCATGCTCCAATGTCCTCCCATGCTGCGACAAAACATTTCACGAGCCTCGTCATCCTCAATACCTCTGGCCCGCAACTCCACTTCTCTGTCCTTGGTCATCCACACGTAATGATCATTTTCACATGAAGACGCCTTGGTTAGGTCGTGCACTTGGTCTAATGAATTCCGCGTTATAGGTTTTCCCCAATGCATGTAATTTTGAAATTTGTATGGCGCTTGGTCAAGTGGAAGGTTCCATTGATTGTATTTGTGGCCGGGGGGCATACTTTCTGAGATCCCAAGCATTTCATAGAACCTTGGACAGAAAGGAGTTTTACACTCGGGACACCGTGATTGAATGAGAGATGCTTTGACAATGCATGTGACATGAAAAATGTGGCGGCATTGATCCATTATTAGGGCTCCTTCCGGACCAGTATGACTTAGGCAAATGCTACACCTGCCCTCCATGATTCCGACGTTAGGATCATGAGCGTGCACGACTTCCTTCTCATTCTTCTTGATGTGTGCTGAAAACGTGTTGTAAGAGACCCATCCTTCCTCTGCTTCCAAGGTCCAATTGATGTGGGGATGCTGGTTGTTATTTGCGTGGTTCAAGCGCTCAAACATTGCATCCATGTCTCCCCAATACGTAATGTCGGTGGACCCCCTCGGATGTGCCTCAAACATCTGTTTCAGTCGCCAAAAAGAGCTCTCCACGGCATTGCATTCATCTTCTGACTTCATTGCTAATTTCAGGAGCCTTTTCATTGCTCGGGTTACTACGGTCGATTTGTCTTCGAGCTTCTGTACCCATGCCAACCATCCGAGAGTCCGCACTGCCCGATGGCATGTTGCTATCCAACCACACTATTTGTTTCAAGCGCACCACCTCAGACCAAGCATGGGCATTCTCTTTGGTCGCCTCATCCAATTTTTGCTTCAATTCTTCGACCTCACTTCCTTCCGTTTGCATGGAAGCATCTTGCAATGTTGGAGTAGGATTACAAATGGCGGTTTTAGGGTTTACTTCCTTGCTCTTGTGGCCCTCCACAGCTGCATCTTTTTCAAAAGGAAGAGAGAGTTGATCACTCTCTTGAGTCTCTTGCACCTCTTGTGTTATGGGCACCAACCCTGGAATATCCTTCATCGGCTACTCAAATGAGCACTCATGGATCCTCTGTAGCCTTTCGTACTTCTTTTTCAATTCATCACATTGTGCCTTCCAGTTGTCATTGGAATCGTTCAAGGCCCTCAACGTCTGATTTTCTTTTGCTAGAGCAACCAAGTCTTTCAGCTTTTTGTACTTGTTGTCAAGGAATGGTAATATAGCCTGCGTGTACTTCATGAAAGCCACGGCACCAATGATCAGTTCAGGCGATACTTTGGCCAATTCCTCTGCAAATTCCGTAACCTTCGGGGACATTTCTTGCACCATCCCCGCTGCTGTGGTCAATGAGACAGCGGTTCTGGCAAACGCCTCCCACCTTGTGTCGGGTTTAGGAAAAGTATCAGAGCTGCCCGCCTCAGCATCTGATACGAATGGGCTTATCCCTATGTGAAGTTCCTTCCATCGAGCAGAGCACTGCACCAAGGCTTCCAATTCCTTCAGATTTGGCATGTGACGGAGAATCTCCAATTGCGAGGGAGGAATAGCTGACACTCCTGGATACTTGCTCGCAATGTCATCGCCATGAATGGTGGAATCCCGAGTCACATCATGGGCTGGTGCTTTATTTCTTATTGACCGACGCCATTGATCTCGAGGGCTCAATATTGGGCTCGGCGACCCTGTCTCGTCTGGGTTCAAAGGTACATGTGTCAAGGAATCTAGAGCATTGCTCTCTAAAAGATTATCAATTGTAGCATAGGCCCTTGCGACTTGTTCCGGTCTAGGGTCCTGCTCATGTTCTCGTCGCGAAAAATGGCCCCCACGTTCGCTTAGAACGTTCTGCTTGTTCAGAACCATATTTACTGGAATCACGGTTTCTACGTTCGGTGTGCACATCAAAGCCGTTGGAGGAGTAAAAAACACCTCTCCCTCCGGATCTCCCAAGGAGGCACGACTCACTGTTGTTGGAGTCTGCGTAGAAGCCAACGGTAATGCATCGCTTGGGCCCCTAGAGATGATTGTCTGCGGCACTAAAGTATTTTTTAATACTCTTCTTGGTTTTGGTGTCTCTTTTGGCCCTACCTGTGGATTGTACAAATCCGGAATATCTTTTTGATTGCGATTAAGATGCAGTGGCTCCTTGGCTGTCGTTGGAAACGTGCTCCAATCCACCTTCCGGGCTAATTGGAGTTCTACATACACCATGGAGGCCAAGCTGTAGTTTATGTACCCTTTACTCATTGGTTTGTCCCCAAAGAGTGTCTTCCACACCTCCAACGATCGTTCCTTAAAATGCTAGTCGTTGCAAGTCCATGGCTTGCAACTAAAATCATGCGTCTGAGCGGCATGGGACTCCTTGGGCCACAACTTGTTGATGTGGTACATTTTTACATACTTCTTGCACATCCTGGAGTTCCAATATTCCGCAGTCTCCTTCTCCCAATCTGGCTCCGCTTTGATGTTAGGGTCGTCCGTAATCTCTGAATGGAGCCCGTGGGGTGCCCCTTTCCGTTTAGTTTTCTTACTGCTTTCCGCCCCTCGATTCATCCTACCAATATCCGCAACAACTTCACCGCTCATGACTGTCGCTTTGAATTTGTAACCGCTTCAAAAATCACTGAAAGTGACCCCCTCGAACCACGTGTATTTCAATCGAAAAAAGAGCGTATGTCGTTATGAAAAATGAATGACCCCAACTCTCCACCATGTAGGAGCAGCTCGCGCGGTGAAGCAAGAGCAGAACATCCGACACGGTTCTAATACCTCTGAGAGGAGAGAAGAAGTGAGGAACAATGAACATCCCGTCCGACCTTATAGCATTCGGACGGCAGACCTAAGTCAGGTCCGGTACCGAACCTGTCCCGGACGTCGCGAAGCGTCCCCGGACCTGAGGTTTGTCGGATGGACCGATGCCGACCGCTTTGGGGTGGGACGGGCAGCACGCCGTCCGACCGCCAGACCGAGACGTCCGACCTCCGAACCTAGCCGTCCGAACTCGAAGCGGATTACGGCCGGCTGTCGGACGCCGACGGTCGCTCTGGGACTGCCGTCCGATTCCCCGACCTAAACCCCCGTCCAATGCCCAATCCAACCGGCCGTCCGATGGCCCGTCCTACACTCCTACCAGCCGTCCGATGCCGCTTGCGACCCCCGTCCGAAGCGCCGTTCAAGACCCACTGTCCGACGATCGGTCGGTCTTCGTCCAACCAACGTTCGACTCGCCGTCCGATCAGGTTTCTGGAAGTATATAAATATAAGATTCAGTGATCTTAGGATCCTTTTCCAAGGCCCATTATTCATGAAACAAGCATCCAATGCGACGACGGCTGCTAAAATCAGGAGATAAAAAAATCATGAACTCATGAACTTGCAACATCAAAGGTCAACCCGAGTAAGGTAGGAGGCTCAGAAATGGAGCATCTAAGGGCTGGTCTGCGTTTCTCATGTATTTCTTTGGACGGGAATATTTTTAGCTCATTTTTCAGACATAGAGAAATTGACGAGGAATCTATCCCAAGTGGTTTTGTATTTTTCCGATCATTTTTGAATTACTTATGAATTTTCAAACAAGTTGGGTCATAGGTCCCTATTTGTGACCCTAGGTCTTTCATAAACAGTTCACTTGCAATTCTAAATAAAAATGGGGAAAGCAAAAAGAATGATTGGCTCTTGCAATTAATTAGACTTTTTTCCTTGATTCATTCAATGAATGTACTAGTCCATTTCACAACCATCTCATGTCCATTTCACAGTCATTTATAGGGTCCATTCTTAATGCCCGCTCTGTTTTACAGCCTCCTACCTTAGGCGGAAGTAGTGGCCTCCTTTGTCCTTCGAACTCATTTGAGTTTGAAGTGGTCTCTAGTTCGATTCCCAGTGACATCATCTACCTTGTTTGATGATGTCACCTCCCTGATTGTGGGATTTGGTTTGGTCGTGGTAGCCAACCATCCAAAAAACCAAAAAAAGACATCCAACCAAATTGTGTTTGTATTTGGGAGGGAATCACGATTTGCTTGTGGAGGGGGGAGGTGTTGAAATGGAGTGCTTGGAAGGGGTGATCTCGAGTTTAGAAGGAGGATGTTTGTAGTACCATCCAACTACAAACATTTATGCTCTAAACTCAAAATTCTCCATTCGAAACCCTCAAGATTGGACACCTGCTCCTTCCACATGTAAATAATATTTGCTACTCATGTACAATCATGCCTTGGCTTGACGTTTTTTCTTTTTTCATTTTTTTGCGGGGGGGGCGGATAAATGAAATTTAGAGTGCGACCATGATATGATTTTCATTTGATCTCTTCAAATTAGAACGAAGTTTAAATGAATTGATTTTAATACTTCAAACGTAAATGGAGGCACCATTATTTCATTTTGTGCACTTCAATTAAAACCGAAGCCACCATGATTTCACTTGGATACTTCACAAATAAAACGAAGCCACCTTCATTTAATTCACCTACTTAAAAATAAATCCAAGCCACCATGATTTAATTTTGCTAAATCACATTCAAATCTAGACACCATAATTTAAATTCTGCTTCTTCACATTAAAATCAGCACACCTTGATTAAATTTTGTTACTTCAAATTAAAATCAAGCCACCAAAATTTAAATTTTGCTACTTCAAACAAAAATCAAGACACCATGATTTACATTTGGCTACTTCAAACTAAAATCAAGACACCATGATTTGAATTTTGCTACGTGAAACTAAGACCAAGCCAACATGATTTAAATTTGATACTTCAATTTCAAATCAAGCCACTATGATTTAATTTTCCCACTTGAAACCAAAATCTAGTAACCATGATTTAATTTCTGCTACTTCACATTAAAATGGAGGCAACATAATTTAAGTTTTGGTACGTGAAACTAAAACCAAGCCACTATGATTTAGATTTGGGTACTTCACATTCAAATCAAGACACGATGATTTATATATTGCCATTTCAAGCCAATTTTGCTACTTCAAACCAAAATCAAGCCATCGTGATTTAAATTTTTCCATTTGAAACCGAAACAAAGCCACAATGATTTTAAAAAGGATATCCAATCATTTCTTTTTCAATATGGTCTGGCGTTGATTTATGTGTTTTCCTAGATAAATAAGAATAACCATTATCCCATATGCCCCCTTATTATGGTGTCGTCTTTAATTTCATAAGGATATCCAATTTTTTTTCCCACTACAGTCTAACGTAAAGTCATGTTTTTTCCTAAAGAAGTAAGAATACCCGTATGCCTCCTTATTATGGTGTTGTCACTAATTTCATAAGGATACCCACTTTTTGTGCATGAATGTGGTTGATCCACATTTCTTTTACAAGAATAACTAAGTTGTCTCTCTGAGCTTCTAAATGCCCCTCTATTTGGACATGTTCATCATGTACAATTCTACGACACTTGACAGACAATTGTTCATTTGTGATGCAATGTTTTTAAAGAAAACACTAAAAGTCTAAAACGGGGATTGCATAGGAGTTAATCATCACATTTTAATATAAAATTAGAAATTTTAAACTTCAACAAGCTTGCATAAGTACAAGTTTGAACTCTAAATGTTTGCCAAATTCTTTAGGAGTTATAGACTTGTATGCATGGAAGCTTTCAAAATGTGCCTACACAATTCAGTAGTGTGCGTAGAGATTCTTTACATGAACTGACATCATCACATACTCTGAACAAATGAATATTATAAACGTATTCCAGGTCAAGGGTTTAGAGTTTAGGATTTAGGGTTCAATTTCTGAAAATAATTTCAGGTTCTTCCAACATAGCTTTGGAAAGGAATCTACAGGAGGTTCAAAAAATCATAATTCCCTCTGGCATCAATGCAGTTTGAATTAAGGTAAAACTACCTATCACCCCCCTGACTTGCAATCTGAATATCTTGGGGCCAATTTCAATAGTGGTACATATTTTTCAGAGGTGTGTGCTTGTTTCACGAATCAAACCCAAGTGGAATTATAATTTTTCAATTAAAACTGTAATTTCTATAAATTTTTGAAGTAATTGGACTGAAATTACAAAACCGTCAGTAGACTACAGAAATAAACGTTCCCTAATGAACCCATAACCGCCCAAGTCAAGTACAAAATATTGACCATTAATAGAGTGACACATTATCCCTTGTTGTCATAAAAAATCAGATTTTATCATAGAACGCTTTAATTTCTGTCATAAGACGAATGAAAGTGGATGTTTTGTGGACAGATTTGGATGTTTTATGGACAAAATGAGGTGACGGAATTGGGCTGGTCTACTCTCTGAGTTGGAAAATTAACAATAATAGGCTATTTTACCTTAAAACTCCCCCTTTTTCCCAGGGTTGTCTATCCGGACGTGACGTGGGGTTTTCACGTCCGGATGTCCGCTGGCGTCAGTCCGGACGCGTCCTGACGCGTCAAAATTGCGTCAGGATCAAAAAAGTTTTTTTTTTTTTTTTTTTTTCAAGGACGGCCTGTCCGTCGACCTGGACGGACTGTCTGTCCACAGGGACGGCCAGCCGTCCACAGGGACGGACCAGCCGTCCACAAAAAAAAAAAAAATTTTTTTTTTTTTTTTTGGGGACGGCCGGCTGTCCACAGGACGGTCAGACTGTCCACAAGAAAAAAAAAAAAAAATTTTTTTTTTTTTTTTTTGGATCCTGACGGACGCCGGGGTTGAATCCTGACGGACTAACAGGACGTGATGGGGACAACCCTGCTTTTTTCCTGCCCCAATATCCACGCCATTTGATCAGAACGCCGTCCGACCACCTGGGCGTCCGAAACTGGAGCCGTCCGACCTTCTGGCGTCCGAAATGAAGCCGTCCGACGAGGCATGATTATGGTCGTCCGAAGTTGCTGCCGACCGCCCGCTGCCCCGTCCGACGATTGGTCGGTCGCTCCGACCGATTTTTCCGATCCCTGAGTCGTCCACCTTCCATCCGTGGCCATGCGATTGGACATCCGGAGCTTCGTGGCCGTCCAATTTGGGTGTCCGAACCTAGAGCCGTTCGATGTCTAGAGCGACGTACGCCCAGTCCGACCATTTAAGGGCGCGTCGGTCGGCTCACTTTTCACAATCGTTTCCCTTGCGGAGTGGGCTGATCCAGCGCCTTCGGGATTCTGCTCGCCCCTTCCAGCTTGGTGTGTGAATAGCTGTGGCCTGTGGTTCGAGATTGAGGTGCTGTTAGTCCTAAGTCAAGTTTTGAAAATCGAAACTAAGTTGTTTTTATAATGTGCAAGTCCCCTTTTTTCATCCACATTCTAACTTCATAGCATTGCACGGATGTGTTGAAAAAATCAATTAAAATTCTAAAATCGACTCCTAAAAATGTAATCAAAGTTACCATGCCACGCGGGGAAAGTGCACCGAAGGGAATATCACAAGAGATGAATTGGGCAGAATGGGAAAATCTTCTTTGCGTAGCGGAGCCGGGATGGCAAGAAGAGCCCAAAAAAGTGTGGGATTGCACAACGTGCAAAAAGTATGTGAAAATGACACACATCTCCAAATTGTGGTCACGTGCTCGTGCGAAGGTACAAGCTCGACGTTGGGAAGAGCAAATGACCACGTGCAGTAGCGTCCATTTTGTTCGCCGGTACGAAGAGATTCTATCGGCATGTGGTTTACCAATGTCGAAAACGAATGTCATGACTTATTCGACTATGGCCATGGTGTGGGCGGAGATTGTACTCCACAAAGACGTAGATTGGAAAACAGTGTATGGGAAAAATGTAAAAACTCTGAATCACCGACAGCACATGATTTATACCAATTGGGTTGGAGCGAGCGATTGCTTGCCAGAGTGGTCCAATCGAGGACATTCTGGAACACCGTCGGTTGTGTTGCCTGACTTAGAGGATGATGTTTTGGATGACGATGATGTTCCCGATGTTGAAGCACCTGTGACATTTGGAGAGAGACACGAACGGCGAGAAGCTCACGAAGACATTGAGTACGAGGAACAGATGCGAGAGGCAATGCGTCGTAGCGTGGAGGACCGTGGTCGACAACATGGGCATGACTGATCGCACCACCTTGACTGTGGTTCACGTGCCCCACAAGATTCAGGAAGAAGTTCACAATACGGTAATGCATCCCAAAGTGGCTCTCAAAGCACGCGGTATGACGATGCTAGCCAAAGTGGCTCCCAATACTATCTTGGGAGTACTGCACCTGCTTCATATCATCATCATGGAGGTTCTTATTATGGTGGTTCAAGTGAAAGAGGGTCCCAGCACAATGTTCCCATTCTTCCTCCTCCTCCTTTTGGAGGTCCTTACTGTCCAAATTACAAAAAACGGAAAAAGGAGTGGCTCCAAGTGGACAGGGAGACACCTACGGAGGAGGACCATATCTTGGTGTTTATGGGTGTGGTTCTAGAGGCCCAAATAAGAGAGATGATACCGATTCTGATTCAGAGTGAAGCGGTGTTTTGTCTTATAGTGCAAGCCTGAGCACCTTATCCGTTGATTGTAATGGCCGTGGATTGTTGTTGTCGGCAAGCATTGTACAGTGATGTTGGGGAATTGCAGTTCCTGATTTTCTAAGTTAGCGGGATTAAGTTTTTATGTCCATATAGAAGTACATTGGTAGCCATGTGATGGTATTCTCCTTGAATACCGTTGTTGTATAACCAATGTTTTTTTTTAATATACATATGGTATCGGTCCGCATTCTACAACTGAGTAACGTATGTAAATCTCCAACAAAGAACATAATGACTTCCGTATTGACCTCAAAAAATGCATTGTATAAGTTATTTTTCCAAGAAATGATTGACGCATCACATTGTGCCCCCCAAACATAGTCCATACATTCTGAATCATGCTTGTAGTCCCAATTGAGTGAATGAAAACTTCACATTTAAATCCGAAGCATAATGTTATCGGAAATTGGTATTGGTTCTAGTTTTGGTGGTGGATTTATATTACCTCCCCTTCTTCTTTTTTTGCTTCTGTTTCATTATCATTCATTTCATCCACGTTTTTTGCTTTTAGTTTCTTTTCCATTCATTCCCAATTTTTATTAAATCTGGAGTTTCAGTACTTGGACTACAAATGAGAGACCCTGTCGCAAAAAATCTGAAGTTTCATTATCATTCATTCCCCATCCTTATTTGTTTTCAGAGGACCATCATTCTTTTCCAATTTTTTTTTGCTTTATGTTTCCTTGTCATGAACTTGCACATTTTTTTGGGCTTTTTATTTCGTGATCATTCATTCCCAATTTTTTTGGGCCTCACGTTCCCTTGGCATGAATTCCCCAATTTTTTGGGCTTTATGTTGTCTTGTCATGCATTCCCCAATCCCCATGTTTTCGGACTTTCCTTTTCCTGGTCGTTCATTCCCAATTTTTTTTTGGCTTATTTTTTCCTTGTCATGCCATCCCTATTTTTTGGGGGTTTTCTGATCTTGTTAGTCATTCTTCAATTTTTAGGGCTTCAAGTTTTTTTGTCGTTCATTCCTCATTTTTTTGGGCTCTCAGTCTACTTGTCATTCATTTCCAATTTTTTTCCAAGTGTTAACCCCTTAATGCCAAAGCCACACAAATGTGGTGTTTGCAGAACTTTGAAGTTCAATAAAACCTAACCAAGTTGCTATTTTTAATAGTTCATACTTTTAGAAAATTCTTCTACAAGTCTAGTTTTAGCTACAAAAGTCCGATCTTGAAAATAAATGATAGAGGTTTTTCTATTCAAGTTTTTGTACAAGGGTACCCATTGCAAATTTGCAATCTTGACTTCCCTTTCTGTTGAGAGCTCTTCAAAATGAGCCTCAAATATACTAGATCTTGGAGGAAAATTCACATTCAAAATCCATTTAGTAAAATTGTGGAGTACATTTGAAGAAGCCATAAATTGATTGGGGTTATACAAGTTAGGGCTATTAGGCCCTTTAACTGTTTAACAGTTTAACCTCATATTGTTTTGGTCACCAAATTTTTAGATTTATCTTTCAATGGAAGAAGATTGAAAGATTTTAGCAGTTCTAGCACCCTCATGGTCAAACATTATAATCTTGAACTCCATCCGTGATATTCTTTTTTTTTTTTTGGTATTAGACCTCTAACATGTGTAGTTTGAATCTGTCCCCACTAGGAACCCCGTCCGACCCTGACCCCGACCGAGAACCCGGACGACCGAACTTTCCAAAACCCGGACGAACCACCCGTCCGATACCTCGTCCGGTACAACCGTCCGAGAACCTCTGCGTCCCCGACCGACAACCCGGCCGACTGAACTGTCACAAAACCCGTCTGAACCACTCATCCGAGAACCGCTGCGTCCAACCTGTAACCGTCCGAAAATCTGTCCGATACCCCGTCCGATACCCGTTACAGCCGTTTGATCGGTCGGCTTCATCGGACAGCCGAGTCGCGACCGACTGATCGGATGGCGGAGAATCGGGCCGACTGCCGAGAAGGCCGTCCGACAAGTATAAGAGTGGTGGACGGCCCGACCGCCCTCACTCTTGCCTTCTCCCTTGTGTTTAACAAGAGGAGCGGAGAGCTTGGTGGTTTATCCTCCATTGGCTCCTTTCTTAGGGAAGGCAAGAGTCGGATTATAGGGGCCCCCTTATTGCTGTTTTTTTCAGTTTTGGCGTGACGGTGTATGCATTATTTTTGATTTGAAGTGAAATCCCGAGTTCAATTTCATCTTTTGAATATTCATTGATAGTACAGTTCAGCAAGATGCCGAGGCCAAAGAAGGGAGGGAAAGGCAAGCGGGTGCTGTCAGATGATGAAGAAGCTAGGATAACTAAGGAATATCCACAGATGCTTGCAAAGAATTTTTGGTCGAATTTACTGTCAAGTTTTATGAGTCCGAAACCACCACGTCCTTGGATATCAAGAGGAATGCATTCAAAAATTCAAAGACGACATGACGCAGAAGATGTTAGAAGCACTGAACGTTCCGCAATGGAGGCATGAGATGGACAAACCGCGCTTCAACAAATTCTTGGCGAACAGGGTGAACGATGCATTTTGGAATGCCAAAGTGATTGTAGAAAAATTCAGCAAGAGCTACCGTGCACAGGATGCAGACTTCGAGCAAGTCATTCTCAAGGCAGACTTATTTATTCAACGGTGCCGTCCATTTGCTAATTCACGGAATAGGCAAGGGTCAGTGTTTTGGTGGAAGAGCGTTGAGGGAATGGCGGAATTGCAGAAGGGGCGACGGCATCTCGTAGCACTTCCAGAAACAGCAAGGGTGATTGCACAAGATGACAAAGTCATGATGGGCGGATATGCAACAATTCGTAGGGTCCGAATTGAAGGATGTCCTGGGATACCCGTATTTTGGGAGTTTGCATCAAAGGTATCTCGCCAACATGGTATACAACCAAAACTCGCAAAATTGGAACACCAAAACGAGTCAATGGCAGTGAGGATTCCACATGATGGAGTCATACGATTTTATGCAGTGCATGCAACAAACAACGATGGGTATTCATACTGGTGGAACGGCGGAATACTGCGGCAAATGTTGAACTTGGATGTACAATATCCAGACAACATAGGTATTGCTTTGGCTTGTGCAAACGCTGATCCCGAAGAGGTGATTCGAGCTTTCCGTCTCGCTCGTTGGAGGAGGAAGCGCACGGAGCTTGCATGGGCATTGCTGCACATCATGAATGCAGTGCACAATGTTGGACATCTCCACAATGATATTTCCCCGGACAACATCATGTTTCACTTTCCCGAAGACGAGTCCCTAGTCTACATTGGAGTTTGCGATTGGGGCTTGACTTCTGTAAGTAGCGAAGCACCCAAATCCTTGTACACGTTCACATCTGCGGGTGAGAAGGAAGAAGCTTTGCGAAGGAGGTGGTGGGTAGACCCCAATATTGCATATTTGCATAAGAGAATTGCAGATGTGGAAGTCATTCCCAATTTATCACGAAAATCAGAGGAATATGTGGTAGGTCGAATAGCTCAGAAGATCAACAAACAGTGCATGTCAGTGGCCTACCACAAGTTACACCGGGAAACCCAAAGACATACAAAGTTTAGCCATGAGGATTTGGCAATGGTGTTTCATCAATACTTGGAGCGACTTTGCAATGAAGACAACAGTTCACGAGGTAGTTTGGCTGAAATTACCAATCGATTTACCAATTCTTACAATTGGCCAATACCAGATGAACACTTCCGACATTCATATTAGTACTTGAGCATACTATATAGACTATAGAACTGTAGAAGTATTTGGAAATACGTAGAATTGAGGATTTACGTTTGTGGACCATGTGGCCTAAATAGTATTATTTTCCATTTCCAGTATATACCAATTTATATGCAATTGGATGTACATTTTGGATTCTATAGTGTCCGGAAATTGTATATCTTCTCCATCATTTTTTATATAAAATACATAAACCGCTTTAACCAAAAATGCATAAATTCTTGTTGATGGATGTTGGATTGATAAGGTTCTGTGAGAAGTTGTATGAATTGTCATATGAACATGCATGTAATAGGACAATGCAAATAGAATACATTATATTTAGGTTTTCAGTAATGTCTACCCATTTTTTTTTAAAATTGAATACCCTTTAGGGTATTCAATTTCCTATTCTACCCTTTAGGGTATTCAATTTCCTATTCTACCCTTTTTTAACAAAAAATTCAATACCCTTTAGGGTATTCAATTTCCTATTGTACCCATTTTTTGAAAAAATTGAATACCCTTTACTTCTTTAGGGTATTCAATTTCCTATTGTACCCATTTTTTGAAAAAATTGAATACCCTTTACTTCTTTAGGGTATTCAATTTCCTGTTCCACCCATTTAAAAAAAAAATTGAATACCCTCTAGGATAATCAATTTCCTATTGTATCCATTTCTTTAAAAAAATTGAATACCCTCTAGGAATCTAGGGTATTCAATATGTATTCTATCTAGTTTTTTTTCAAAATGGAATATCCTTGAGGGTATTGGATTTGAAGAAACATCCATTTAAGAAAAAAAATGAATACCCTAGAGGAGTAGAGGGTACTATATATATATATATATATATATATATATATATATTGTACCCATTTTATTTCCAAATTGAATACCCTTCAGGGTATTCAGTTTCCTATTCTACTCATTTTATTTTTAAAATTCAATATCCTAGAGCGTATTCAATTTCCTATTCTACCTATTTAAAAAAAAATTGAATATCCTCTACGGTGTTCAAATTCCTATTCTCTTCATTTTTAAAAGAAAATTGAATTTCCTCTAGGGTATTCAATTTCCTATTCAACCCATTTAAAAAAAATTGAACACCCTAGAGGGTATTCAATTTCCTACTCTATTGATTCATTTTTTTAAATTTAGTACCCTCCAGGGTATTCCATTTCCTATTCTACCCATTTTGGGTTAAAAATCGAATACTCTAGAGGGTAAGAGGGTATTCAATTTCCTGTTCTACCCATCTTTTTTTAAAATTCAATACACTAGTCCCTAGAGGATGTTCAATTTTCTAATCTACCCATTTTTCAAAAATAATTGAGTTTCCTGTAGGGTATTCTATTTCCTATTCAACCCATTTAAAAAAAATTTGATTACCCTACAAGGTATTCAATTTCCTATTCCACCTTTTTCTAAAAAAAAATTCAATACCAACTGGGGTATTCGATTTCCTATTCTTCCCATTTTTAGAAAAAATTCAATACCCTAGAGAGTATTTAGTTTCCTATTCTACCCATTTCTTTTTGAAATTGAATACCTTAAAGGCTTTTCAATTTGAAAAAATATTTATTTAAGAAAAAAATCGCCAGTCCGACGCCCGCTCCCGTCCGACTTTCCTCCAGCCCGTCCAACCTCCGACGAAGCGTCCACATTTCTATCCGACCTCGGACGTCCCGAAGGCCCGTCCGACCTCTCGACCCCCTGTCCGACCATCCACTGGACGGGGGGTTGGGGTCCGTCTGAATGCCCAGGGACGTCCGGAGGCCAACGTCCTGGGACTCTGGACGTACGTCCGGAGGCCAACGTCTTGGGACTCTGGACGTACATCCGGACGTCCAGGGTGTTCGGACATCTGGACAACCCTGTCATGGAATTTGAAGCAAGGTTACTTCTGTTCAGCGGCGGAGGTGGTGTCCTGGACTGTTGATTTCTCCTGGTACCACGACTGTTCTATGTACCTGGAGTCCCCATGGAAGCTTGTCCCTCCCTTCCTTGAGGCAGCATCTCCTGAGACATAGTTCGCGTGACCATGTCCCTCTTTGTGGACTCTAGCTTTGCCTTTAGAACCTTGAAGGTCACGAATAATGACCTCAGTCGATTGCACAGCGTCTTGCCGATAATTGTCCATCTTCTCGGGGTTGAGAAACTCCCAGTAGTCTTCATCGTTGTCGATGTCGTCTCCATCTTCCTCATCTTGAGCGACTTCACATTGCTTGAAGAACGTCTCCAGTCTTGGTATTTGTTCTTCCATCTTGTCAACGCGGACGAACTTATCAATATATTCATGGTTTAGCTCGAGTCGACCTAATACAAAGACGACATGGTTTATTTTGTTTCTGAGTGAATGGGTTAAGAAATCGTCATTTGTACTCAGCATCAGGTGTATGCGTTTAGGTCGAGTCGATCTAAAGGTCTCTAATAGTTTATGGTTTGTCAATTTTCATGCCGCGCGTATGTATGTGATCTGCTTATATTTTTGAATTTACTCGAGTCGGCCTTTAAGGTACTGAACGACATTCGGGACGCTTTTTCATTCTTATCTTAGTGGAATTATTCACAATTGTACGCTGTTTTTCTCTGTGAAGGTTGCAGTCATGCAGTGTAGGTTGACTAGATTTAATTGAACAGGAGCCTCCGGTTTAGGTCAAATCGACCTAATTTAGCAGTTTGCTTTTCTCTTCTGTCTTAACGGGTTTGTTGTGTTTCTACGCTATTTGACTCAATGAGCGTGGTCATTTAGGTCGATTTGATCTAAATAAGAAGGTATCCGGGTTTTGGAAACACTTCTCAGCTTGTATAGTGTTCTGTTTCCTCTATGCCCTTTGTCTGTGTGGGGTAGACGGTTTAGGTCAACTCGACCTAACTGTAGTGGTATCTTCGGTGCTCCGTTGTGGACGTGGTTTTTTGTGGATATTTTTGTGGTCTTGAGTTTGAGTTTTATCATTTAGCTCAAGTCGACCTAAGTGGATATTTTATGTTTGAATCCTGTGTATATTTTAAAAAGGTGTAGTCGACCTAAACTGGCTTTGACCTAAATTGATGCCGACCTAAAACTGCAAACCAGTTGAATTGATGCTCACCTTTAGTATCTTGGCAAGACTCTGGACTTGGATGTATTGAATAATCTCCTCCTGGTTTTTGTATCACCGTGAAAATTCTAGGGCAGAAAGAAATTAATAGTTCTTTGCATCAACCACAAGCAATGTACGTAAGTAGTGAAACAAATTACAACCTTCTGTTGAACCCAAAAATCTCAAACCATTGGGAGGGTGCTCCAGAGAGAGGGGTCCATCCATACTTGTTTCGTCGGATTAGAAAGGCTCGACAAGTTCACGTTCAATCCTTGAATCCAAAACACCGACAGAAACTTGTCATCCTCCCGATCAATCCAAACAACAACCCGGCCAAAACTAGTACACATCCATTCAACAAACTAGCAACTCAGATCGACAGCAAACTTCCTCACATGCAATAAACAAACCAAACCCAGACTAGCTTGCTAGTGTCGTGTTGCTTTTCATTTGATCAAGAAATTGCTGATTTATTAATTCAGACAACAAACCAATGTACAGTACATCCGATCAACAAATTAACTAATTATCAACGACAGTCAAAAACCAATTAGTGTAGTCAGCATTTGCATACACCAGGCAATTAAGTAAGCCTCCGTGCAGGAAGATAATCCACAACGTTCACAATTCAACGGCCACTGTAGAGAAATGATCACATGCGATAAAAAAAGATATCATGCCAACGTGAGGAATTCTGCTTTCACAGTTCAATTTACCAGGCACACTCTTCTAAAGCCAACAAGAAAGCTACAACAGATGTTGACTCTTATATAGAACAAAAATTATGTTGAAAATTGCAACCCAAAGACAGCAAGAAACCTAAACCACAGTATTTCATATGAACAACCCCAAAATTCCAAGAAAATGAAATCCACCCGTCTTGAACTTGTAATGTCTATACTAACTACGCAACTAGTTCTTCCCCTGCATCTTCTAGTTGATGGATTTCAGAGACATTTCCAAACGAAAATTGGTCATTCAAGAGTTTCCATTCCAGTAAACGCAGCAATAAGGCTCGACATTCAAGCTCAACATTAAAGCTCACTGACTTCAAATTGTAAAGCACAAGGGCCATTCAGTTTCAAATACGCAGTTTCCATTCCATTAAACAGAACGATAAAGCTCGGCATTAAAGCTCATTGACTTCAAATTGTAAAGCACACGGGCCATTTAGTTTTAAAATCGCAGTGGTACAGACCTCACTCTGTGCAGCATTTTGGCATCCAAAAACAAAATCAAATAAATCCTTAAATAACCAATTCCAGCCACTAACAAGTCAAAAGATGTAGATCATCGCAAGGGAAAACCTAAACCCAAACTGGCTACAAGCTCCAAGACCAACTCATTCCAAGCTCACTCAAACACCAACTCCCTCAACCTCAAAAACATTGCATTACCTACTTGCTAAAGGCCCTGATGAAGCCATGCTCAACCTCCCGTCGCAAAGAACCACGCAGCAGTCGCAACCATGCACAGAAATCACCGTGCTCCAACTTCGTCGCCCGAACTCCCGAACTCCCTCCTATCTTCTAAACCCTAAAAAAACTGAGCTTCCACTTTCAGTACCCCGGAGAATGTACATCAACGGAGGACCGGGGACGACGACGACGAGGGCGAAGAAGTGGCATGCAGACAGAACTTCCAGGTACCTTGGAGGATGCACATCAGCGGAGGAGGGAGGACGACGACGATGAGGGCGAAGAAGGTGCGCAGACAACTGCCGGCGACGTTGGCGGCCTGAGTCTCCAGGTGGGAGAGACGACCTACAACCGCGGCAAAGAAGATTCCAATTCCGTTGGTAAGGCCCCCAAAGCCGCAGAAAATAAAAGGAAAGTTCCGTTTTTTCCTTCATGTTTTTTGTTTAGTAATTGCCAAAGTCTTCATGCTCATCCTCAAATGCCCAATGACATTTTTTAAGCTTCTCGGGCTTTAGCCTAAATTGACCAAATAACATGCATTGTTTTAATATATATGGAAAAAAAATTAAAAATAACCATAAAAATTTGAAGTATACATGTTACTAATTACTTAGATTATTCATAAAATACAACATTATCACTTTAAGTTACAGACAAATAGAGATGTAAGATGATTGCATAGGTGAATAAAAAACAACAATATCACTTTAAGTTATAGACAAACAGAGAGGTAAGATGATTGTATACTAGGTGAATAAAACACAACAATATCACTTACAAACTAACATGAGATGAAAGATTCTAATCATTGATTGTGAACATGCTAAAACAAAGATAGTGCTCTGAAATCAGTGATTTCCAAAATAGTGTATTGGGTACTAAAACAACAGCGCAAAAGAGTTATTTTCAAAAATGTGAACCACTCAAAACAAAAACTTTGTTAGATTTTATTAAACTTCCTAGTACTGTCGGCATAAGAAAAGGGTTACATGTTTCACTAATGCTCTAAATTTCAACATTCATCCACATATTTCATAGAAATAGTGCATTATTTATCGCATGTTATGTTTTTATAATCTAATTTTCATAGATAATTAGCGGATTTTAAAATCTACAATGAAAACCCAAAAGTATGTAACTTAATTATTTTGAAGAATGTGCTAAGATTCTATATAAAAATTAAAAAACAATGTCTTATTCTTCTGTTCAAAAAATTGTCATTAAAAAAGTTAACTAAGGACTTAATGAAAATACAAAGTAGAAAAAAAAAAGTTGAAGTTGGGAAATGTCTTCAACATATAGGATTCAAAGATGATTCATACTTGTTCTAGTTTTCAGTTAAATGTCAATGCAATTTTAAAATAAATTTGAGAGCTCTTCCACAATTAAATACTATGACTTCTCATGGTAGTGGCCATTATTTACTGTAAATGCCCAATGTTGTATTCCAAATTTTCTTTATTAGACGCAACGACAGACTAAAATTAGATATGAACTGTATATTATTGTGAATTCAAATATTTCAAAGAATTTTGCAACTTCCACAATTTATTTCAAGTGGCTTCCAAAATCAAATTCTATGACATTTGATGAAGGTCTAATTATATTACTAATTTTATATACCCAACACTTCAAAAAAATCTTATATCGTGACATTTTGGATTTTAGTTCTGTATTTTTGTGCTGATTGATTGATTGTGGAGTATTGTTTTTGGAATTTGTGAATTATTTAGTATGAGGGTTCCATTATTTTTATAATTGTTGAATTGACTTTTGTAGTGTGAAGAAGTAGTATAATTGGAACAAAATGGCTGTAGACTCTAAACGAGGGATGTATTTCCATCATGTGACTATGTATATTTTTCTTCCAACCACTTAGCTTTATTTTGACAAGTGTAGAGATTAATACTTAGATTTTGAGGTGAAATAGTACGCCAGAGGGGTCCAATAATTTTTGGACTCATTTCTTCAGTGTAAGAGAATAGCGTTGAAATGAAATGGCCATGGACTCTAGTAAGTGTTCACTTAGAAGTAATTCCAACTTACATGCATTTTTTTCCTACACCTTTTGAATTTTTCTAATAAGTGGTTGATTGTGTTCATTGTTCTTGGATTTTGTGAATTACTGCGAGGTGTTTATTACTTTTATAATTTCTGAATCGACTTTTAAAGTGCAAACACATAGCATTGGAACAAAATGGCCATGGACTCTAACTGAGTGATGTATTTCCAACTTGTATGTATTATTTTTCCACTGGATCATAGAATATGCTACTTTAATGTATGTGAGGAAGTTGTTGCTATTTGCTTTAAATCTGAAATTTCTCCACAAACATGCTATTTTATGACTTTGGGCCTATGTGAGCTCCCAATTTGTCACTTGGGACTCGTAGAATTATTTTTTTGGAAATTTGCAATTTAAAGTTAAGAAAAATATACAAAAAGCCATAAAAAGAGTGTAGAACCAAAATAGGGTTGTAACATACCCATTATAGTATTTGGTCTAGATTTGTGTTTAGACTTAGAATCCCACCAAACCGGGCCCAAAAATAGGTAGGAAGAGCGAAACGGGTGGATTTGTAGGATTCAAGTCACATAGGCCCAAAAGGGCTAAATTCCACCATGAATGTGGCAATTCATGGCTAAGTCGGTCCGTAGGATCCACAACGAGGCCACTAGGTCGGGTCCTAGAGTTAGGTTTAGAAATTCCCCAAACCCCGATTATTAGCATGTAGGAGCCACTAACGCAAGACCGAGCCTGTGGAGGAATCTACAGCCCAAGGATGGTGTCCTAGGGTAAATCCCATGCCAAGAGTCCAACGACAAAATTGATTCGCCAAGATTCCCCTATCTGCAAAAGATTCCCGCACCATCGATAAACTCAAAGAGATGGCCAATTCATCTCCACTGACCAATTGTGCCAGGTACGGAAACGCACCTGCACATCTTTCGTGTGACCCCATGAGAGGTCCTGTGAAAAATCCCGTCATCTTCCGACTTGCAGAAGAACCTTTTGCGGGTGGTCAATCTTGGTAACCTCCAACGGGAATTTCATGGAAACTACCCAGGTTGCCAGAAAATCTCACTAAAAATTAGACTAGCTTGTTTTATGTTAATAATGCGCTCCGTAAAGTTTCGCAACATTTTGATAGCAGCAAGTACCCGAACCGGCGAGATTCCTCGAGAATTAATCACGTGGCGGGGTCCCCAACGCGTTGACCGGCATCCCATGACCATACGATGGCGAAACGAAGTCAACCAAGAGTCTTTTCCGACTCCCTCACACCTACTGGAAACCCTAAGCTATTTACATTTCTCAAAATAGGAGACCCCCAAGATCTAGGATTTTACCACGGTTTAGTTTTTAAAACTAAATTAGCCTACGATGGTTTTTTGTCCTCGGTACGGGGGGTTAGGGGGGCTTGGACCAAACACGGCGATCTGGGGCCACTGGCATAATCTGTTTGATGATTGGAGTTAATCTCCAAAAGTTAGGAGGTTGGTCCAGCGTAGATAGGTAAAAGTAGTTTTTTAGGGATTAGGATGAAAATCTTTGAAGATGAGGATGAAAATCCGAGTTGATAAGGTTACTTTAGAACTCTTGAGGAAGGGGTGGGGCCTTGGAAACCTATTTAAGGTCCCCATTTTTCTCTCAAGAACACCCCCAAATCTTGTATTGGGTTCGTGGGTTCAACTTATGTTGGAAGATTTTGGCATTTTAGCCAAGAAACCTCTATGGTGTTGTTTTTGAGCTCTTTTTGGGCTCCATTGATGCTAAAGTTTGAGCTTTGAAGTCTTTGTGGAGTCCTCCTACTTGATTGCGTGTGTCATTTGGCTCTTCTCTTTTTGTTCACGTGGACTAACAAGTTCTTTGGTCAAGTCTTTTGGGGTGTTGTACTAATCCTAAAGATACCCCCCACCGTACCTTGGCGATGCCGCTTTGGGGGGCCTTTAGTGTGGATTGTTGAGTGCTTAAACTAACTCTTTCCGTACTAACCCATGCATGTTAAGTGACACTAACCCCTGGAAGCCTTTTTTGTCGTGTGGAGTGACCCCATTTGGGAACTAACCTTTGTCCAAAGTCGCGTTCACTGTGTGGGGAACCCCCAGAGACGGCAAAGCTTTGAACCTGTCAGGATTGAGAAGTTCTAGATTGTGTGTGGAACCCCTAGAAGACGGCAAAGCTTTGAACCCATCAGTATCAAGAAGTCCTAAATCGTGTGTTAAAATAGTAACCAGCAAAGGAGCTTTGAATCTAGTGTCCTTAGGAAGTCCTAGAATTGATGTTAAAGCCACTAAGACCATAGAGCTTTGAGTCCTCCCCTATTCTCAACTCCAAAGTTTAGTTTCCAAAATATGTTTGGAAAATACCAAAGTTTAGCATCCAAAAGTATTAGAAACAAGAGCAGTAGTGAGAACCTTTGAGCCCCCCTCAACCAGCGGAATACTCCCCCCAGTTATTTCCACGCCCCAAACCCAGGACACCAATTTGAAGAAAAGAAGAGAGAAAAACCATCGCTAAAGAAAATCCAACCAACCAACCCCCCTCAGTTCTGTTAAAAGGTGGGTTGGGGCCCAGTTGTGTTTAGCTTAATCAGTCACTAGGCCAGTTGGATTTAGCTAAAATCAGTCATTGGGCCCAATTATGTTTAGCTTAATCAATCATTGGGCCAATTGGATTTAGCCTTAAATCAGTCATTGGGCCAGTTGGGTTTAGCATTAAATCAGTCATTGGGCCAGTCCGAAGGAGTCCCGGGCGAGTCAGCTAGGTCGCAAGTCGGGCAGTTAGCCAGGTCGCATTGGGGTGGGGGATCGTAGGTCGAGCGAGTCACCAGGTTGCAGTCGGGCGAGTCAGCCAGGTCGCAGTCAGGCAGTCAGCCAAGTCGCAAGGGGGAGTCACCAGGTTGCAGGTCGGGGAGTCACCAGGTCCAGGGAGTTCGGAGGTCCAGGGAGTCCAGGGGTCTGAGAAGTCGGGGTCCTTGGGGAGTCGGGGTCCCTCCATTCTTTTTTTTTGGGAGTTGGTTTGAACAAAAATCGAAAACTAAGGATCAAGGCTCGACTTAGACAAAACAAAGAATCTAACACAAAATACCAAGAGAGAGAGGGAAATAAAATGAAGGGGGAGAAAGGGAGTCACACGCCAATTTGCCTTAAAAACCTTGCATACAATACTCACGGACCATCTCTCTCTATACCAAATTGAACTCACGAGAATGGAAGAGGATTAGAGGGAAGTAGGATGAAATAGGATAGGAGGTGGGAGAGACGATAAATAGTGACCTAGGCATGGCTAAGTAGACTTAGGGGAGAAAATCTCAAGAATTTGAAAGCGACCATTAGAAGGCGGATTAGGATGACACAAAAGCAAGGTCGTGTAAGAGGGTAGGAGGGACATTACATCCCCTCGAAGTTAGAGTCTATAGTTGTAAGACATTTTTAAAGACTTAGGTAGAATAGTGTTAGGGTAGAAAGACGAAGTAGGGAAAGAAAAAGAGGAAGGAGGGAAGGAGAAAGAAGGAGGAAGGGCTAGATTGCACAGGGTCATAATTTTCCCCAAAAATAAGCAGTGAGCTCAAAGAAATCCAACCGAAGTCAAGGACCACCATAGAGCACGAGAATGTGCATACGGACAGGGACGAACTTCTCTCCGATACCGGCAGCGAAGGGATGAGTTTTTGATTTAATCTTAGGTGTGTGTTCTTAGTTAATTTTTGATTCTTCCCTTAACCTTAAACCCTCTTTTTGTGAATAGTAATCTGTGGTAGGTGAGGTAAAATTTAGGAATAAAAAGCTAGAGTTAGTTTAGGAATAAAAAGCTAGAGTTAAATTGAAGAGTAAAAATTTAGAGCTAAGTTTAAGAGTGAAAACTTAGAGTTAATTTTCGAAGTAAAACCCTAGAGTTAATTTAGGAGTCAAATTTAGAGTCAAATATAGGAGTAAAAACTTAGAGTTGAATCTAGGAGTAAAAACATTAGAGTTAATTAGAAGTAGAAACTTAAAGTAAACATAGGGGTAAAACCTTAGGGTTGAAATTAGGAGTAAAAACTTAGAGGTAACCATAGAGGTAAAACCTTAGAGTTAACTCTAGGAGTGAAAATCGAGAGTACAATTAGAAGCTAGAAATCAGAATAAAGAATAAGCTTAGGGTTAGCCAATAAGTTACAGCTTCCGGAAGAAGTTTTCAACTTCAAAAGGTAGTCTTAGAGATTATAGGGGGAATGTAAGGATCCCCCTTTTCCGTAGCTAGGCACGTTAGAAATGACGCCAACCACCCAACCAAACCTAGACGTAGGATAGGTAGTTAGGGAGTTAGGAATCGCCATCACCTTGATCATCGCAGTCAACTTGTTAGTTACCCATGCAATTCTAGTAGTATTCGCTGCCATCCACGACACTTAGAAAACGTTAGCACAAAAAAGATCCATTGCTTGGAAGGCACAGTGGACCGTGCTCACAACACCCACATATATATTTAAAAAGTGGATAAAGGCATAGAACCTGGTCGATGTTCGCCCGATTGCCGAGGGTGGATAATCTTGCGCCCACAGCCTAACTAACAAAATGAAAGCCATGTATTGTAGTTCCAACTCCATCTTAAACTTTGAAAAAATTCCTAATACTGAATGTTTTATAATGATGTTTGAACTTAGAATGTATTTTCAATGTGTATTTTTTCTAATTATAGAATGACACAGAAATTAAGTTTACACCATAATGTTTTTCATTTCAATATATACACATAGTGAAATTTTCAATATTTTTGAAATAACTTCGTATTGGTGTGATTTTCTTCAAAAATTCTCAAGAAAATCAATTTCCACAGAAGAATGGTATTTTTCTACCTAAAGTAAAGTAGACATGTAAATTGAGTGACAAACAATGAGGCTCAAAATCAGTGTTCATGGGTCCATCATGTATAGGGGTTAATGATGTTGTTGACATTTAAAAAACAACAAAATTATTGATAGCAGTTGCTATAGCCATCATCTGAAAAAGCGCAATGGCAATGAAAATTTCATATCGGTATTAAAAAAAGAATTCTGGAAACATTCTCCAAATCCAAAAAAGAGAATCCAATAGAATGTAGAATTCTACAATACTGATCTTTCGGCCCTAAATAAGGCGATGGGAGAATGGAGCCCTCGTACCACCCATGTCTTCTTCTTCATGAACAGTAGAGGTATCTCAGGGAACTCCAATGAACAACCTCGCTTTCCGGGTTGACATTTTCAAATTTGAATGCAAGCTTTGTACTTCCCGCCGTCTCCATTCCCGCCAAGAAGTGCTCGACTTTTATCGACGTTCGCTTCAATGACTCCTCTTTTGATACTTTTGGAAATGCGATTGCAACTCTGTGTAGGCAGTGCTCCTTTCATTGTACTTGGACGTTGCATGTTTGGTTAACTTTTTACCTTGTTAAGGATTTATTGGAGCTCGTTGCAAATTGCTTAGTAAAAAATGCACAAGTCCTTTCAGTTGCCACTCCCATTTGTATTTTCGTCAATCTTGTTCAAAATTGATCAGATGTTGTGGTGTTAAGCAATGATGTGAATTGTACGTGAGATTATTCAGATCCCTGTGACACTTAAGAATTCTCTAGTGTAGACCTAAAATACTCGATTATATTGCCGTAATTTCTGGAAACAAGAAGAAACATTTGACTTTTCCTGGGATTCCTGAAATAATGGAGAAAATTAACTCGACCAACATCGTAATACACTAGTTATATTACATAATTCAGGTCAACTTGACCTAAAACTTGGATACGATACGTGGGATTGTATCACTGGACGATTAGGTATGAGTTGAACACTACTGGGACCGGCACTGTATATCGTGAAGACTTTCTCTTCCAAAGCTTACTTTAGGTCGACTCAACCTAAACTGGAACAAATGAAATCTACTAGTTTTCTTGTGTCGTTTGAAGCCTGTGGACTTTGTTGCATTGCTAGTATTAAGGAAATGGTAATCAAGTACGATGCCAAGTGAAGTGAGTAATGTCACACATTTAGGTTGACTCGACCTAAATGCGAAGCCGACATGAGTCATGGAATCAACTCATGTAAACGCTTTCTACAAGAAGAATTTTTCTAATTTTTTATTGTAATAACTTCAACGTGGATGTCTACTTTCCAGATATTTGTACTGGGATTATAAAATTTGAATTAGGTCGACTCGACCTAAACTCTGTAGATCCGTTTGGTTAATAAACTCCTTCTCTTTAAGGTTGTTGGAGTTTATCTAATTGGATGACTTAGGGGGCTAGTTATGTAAACAAACTTAACCAGTACGATTTGTTCAGTAGCCTTGGCATTTTGGTTGATCCTGCTTATACTGGGTCAATGTAGTTACTTCTATTGCTTTGGAGTATTGAATGCTGCTTGTCCAGACCTTACATTAGACAGTCTACGTTGTAGATAATCTGGCAGGATTTCTATTTAGCCGTGGTATCAATATCATCTTGTAGAGGAATTTCTGGGTTTGGATTCTTCGATATCTTTTAGAATCTGTACATTGGATGGTGTTGATGGTTAGATCGATTCGACCTAAAATGTTGACATGTAGTACTTTATACGCAATTTGTACATTCAAAGCTTATAGTTCTATCAGTTTACCTTATTCTCACCTGTGCAGGTGAAATGAGCCTCCCAGACGACCCTCTCAAGAATATAGATTAAGATAACAATGATATTGAAGACTATGTTGAAATGGATGTTGACATTCCCGAGTGTGATGGAATTCCAAGGCAGCTCTAGAATACAAGTGTTGTTACCCTCTATAATGATGCAGGTATTCTTGTTGGTGAAGATATATGCCACAGTGTGAACTCGGATCTTGTGCTTGGTGCCAATGGTCCTCTTGGAGATACTTATGTAGCGGTGCACATTTCCAAAACTCATTCTGAAGCGGACATCCCTCAAGAGCAAGTGTGCACATTGGTAGCATGGCCAATTAAACTGGTCCATTGTCGTAGGGTAAGCCTGCATGACCATGATGTGAGGGATAATTTCAATCAACTACAAGCTAGCCGTGAGAACCCTCTGACTTTGAAGTCCAACTGGCCGTATACAAGTAGTGTTTAAAATCCCCCTCGTGAGTCTTGCATCATAATGAAGGACCTTCTCAGTCAGGGCTCCATCAACTTGGTGTCTAGCAAAACCTGTTGTAGTAAGAATTGCGTTCAGCCATTTCCAAGAGAAAAAATTCAAGCTTTCCGTGAGCGGATGTATCAGAATTCTACGTTCAAGCACAGAGCCTTCATAAAGACTGAAGTTCATAGACAGATGCACTGTGATTCGCAAGGAAGAAGGATAGTGACTATTGATGAAATTGTTGTGTGCATGCGAGCATGGATGCAATGATGCATATTGCCGGGGTTCCGGAATCTACATTTTATCGCTATCAAAAATACGCATTAAAGGATGGTCGAGAAGCAAGAGAACATGGCAATTTGGAACTACTTAAGCCAAAGGCAACACACAGAACAAGCAGCGGTTATTTTGAAATGCATCTTGGAGAAAGAAGCACATCACATGCCACATCGTACTCGGACTCTGAAGTCTGGGCAGAAGGTGGTCTCCAAGATTTTGCCAGCTACGTTTCAATGGAAGGGTCAATTGGCAAAAATAAACGAGATCAATACTGCTTTCGGATTGCAAAAGGTAACTACATCAAACTTGAGCAAGATCAAGTCCACTAGGTTTCAAGAGTACAATGTGAAGCAACTTGGAGATAATTTTGCTCGATGTGCTGTTTGTGACAAGTTGTGGGAGCTCATAAAGAGTGCTCTTGTAGGATCTCAAACCGCTATGTTATGGTCAAGGAGATTGGATAAACACCTCGCCATTGCTCGCGGTCATAGGAAAATTAATTATGCAAACCAATATTGGTCACAAAGTTCTCCGCATGAATGTATAACAATCATGCACGACAAGATGGATCATGCAAAAACCGCTTTTCTTGTTTTTTCACACAAAAGTAAAGAGCTTGATGGCCTAATGAAGTTGCCTGTATCCGTCACGGGCATGATTGCGCATGGGCATGCTGATGTCCGTTATGCACATTATGGTTTGGATCTGTTTAAATATGATTCCATTTACACCATTGGTTCAATGGCAAAGTTGTTGCATGATATTGAACTACCACCAAACTCTTCTTCAAGGGCGTTGTTTATCAATGCAGCATCGACACCTCTGTTTGAAGCAATATTGAAGGGAAAAGAGATGTGTGAAGCATCACTCCCCTGTGAGCTCCCAATTTGTCACTTGGGACTCGTAGAATTATTTTTTTGGAAATTTGCAATTTAAAGTTAAGAAAAATATACAAAAAGCCATAAAAAGAGTGTAGAACCAAAATAGGGTTGTAACATACCCATTATAGTATTTGGTCTAGATTTGTGTTTAGACTTAGAATCCCACCAAACCGGGCCCAAAAATAGGTAGGAAGAGCGAAACGGGTGGATTTGTAGGATTCAAGTCACATAGGCCCAAAAGGGCTAAATTCCACCATGAATGTGGCAATTCATGGCTAAGTCGGTCCGAGGGATCCACAACAAGGCCACTAGGTTGGGTCCTAGAGTTAAGTTTAGAAATACACCAAAACCCCGATTGTTAGCATGTAGGAGCTACTAACGCAAGACCGAGCCTGTGGAGGAATCTACAGCCCAAGGATGGTGTCCTAGGGTAAATCCCATGCCAAGAGTCCAACGACAAAATTGATTCGCCAAGATTCCCCTATCTGCAAAAGATTCCCGCATCATCGATAAACTCAAGGAGATGACCAATTCATCTCCACTGACCAATTGTGCCAGGTACGGAAACGCACCTGCACATCTTTCATGTGACCCCATGAGAGGTCCTGTGAAAAAACCCGTCATCTTCTGACTTGCAGAAGAACCTTTTGCGGGTGGTCAACCCTAGTAACCTCCAACGGGAATTTCATGGAAATTACCCAGGTTGCCAGAAAATCTCACTAAAAATTAGACTAGCTTGTTTTATGTTAATAATGCGCTCCGTGAAGTTTCGCGACATTTTGATAGCAGCAAGTACCCGAACCGGCGAGATTCCTCAAGAATTAATCACGTGGCGGGGTCCCCAACGCGTTGACCGGCATCCCATGACCATACGATGGCGAAACGAAGTCAACCAAGAGTCTTTTCCGACTCCCTCACACCTACTGGAAATCCTAAGCTATTTACATTTTTCAAAATAGGAGACCCCCAATATCTAGGATTTTACCACGGTTTAGTTTTTAAAACTAAATTAGCCTACGATGGGTTTTTGTCCTCGGTACGGGGATAAAGGGGTCATGGACTAAACACGGTGATCTGGAGCCAATGGCGCAATCCGTTTGACGATTGGAGTAATTCTCCAAAAGTTAGGAGGTTGGTCCAGCGTAGATAGGTAAAAGTAGTTTTTTAGGGATTAGGATGAAAATCTTTGAAGATGAGGATGAAAATCTTTGAAGATGAGGATGAAAATCTTTGAAGATGAGGATGAAAATCGAAGTTGATAAGGTTACTTTAGAACTCTTGAAGGGAAGGTGGGGCCTTGGAAACCTATTTAAGGTCCCCATTTTTCTCTCAAGAACACCCCCAAAATCTTGTCAAGACCCCCAAATCTTATTTTGGGTCCGTGGGTCCAATTTATGTTGGGATTTTTGGCGTTTTAGCTAAGAAACCTCTACGGTGTTTTTGGAGCACTTTTGGCTCCATTGTTGCTTATTTTCAAGCTTTGAAGGTCCTTGGAGGTCCTTTTACCTTGCTTTGTGTACTCTTTTGTGAAGTTTTTGGTACCTTGTTGTAAGGGGAGAGCTTTCCTCTCTCTCTTGTATGTGTTGTGGTCTAACTTGTGAAGTTTTAAGAGTCTTCTTTGTATCTTGTACTAATCCTAAAGTCACCCCCCACCGTACCTTGACGATGCCGCTTTGGGGGGCTTTTAGCGTATGAGCTTTGTGTTGCCACATGGCCTAACTTGTGTGTTTTCTCTTTGTGTTTTTTCTTACACCCTCTTCTAATCTTCTCCTTGTTGAGTGAATCCCCCTCCGGGACGGCGAAGCTTTGACCCTGTGTATGTTTTCGTCTTTAAAAGTTTAGTTTTTTCCCTCTTCTAAAGTCTCTCCCAGTGTGTGGACCCCCTTGGAAACGGCGAAGCTTTGAACTAGTGACAAAGTTGAAGTCCTAAAGCATGTGTTAAAAGTGTAGACGGCGGAGCTTTGAACCCCCGAGGTGTCAAGGAGTCCTAAAGATGGTGTTAAAACCAACTTAACGGCGAAGCTTTGCACTCCTCCCGTGTTTAGTTCCAAAGTCTAGTTTCCAAGACCTTTGTGGAAACATCCAGAGTTTAGCTTCCAAGATATGTAGATTCCCTTGCATTTAGTGAAGTTTAGCTAATCCCAAAATTCTCTTAGTTTAGTTGTTCCCTAAGTGTTTAGTGAGTCTTCATGTTTTCCAAGTTTTAATGTGTCTAGTTGTCCCTCAAGTTTTTAGTGAGTCTAGTTATTTCCCAAGTCCTATTTTCCTCAAGTCCTATTTTCCTCAAGTCCTATTTTCCTCAAGTCCTATTTTCCTCAAGTCCTATTTTCCTCAAGTCCTATTTTCCCTAAATCTTATTTTTCCCAAGTGTTATTTCCCTCAAGTCCTATTTTCCCCAAATATTTTCCTTTAGTTCACCAAAAATCCAGTTTGCCAAAAATCCAATTTTCCCTTAAGTAGTCAAGGTCCAGAGCCAGAACAGACCAGATCAGTCAAGAACCAAACAGACCAGATCAGTCAAGAACCAAAACAGACCAGATCAAGTCGAGAGCCAGAACAGACCAGATCAAGTCGAGAACCAAACAGACCAGGTCACGTCATCAGAAAACCACAGACCGACCCCCCAGCAGCCAGCCAGCCAGCCGGGAGGCTAGGCTTGGTTCGGCAGGCAGTTGGGGCCCCAGCTCGGTCCCCATTTCTGGACTCTTTTTTTCCTGATTTTTTTTTGTTTCTCTCACACTAGGACAAAACAAAAACAAGCTAAACAAAACAAAGGAGAATGGGGGTTGACCTATTGCTAAGTAGGGATTGGGGTAGAGATTAGGGTCAAAAATCAAAAAAGGGAAGGGGGAGGAAAGGATAAGTAGCACCTCCATACCTGCATCAAACAACTCTCAACTCTCACCAAAATCACACCTACACACAATGGAGGGAGGTTAGTGAGTCATAGAATTAAATAGGAGAAAGGGGGAGAGAGACGATAAATAGTGCCCTAGGCTTAGCTAAATAGGTGTTAGAAAGGAAATCTTGAGGATTCATAGTGACCATTAGGAAGTAGGATTAGGATGACACGAAGACAAGGTTGTGTAAGAGGTTAGGAGGGACATTAAAACTTCTTGGGGTTTGAATCTATAGTTGTAAGACACCCCATCAAAGCTTAGGTAGAATAGTGTTAGTGTAGAAAGAGAGGAAGGGAAAGAAAAGGAGAGAGAAGAAAGGAGGAGGGAAAGAAAGAGGTTAGATTGCACGGGTCCTAATTTTCGAAACATAAGTGGTGAAATTGGGAAAAGGTCCCACCACCCAAGGGCCACCATGGAGTATGGGAATGTACGCACGAATGCGGACGAGCGTATTTCCGACACCGGAAGTGACGAGGTGAGTTCTTGAATCCATACTTGGTGTTGTGTTTTTTTCCTCTTTAGCATTGATCTCCTTAATTAGCCCTTTCCACGTGAAAGGTACACCGTGATAAGAAAAGATAAAAATTAGAAATAGAAGTTAAAATTTAGAGTTACAATTAGGAGTAAAAATTTCGAGTTAAAAATTTAGGAGTAAAAATTTCGAGTTAAAATTAGGAGTAAAAATTTTGAGTTAAAAATTTTGAGTTAAATTTAGGAGTAAAAATCTGGAGTTAAAAATTAGGAGTAAACAATTAGGAGTTAAAATTAGAAGTAAACATTTAGAGTTAAATTTAGGAGTAAAAATTAGGAGTAAAAATTAGGAGTAAACATTTAGAGTTAAATTTAGGAGTTAAAATTAGGAGTAAACATTTAGAGTTAAATTGCGAGGGCATTGTCTAATCCAAACTAAAACCCTGAAAAACCAAATTGCATTCTCATTCAATATTTCCATCCAACATCGAGAAATCGGGATGTTCAAGATAACTACACTAGATGGGACAGCGATAGAGGTTTGCGTTGGAAGGTTGAAGAAACTGAGCCACCAATTTGGGAGCATACAAACGCCATAATGACAGCGTGGAGTTCTTCCATAAGAAGTGACACCGTCCATTGCATGATCAAGATCCCGTCTGTTCAAATTGAAGTCATCAACCAGAGTCTTGCATCATACACTCGATATCCAAAAGTTGTGTAGCATATGTGAAGCACGCTTTTTAATAATGTTGTAGCACATTGTCATATTTCGTACAAAATGGTATTTAAATGTTAGAGTAGATGAATTACGTTTCAGTTGATTGATTTTATATTATTGTTTGCTTTTGCATATCTATTTCCAGTAGTATGTGCTTTATTTACTAAGAAATTGTACTTACATATAGTATGAATATATGAAGACAAAATTATAGTATTTTGTTTTCTCTATTATTCAATCATTTTCTTTTTGTTTTTCTTTTTGTGTTTTTGTTTTCTGAAATTCTACTTTGATTTGAAACAAAAGAATAGTGGGTATATCCACTATTTTTATTTTGTTAACATGTTAAGCACTTTTACATATTGGGTAGGGGGGTCGATTGGTTGTTATAAATTTCTTGCCTACGAAGCTCACTTAGCCTCACCAAGTCATGTTTTTTTTTTGATGCGCTCATACAAATTCAAAGGAATCAAACCCGAACCGCCTTGATGAGATAAACAACTCCTTACAATCAACCGCAAAGGTCATAACTTGGTGTTCAAATATAACATGATCTTCAGTTATAAGAGTCAAAAGACTACTATTACAAGTAGCAAGATGTACTGCAGGACTCCCTAATTAAAAAAAACTCTCATTTTAATGAAAATTATGCTTCAGAATTAATAAATTTAGGGATAAGCAACCTAAATTAGCTAAAACTAACATTCAATTTTTAGAGGCTAAACAAGAAATAGTATAATGAGAGGGTTCGAACCTCTCAAAATAATGAATATAGTGTTCTCCTCGGAATCCATAAATAAATTCAGATGGCAGAAGTCAAAAGTTAAAATTAGAAGTAAAACCTTCTATATTTGCAAATCTAGAAAGTTATAGAGCATTCCGACAACATCATTGGATTGTTGATCCTGAAAATGGAGGAAGGGATTGTGAGCCCTCAAGTTAGCACTTGGAGCTTTGGGTTTATTTTTTGTGATTTAGTATTAGTTTTTAGCGTCAATTCATGCCAAAGAGCATGAATAAGTCAGTTGAGAAGAGTTTGGTAGAAGTCCCTGCCAGATTAGTGAGGAGTCTTCCTAAAATCATGGAAAGCACAAAATACTCTGCTTTTCCAGGTTTAGGTCTTAGTTTAAGTATCTTATATTCCAGATTAGCGTTTTCGAGAGATGTGAGGATGTGAGAGTTAGCCAATCAAAGTATCTGATCTATGTAAAACTCAACATGTAGAGTGCATGTGACAGCTTGGCTAAACTACAAGAGTCTATATCCAGGTTTAGAAGTATTTAGATCCAATTCATGTAGAATATGGACTAGTTACGTGAAGATCTGCAAATGTTGAAGAATATGAATCAGAATGCAAAGTAGAAAGAGGGCGAGGTGATTGGAACTTACAAAAAGGTGCTTTTAGGGTAAAAGCATGCCAAGAGATCAATAGTGAAGCTAATCATCTACAACAACCCCGATACCAGAATAATTTTCCCTTGGATGGAAATTATTAAGGAATTGCTAAATTTAGCATCTTTATTGGAGCTTTGGTTTTGCCCTTGGCTTTTGGACACTTCCTAGAAGTTTGCCCAAAAGTTTCGGGATTTTACAAACCTCTACAATGACTCCATGGGAAGTCAACCGCCTTTGAAACTGATGGTAATTTTATAAAAATTACCCAAAGTGTGGTAATATCTCACTAAAAATTAGATTAGATTATTACATTTTAAATAAGCGACCTGTCAAGTTTGAAGACTTTCTGATAGTCAAAAGTACCAGAATCAGCAGCAACATCGAATTTAACAAAAATTTACAACATGGCGGCAGGTTGACTGACAAACCAGGAGCCAGCGATGTCCAAATGTTGCAAACAAGGAATGTTTTCTTACTCTCACAAACCTTGTAGGCAACTCTGGCCAATCAATTTCTTCGGGAAATATAAATTCCATTAATTGGGATTTTTGACTTTTCTTTGGAGTTACCGTGAGTGATTTTTACAAATATTTACAGCCTGGAAGAAGGGGGTGTGGGGGTCCCTAGACTAATTGGGGTCTTCTGAACGCGATGGCACAATTGGTTTTCAATTTGAAGTTGTTCTCAAGAAGATAGGAAGAGTTCAGCCGTAAGTTTGACTTTTTTAGAGTAATTAGCGGTAATTCGAGGTTAATTTACAAAATATCTTGGTGGAAGTCGAAGATTTGATTTGGTTAATATTTCAAATCTTTCCTTTAAAAGTCAATTTAGATTAAGTCAAGAATATTTGGAAATATCCTAGGGTTGTTTGCAAAATATCTCAAGGTCAAAATAGTTAAATTCCTAAATATCTTTGGAAAAAATCTTAGATTTTATTTGGAAAAGATTTCCTTTGTAATTAAGGTTTGTTTTAGAAAATTCTAATGATTAAACAAAGATTATGTAGCAAATATCTTAGGATAGTTTAGAATTTAACGTAGGGTAGTTTTTGAATAAAAGAACTAATATCTCATGGTAAACTAAGGTGGCGGGGCCTTCTAGCAAGTATATAAGGCCCCCCTCCAAAGTTTCTCATACCCCCTTTTAGTTTCATTATCTGCCTACCGACACTCTGTCGGAGTGTAGAGACTCTCTTTTGTTCAATTTGCTTACTGGCTTTGTCGGAAGCAATTAGTTAGGCCAAATTTTGGTTATCTTTGCTCATTTTTGCTTTCTTTGCTTTCATTTAGTAGAGGATTTGGTTAGAGGACTCGGGGTTTCCTTCAAAACCATCAAACCACACTAAAACCACGCTTCTGGGAGCCTTCATCCTCCAAAAAATTTGCATACCTTGTTTACCTACTAATTTTGTGTTTTGTAACAACCATTGAGTCAGAATTCTTAAGGCAGTGAAGCTAGTCTTTACCAAAAGATTCTAATACTCAAAATACCAGCCAAACTTCATTATATAACAAAGTTTGGTTTGACTTGATTCCTAATCTTTGATTTAAACACTTTCATGTGTACCTCAATTAGGAATTAAAACCATCTGATACCTTGGGAACTTTTTTAGTTCTTAATATTTGGTTTAAACACTTTCATGTGTACCTCCTTTAAGAATTAAAACCATCTGATATCTTGGGAATTCTTTTAGTCCTTAATGTTTGGTATTAAACACTTTTATGTGTACCTCCTTTAAGAACTAAAACATTCCTACAGCCACTTGGAACCATATTTCACGAGTTTTGCTTGGGGTTGCTTCCGCACGGCAAAGCTTTGACCTTTAAAGGTTATCTTCAAGATTTGGGACAAACAGTAGCAATTGCCAAAGCTTGGCTGGTTAAAAGCTATTTAAATCCAAAACTAACATCACGATCGACTCTTTCTGTTCCATGTATTGCATCATTTACCATGTCATCCTAATTTGCCAAAATTATGGATTTTTTAGTTTAGATAGTTTTGTTTTAGTTTAGATTTGTTGTACTTAATTATTCCAACAAACCAACATTTTGTTTAGATTTGATTTGCTTAATTATTCCAAAAAACCCAACATTTCATTTAGATTGCTTTGCCTAGTTATTAATTTAGAAGTCCAGGGAGGTTAAGAAGGAGTTGGAGGTGCTAGGACAGGTCACTGGGGAGGTCGCTGCAGGTGCTGGGGAAGTCACAACAAGTGCTGGGAAGGTCTGGGAGGTCGCTACAATCACTGGGGTGGTCGCTGCAAGTGTTAGAGGAGGTCGCTGGGGTTGTTGGAGGTCCAAGCAATTTGAAGTGAGCCAGGCAGTTTGAAGTGAGCCTAGGCAGTTTGGCAATGAGTCCAAACAGTTCAATTACAAGGTCCCATCCTTCGTAAAGGTTGAAGTTTAAGAAATCTCAAATCATCATTTGAAGGTTTACACCAAAACAAGGTTAGGCCGTTGCTCGCCACGCCACCAAAATTTTGGCTTTTATTCCTAAAATGATGACTAATCATTCTTGAACTTCAAAAGCTCACTACACATGTGCAAATCCACAACTCTCAACACTCCATAGCCACACTTCAAATGACAATCAAGAATTGAATCCAAAAACATTTGAAGAAGAAGGAGACAAAGTGGCGGCTTTGGGAAGGAATTAGGATTAAAAAACTAATACTTCACAAGTATCTAACTATTCATTTGGATTTGTTCTTAGATTTGTTTGTTTTTCCTATTCATCTAACTATTCATGTGGACCTTGATTGTTGTTTTTTATTCTTTTTCTCCTATTCATTTACTATTCATTTTGAATAATGCTTTGATTTGTTCTTTTTACTATTGAAGAATTTGGTTTTAATCATTAATTAGTATTCCGGTGGAAATTAGTTGGTTGAATGTTGGTTTAAGTTTTATTTTATTAGGCCTAATAAGCCAAATAGGAAAAAATAAAAAGCCAACAAAAATAACAGATTAATCCAATAAAATATTAAACTAATGAATAACAAACAAAACTAACTATTCATTTGAATGTTATTAAAATTGGAAAATATTAATCTTTTAAATTAATTCTTAATTAAAATAAACATTCAAGGTAGTTAGAAATAGGGCCTTGAAGTTTATTTTAATTCAAAGACTTGTTTTAAAAATCAACTAAAAACCATTAGAACTTTAACGTAAATTCATAAACTCAAAGGAATTAAGTTAAAAACTTAGACTAACCTTTTTATTTATAAAAAATTAGCCAGAAAGAATGTGGGAAAGAGAGTTTCCACATATTTTAACACCAAACTCTCATCAAATAGACGGAGTACACATGATGGAGGACAACGGTTATTTTGAGTCTATTATGCTAGTGATCTGCAATGACGGAACTGTGGCTACGATGGACACAAAGGTATGCTAATTTTACCCTTTCTCTTGCTTTGTTTTTATTCTCAAATTAAAGTTAGAATCATTGTTGTTAGAAGCTAGTTTTAGATTAGAATTTTAGGATTTAAGTTAGAATTTAAAACCTAATAGGTAATTTAGAGGTTACTAAAGTCAAGTCACATTTAAAATTGAACCCAACAATGGAAGTTACTAATAATTAACTAGAACCATAAAATTGGATGATAATTTAAGATTTTCATCCAAAAGAATCTTTTAATAAGGAATCAAATAAAAATCTATAAAGATTCCAAAATCCCTTTTTACTTTTGAAAATACTTTATTTTTGAAGGATAAAAGGTTGGATGAAGTTTGAGACCAATTTTGGACGAAAAACATTCAAATAGGTCAAATCCCAATTAATCTTAAGAATCCATAACTTAAAGGAATTACTAACTTAACCTTAAAATTTAGAATTATTTTGGATTGATTTGCTATTTTAGATTAGTAGATGAAGGTTAGCACAACTAAGGGGCCAAATTCACCCCGTGGTAACTTTTGCTAGGAATCTTAGAATCTAGTTTTTTGTACCATTCTGGGGAGGAAATTTTATATTCTAAAAGGCTACTTAGATACAATTTAATTAGATTAGATTTTGTTTTCTTTCTTCCCTTCTTTACCTAACCATAACATTTTAACTAGTTAACCAGTAGTTTTTTTTCTTAGAATTAGTGAAATTTCATAGGATCATCAGTCACAAAAAGTGTCCATTGCTTGGAAGGCAAACACTTATTTAGAAATACTAATTAAGAGTGAATCTCCAACGAAATAGCCGCTAGAGCCCGTACGTAACTTTCTGACTCAAGGGTGGAGTTAGAAACACTCACAGGGATCCAATCAAACTCAAAATGCTCATGGACACCCTTGTAACCCTAAATCCTAAAATAGCCATTGTAAGATCAGAGAAAGAGTAACAAAAACTACCATGGATATCCAACTGTTTGACCAATTTTGTAGGAAAGAAATTATATTAGCAACAGTAGCACCAACAGGCCAAGAAGAGATGTTTGCATGGTATCATTGTTACCATCAAATAGAGCAACCCGATATTTTGCATCTATATCTAGCAACTTTAAACTAATCCTCCCCCTCTTGTTGTCATCTCCTACAAGTGACTTCAATCTTTGTAATTAGTCCCTACTTTTTGGTCAAAATTACAAGCGGAGAATTTGTTAGCGATGTGCAAACAAATCCTTGTAAACAACAAGAATGTCTTCGCAAGCAACACTCACATAGTGTTGACATCTCAACAAAAATTTCATCAACCAAAGTTATAGCCATATTTTCATTCGTTGTCATCTCAACAATAGTGTGAAACCTGTCAGAACATACCAAAACCTTGTTGTGCAAGCGAGAGAAAGTAGGTGCCGTCCGCAACAAAGGTATTCAAACTCAACCCGTCTTTGGCGGCTTCCATCATATTCCTGTCATCCACGCTAGCCATTGAGGATTTGAACATAGCCAACACATTGCCCACCTTGATGCTGTTCTTTCCTGGTCCAAACAGGTGCATCTTGAACCATTGCGACTCGTTATTCTAGTTCACAAAGATGACCTTTGCTACCATAATTTAATTACCTATCTTTTCTTCCCCTATAGCTGACGGACCCCATTAGCACCACAGCTTCTTCAATCCAACCTCTCACCCATCTCTCCTCGACTAAAGAACACATTTCAAACCCTCTTTTGGCAATAATTGATGACTCTCAGCAAAGTCGACACCCCCCTACTTCCACCCCCCAACCTTAATCCACATTGCTCTTGCCCTCATTGTGCAATAGAATACCACAATTGAACAGACCCTCAAGCTAACCTCCAAAAATATCTAAAAAAAAACAAAAAAAACCACAGCACCTCTCAGAAGTTCAACTTTGAAAAAGAAAAATTCCCACCAAACCCCAACACCGCTCTGTCACCTTCAAATTCCAACACCTAACACAATCTCACGTACTTCAATAAAACAACGCTGAATCCTAAACCCTAAACCATGCAACCAACAAACATGTAAGAAAAAAAACAATGGAAAAAAGCTTACTAATGGAGAGACGGATACTTCTTGGCACACTCTTACAATTTCTTGCAAACCCTAGCAAAGAGAACAAGCCCACGTACTGTAGAATTAAGACGGGCATGATGTTATATCGCAGTACAATTACACAAACAAAACAAAAGCAAGTTGCAAACATAAAATGCAAACCAACAAGCTGATTGAACTAACAAGCATGAAACGCAAGCATAAAATAACTTTCCACTGCAAAATAAAACATACAACCAACCAACATGCAAAAACAAAAGGAAAGTAAAGAAATTCACCAATGAAAAGAGGGTGAGGGCAAAGGCGAGTAGGCAATGATCAAAGCACGCAAGTGAGAGAAAGTGCCAAAGAGCTTCAGAGACAAGAGAAAAAGACTATGCAAATAGTCGTACCCCAATTTCTAAAACCCTAATGAGCCATCCGCAATTCTATTGAGGTCTTCAATCCTGGTTGATGCTGTACATGTCCAACATATGCATGTCCAATAGTTTGAACCACTTAGTCTCTCTGTAGATTTTGGGATGACACAAGAAAAAACCCATGTTTTTTTTGACATGTCCAGTATTTTTATGATGGAGTTTTTTGGACAATAACATCCAATGAACATCATAAACAACATAAAAACAGCTAGATGTCAAAATAGATGTCCAGAAAAATCCGTCATAAAAATACTAGGCATGTCCAAAAAAACATGGTTTTCTTCTAGTGTGATATGGTAGTTGATTTAGTAGGCCTTTGATGCTAACATCTAGTGGCTTCAATTTGTTGCAGAGATTATATCGATTTGATTAAGGAGTCGCAACTTACAATGGCACATGCAACTGAAGAAAAAACAATCTATTAGATGACTTGAATTTCAATACTTTGTTGGGAGACGAACTTTCCTAATTGGGATCATATGGTGAACACACACACAGAAAAATTCCTTGATATGCTTGTGTACCGTACCACCTATCAAGGTCGTAGTTATTCATCATTGAATTGAATTAAAAAAATCAAGAGTTGAATTACTCTTGGCGGGAGTTGGAAAACAAAATAGGATAATGTTACAAATGTCTAAATATCATAAACGGGCCAAATGGTAGAATTTGAAGTTAATAAAATCCTCCAAAAATTAATAGTTTAAATTTTATTAAACTATCACATGCATCATTAAATATCAAGATGCTTGGGCAGTTTCATTAAAATGGCGAAATTCCTCAACTTTGGCAGTTCAAACCACAACGGTGCTAGTATGTGAGCCCAAGAATGCAAGCTTATGAACATTGAACCTATAATATAGGTACCTATAATATAGACACCACACACTATAGAAGGTGTATGTATTATAAACACCTATAACATAGGTGTGTAGTAATCTAGGCTTATAGGCTCACATTCCTATGCTCACATAATAGCAACCTTTGTTCAAATCAGGCGGTCTAAAGTGTACAATTGTCCTAGATGTCTAAAATCTATACCGTTTTTAGATGTTTGAAATCTACACATATTATAGATTGTACTTTCACGGTTCAAACTATATGCTCTGAAATCTATACCTATCCTAGATTTTTGAAATCTATAATAGTCCTAGATGTCACTTTTATAGTTTAGACCAAGCAATTTGAAAATGGCACACGGAAGATCATCATTTTAACAAAATTCTCTATCAAGTTATTTTTGAATTATGATATGAAAGGCTAACTTCATTGATGTATTGTGAATAGGAGAGAACAAAAGGTCCTCATCATAGTGAAGTTCATTGTTTTTCATCAATCCTCAAAGGTTATAGAATATTTGAAGCAAGGTGGGAGCTCAAAGAAAGAACAAAGTAATTGTGTTCAACTGGAACTCCAAACTTCATTTGAGCATTGTAAAGTGACTCTTAAGAAAAAAATTGATAATCAAATTGAAAAATGTGAAAAATCAAGTTAAGTTTTACTTCCCAAAATCTATTTGTGATTTAGAATCTTTAACATAAAGTTATGGAGGTTTGAAGTCAAGTTGTGAAAACAATTATTGCATTAATGTTTTGACTTGAATATGAGCGCTTGAGCTTTTTCGGGCCTTAATTTATATACTCCACATTGATTCTTGTACCTCCTACCTTTCCACTTCTATGAATCACTTGCCTTCTTTCCTCAAAGCAAACATTAAGTGTCTTATAAAGATATGTATGTTGTAGATGTACAAAGAGGCAAAATAGAAGGTTTTGGAATTTTTTTTTTAAAATAGCAATTAAAATTTTTATAAATTTTAAAAGCACCTATTGATCCACTTTTTCCAACTTTAGTTAATTATTTAGCATAGAATGCTAACCGTAATAGTTGGATACGATATATGTTGTAGTTGCCTATACAAAATTCAACTCAAGGCACTTCATATTCTTGATTTTGTTGTCCATCACAAAATGTTATTAACCAACTATTATACCATGAAAATTGTAATGCAATTAGGTCAGGGTTGCAATTAGGTATACTTACTTTGGATCATATAAATATACATGCTATGTTCTTCTATCCATCATTCTTTTAGAAATGTTAGTATAAGAAATTTTGTTAAAATGGTGATATTACAAATGTCATTTTCAGACAACATGGTTTAAAATGTCTAGGACATGTACAGATTTCAAACCGCATTGTTTAAACCATCTAGAACATGTATAGATCATTTGAGAAAAAATTAGGCCTCTCTAGGGCTACTTTGCAGCCCTCTTAGGACCCCACAACTTACATTTTTTTGGCTTAAGGATTTATTTTCCTGTTTATTTCTTGTCAAATTATTGGATGATAGTCAACAACTCCTAAATCAAGTACAATTGTTTAATAATCAAGATTAAGGTACTCTGATGCACCTTAATCTAATTATTAAACACCTTAAACTTGGATGTGTCTTGCTTTTCAATCAAATTGTGGAAAAAAGGGACAAATGTCCAAAATAGTGTAATGACCATCTATCATCAAAATTATTTTGATGGTAATGTGAAAGACTTACTTCTTTGATATTTGGTGAGAATAAAGGGTGAAGAAGTTGATTTTATAATGAAATGAATTGTCCATCATGAATTCTTGAAGAGTATGGGATAATTTGAAGTTCAGAGCTTGGCCACTCATTGTCAAAACGTAGAAATTGTATAAAAAGTTGAATTTCAGACCTCATTTAAGCATAGTATAATGAAAAAAATTTAAATTGCACTAAGAAAAGTTGGAGAATCAAAATAAAGTTTATTTCTAATAATTAGTTTGAGGTTTTGAGTCTTCAATAAAGTGTTATGAACAAAATTCAAAGTGGGTGTTTGAAAATGTAAGAAAAATGTCCTTTACAACCCCTTTCTGAAATTTGTCCATAACTTCTAGTTGGAGTCTCAAAATCTCAAATGAATTTTTGAAGATGAAATTTAACTTGATTCCTCACATTAACTTAGTTCAACTTTATTTTTATGATAGTTATTCTAATATGCCTAAATGAGGCCTAGAATTTGACTTTAACCCCTAAAGTTCTATGACTATGTTTTCACCAAAAACACTCCAAAACTGCCATTTGTAGTACAAGTACCAAACTTTTTTTTAAAATAAAACTTTGACACATATAATTGTAGGATCTTATAGTAAACTAGTTTTAGAAGATGTCGAAAAAAATTCAGAATTTTCCACCAAGCGGATTGGAAGATATTAGCATTTGAATTGGCAAAAATCTTTCTTTTGTCCCTGCGAAAAACAGGGCACCTGCACTTCACAAGGTCACATTTGTATGAAAAAATGTCCAAAATGGTGGTGCATCTTTGAATTCTTTTTCCTAAACAAGTTCTCTACATGCTTAAAATTTTTCAAATCATTTGATATTGTACAACATATACAAAAAAAATAGTAAGTAGAAAGAAGTAGAGAATGATCCAAAATACTAAATTGTTAAGAATTTAATTATGGAATTAAAAAAATACAAATCCCAACGCTTGTAATGTTGTAATAAACAACCTACATCCTATGGAAAAAAAAATTCAAAAAAAATTCAAAATTGAGCTAAATAAACAACTTCAAAGTTTATTTCAGAGTAGAGAATCTATAACTGCCCGCAAACTAAAAATCCTCATAACTTTTGATTCATTGGTCGAAATGGAATGATTCAAAGCTTTATACGTATACATAACTCTAGAAAACCAATTTCAATTTTTTATTTTTGAAAAAAGTGATTTTTTCTGATCTGCCCGGACTGCCTAGTTACGAAGAAAAGTAACATATTTGGCCATAACTTTTTACTCCTATTTCCAAATGTCATGAAATTTAGTGCATATGAAAGGTACTCCTTGCGCCCACCTTCTATTAAAATTTCAGCCAAAAATATAAAAATCTCCAGTCACAAGTACCTGCCCAAATTTTTTATATTGCCAAAATCACATGCTGGTCCTTTAGGGGTTAAACACAATTCTTGCATTTTACTTAACTATGAGCAGTTGAGCTCCTATTGTTCCTAATTTACATATCCCACATGGATTGTTTCCCCTACTACTACCCAACTTGTATAAAGAACTTCTCTTTTAAACTTCAAAAATATCAAATTAATTAAGTGGCCTAAGAAGCAAGTTGGTGAAGGCAATTAGCATCAAAAGCCATTTAATTTGGCTTAGTTTGTTTAATTAGCCAATTGAACACCTTGTACTTTCCTGCCTTGATGTGCCTTGATTTAATATTCTTTGACATCTTTTGCACAAATAGACTTGTTGAACTTCATGTTTGTATGAATCTATAGGGCCAATAGTGATGTGAAAAACCTTAACGGTGTCATTGTGAAGCGGCCCTCTAGAGGTTCGATTATTTCTTTGATGTTTCAAACCACACGGTCTAAACTGTAAAAGTGCCAAAATGGAGAATTTCATTAGAATGGCACCATTCCGCAACTTTGACAGTTTTTACAGTTCAGACTGGGCAGTCTGAAATGTATCCCTGTTTAGATGTTTGAAATCTACACTAGTCATGGATGTCACTTTTACGGTTTAGACAATGTGATTTAAAATCTATACCAATCCTAAATGGCACTTTTACGGTTGAAACTAAGCTGTTTGAAAATGGCACACATAATACCAACATTTTAACAAAATTTCCTATTAAAGTTGCGGAATGACTTGTCATTTTAATGAAATTCTCCATTAGTGCATCAAGGTGATAGTACATAGGGTTGTTTTAATTATTTGTGAATCTTAGAGTCAATCATGGGAATATGTGTACATGCATGTGAATATCTTAAAACAATAGTCCTCCAAATGAAGTGTCCTCATAATGTTTGCAAGCAACTTTTGGCAAGTTTTTTTTTCATTTTTTTATGAAGTGCCAAAGTGGTGATACAAAAGTTATGGTGGTGCTACAAGTTTCAACATTCATCCACGTATTGGATAGAAAATATCACATTAGCATATATCACATATTCATAGTTATATTTTCATCAACAATTTGGCAATTTCATCCAAGTTTTTTCAGCTTAATCCTTTAAGTTTCTTGACTATGTTTTCATCAAAAACTCTCCCAAATTGCCATTTCTAGTACAAGTACCAAATTTTTGAATTTCTTTTTTTTTTAGTCATGTAACCGTAGGATCTTGTAGTATGTTGACTTGAAAACATGTGGTAGAAATATCAAAAATTTCCACCGTGTAGATTGCAAGATATAAACATTCAAATTCACTTAAATCATTTTTTTGGCCATGCAAAAACAGAGTAGTTGCACTTTACAAGCTCACTTTTTAATGATAAAATGTCCATAATGGTGGTGCTTCTTTGGATTCTTTTTCCTAGACAAGTTGTCTTTATGCTTAAAAAATTTGGAATTGTATAACATATAGGAAAAAAATAGTGAGTAGAAAGAAGTAGAGAATGATTCAAAATACAAAATTGTTAAGAATTTTGTTATGGAATTGAAAAATATCAGTCCCAATGGTTGAAATGTTGTAATAAACAATCTACATCCTGTAATTTTATTTTTTTCAAAAAATATTGAAAATTGAATAAATAAAGGACTTCAAAGATTATTTTACAATAGAGAATCTATAACTACTTGGCCGCAAACTAAAACTCCTCGTAACTTTTGACTCATTGATTGAAATGGAGTGATTCAAAACTTTCAATGTGTATATTTCTTTAGAAAATCAATTTCAAATTTTTGTTTATGAAAAAAATGATTTTTTTAATCTACCCGGACTACGTGGTTGGGAAAAAAGGTAACATATTAGGCCATGACTTTTGACTCATGTGTTCAAATGTTGTGAAATTTAGTGCATATGAAAGATATTCCTTATCCCCACCTTCTTTTAAAATTTCAGCCTAAAATATGCAAATCTGCAGTCACAAGATCCTGCCCAAAATTTCTATGTTGCCAAAAAATGCATGCTGGTCATTTAGCGGCGAAATTGAAGTTTTTTGGCATAAAGCTTCATGGTATACCATAGAATGGTGTGCAATAAACGATGAGATGACCGATCGATCTCCTGGCCTGACCGGGTTGGAGAGCAGGACCTCCAATTGCCGGTATGGGTCGAGCATGGACTACAATTACTGCACCCGACTAGCTCAGCAGAAGAATGGCCAGGCCATCGCCATGAAAAAGTCGGCTAACTTAGCTAGCTCAGAACTGAACTTAGCTCCACGAGTTCGTCCGACGTACCGAGACCGATCGATCGAGCTGAGCACCGTACCCAAGCTGGGCAGCATCAATCAAACGCCGTGCGCCAGCAATATTGTCAGTCCACCGCTCGGGTACGTACTCCGATATATCAATGTACGTCGTCGGCAAGCAACTTCAATTCCTCGATCATCTATGATTGCTTTCATGGAATAAATAGATCTCGCTCGTAGACTGCAGCGGATCTAGCTAGCTAGTGCGACCATGTCCATGGTGAGGCAAATATGGATCGACGCACATATGTACGTGTTGTGCGACTTCGCAATTCGGGCTTGCGCGGACACAACAAGGACGATCGGGAACATATATCGACCCCGGCCGATGCATATGCATTTGCACAGCTTTGGCATTGTGCTCCTGGATCTTCTCACATTCTAGAAGGTCGTGGACGATGAAGTGAATCGAATATACTCGCTTGGGTGGTAAATGAAGTCCGCCCAAGTTGACTCCGATTAAAGTCTACGCCCGATCTATTTGTGATTCGCCAGCCGCGCCGGCCAGGGTCACTCCAATGCCTACGCCTACATCAGCTCTGAGGAGCATTTATTGGGCTAGAATACTATATATCTTCGAATAAACGGCCAAACATTCGTTAATAATAATTTATTCTCTATACCGGTATATCATTAATTTTAGTCATAAGCACTGGATTATACCAGGTTTCTGTCCTCGATCTTTCACCTCGAGTCAATGAGAAGAGGACAGAGGAAGAATATAATGACATATTATAGAAGAAGATGCGATGATGGATGAATGGATGGATGGATGGCTATGTCAGAGCACTAAGTACAGTAGTACTGTCACGAGGGCGGCTTAGAAATGCAAGGCATGCCCTCAGACTTGAGGCTGGCATGGCCTTAATTGATTCGTTCCCGATCTTTTATTAAAATCGTTGAGCACTGGCGACTGCAGCCTGGGCTAAGTATTTAATGTGCATGTATGTCTAGGCCGCGGCGATCTTCACGTAGGGTTGCAGGCGATCGAGGTGAAAGATCGAGGACAGAAACCTGGTAGAGTTCGACCTTGGACCCAGTTGAACCACAGATTCACAGGAGAAATCCACTGGAAAATTGGACAAATGTTGGACGATTCGTTGTGTTCAAAATTCCATTCCTAGTGCACCTTGTCGCTTCATCGGCGACAATGATCGATCATGAACGACCGGCACTTGCAGGTTGCTTATTTTGAAGAAGATGTACGTCACGCATTTCCCGCGCAGTAAGCAACGTGCTTAGTTGAGAGGTCCCATCCCGCTCGATCGCTCAGCAAGCACGCAGCTCCTGTCCTGTCCTGTACTTAACTGGAGCTTTACTGTCTGGCTTGTACTACTTTACAGTACTGGCGAGCTCTTCCCGAGTCCTTGAGCGACATGGAACTGAATCACGTGATTGTCAGCGTGTCTTCGGGCGGGGCAAAAGGTCTTCGAGGGGGAGAAGGACTAGTAAGATGCTTTCATGGAGTGGGCATGAACGTGACTGGAATTAAAGTCACTCCGTATTTCTCGTGGCAGGGGTACCAACACTCAAAAACGTGCTCCGGAGAAAACAATTAATCGAACTTCAATTCTATTTGGGGGCTCACAGTGGCATAGCTCGACAGGCTGCAGGCATAACGGTCATCTGAGTGCGCACGGCAGGAGAGGCAAGAGAGTGGTTGGAAGAGCGAGAAATTCGTCGAGTCTCTGTTTCAATTGTCAGACGTGAAGCAACTGTCCGCTGCGTCTTGATCCACACTCACCCCAATCTCTCATCCTTATCGATCGGGGTAGTGCTTCACACGCATTATTCCCTCGACAGCAAACACCGCCAGGTGACTTAGAGCCAAGATTAGTGATGTCACATCACCACACAGACCCGCACCTGATTCCGAAAATTTCGAGCTCAGAGAATGGATGCAGACGACATTTTCACAACACTTCGAAGTGAATTGGGAAGAGGCCAAAGTTTTGATAATCAAAATTCACTGATCTTAGACAAATCTACCTTTCCTAATGTATAAAAACGAAAGCTTACGCAACCTGTACCTGACTGGACCTCCCTTAACGAAAAATTGGACTCATAATTCTGAACAAGCTCTTAAAGGCCAAGAGCCTGCACTCCCCCAAACCCAACCTAATACACCTATGACATCATAATGGTACACATGTACAGAGGCTGCAAATGCATTGACAAATGGCTTCTTGTCATGCGCCGGCAAACCAACCACTTTCCCAACTTGGCTTAAGCGCCAGTAACGCTGTGCACTACGAAATTGAGTGTCTCCGTCTCCGCCCGAATCCGCCTCGCGAACTGACTTCCGGAGTTTGGACAGGCTTGCCACTACCATTACTGGAGCCCAAGTCTTTTGAATCTTTGCGAGCAAAAGGGTTTAATCTGCTAAGCTTCCTACCGACTGTCGACTTGGAGCTCTTTATGGGCTTCTCGGGCAGTATGTCTTGCTTCATTAGAGCGTGATCCTTTTCTATGTCAGTTAGCCGCATTCGCATCCGGGCAAGTTCCAGTTTCAGTTCTCGATTTTCACGTCGAATAGCTGAGTAGTTATCTTTTGGTGAGTGAGCAGCGCTCATATTACCACTGCTGATTCGATTTTGGTAGTGTCCGTTGGTAGACTCCACTGGATCTGCAAAAGTTCCTGATGCCAATGCATTTCTCATTCGCAGTTGCTCAAAATAAAGGACTTGAACCACCACTTGCACTGGCAGTCTTTCATTCTGGGCCGCATGAGTGCATGCCTCCTGTGAAAGCTTCTGGCAATCCATCAACTTGCATATTTTCTTTCGGTCTATCTCATTCAACGCAGGATGTGCCTGAAGGACAGACGCAATCAGTTCAGATAAGCTCATTATAAACCCATTAAGGAATGCATCCTGCGACTCAAGAAATGCTTGTAGTACCGTAAATCTGAAAATAAGAAGTCCCGGTTTGAAACACAGTAACGCCCCAGTCAATCAAAATAAAATAAAAAACCGTGCATCTCAGAACATTCATCAGAAATGATCTTACATCACAACGGATACCCCATTCCGCTAAACATTTACATACATAACTTTGAAATAGAATCTAGGTAATCTTTCAAAGACTTAAAGGGCAACCCAAGCATATGTTTCAGAAAACATGAAGTCCGTGCAGAAGTAAATATTTGGTGCAGTACCTTGAGATAGATATCAACAGCTCTGTACAAACCATCGTCCACAACTCTTGCATAATCAGGCAACATTTCAGCCAGAACGATAAACTTGGAAAGCTTGAGGTTTGCATCAGGTGCAATTTCTGCTAAATAGCTGTCGACAAGCTTCGCCACCTTCATCATCGCACTTTGAGAAGGCGAGCCTCCACCATCTGACTCGTACATGGGATGGGCCACCTGACGTATTCCAATGACAGGAATGAGTAAATGCAGAATTTATGAATATTCAAATTCAAAGACCCCTACTGAACATTTGAAACGGACACAATTTCAGTGTTATTACCACCTGTCGCAGACGTTGAATTTAGCAGTTTTGGAGACGGATTACTTCCAAAATGGTCGAACGGTCTTAAAAACAAATAATACGACCAGATACAGATCGCAAAGGACTAAAGTGGTTCATTCAGGGTCAGTGTACCTGTAAATCGTCACTGTCATCTTGTTGCAGAAAGTTGACGACGATTCGGTGAACTATATCATTATCAAACAAGGTGTCTCCGGTGTACGAAAAGGAGGGGATTAGTAAATCATCCAATGTTGCCTGCTCCAACTGCATACCAATTCGCTTCTCAAGATCCAGTCTACATGCTATGGTAGTGTCCAGTATAATTGCTGTTCGCAGCAGTCCAAACAAGAAGCTGCAGGTTGTCGTGTTCCTCTCAGGAGGAAGTAGACTGACTATAGTTTCCACTAAAATACGTTGTTCATGCTCCATTGCTGTCGAAGAGTCATGGACCTGCATGACACAAAGTCATTCAAATGAAATGCATACAAGAAGCAACCAGAACAAATCTAGAATTCTGCCCTAAGTGAGAGGACCAATACTAACGCGCACTGTTGGTACGTCGAACAAATGTACACAGCAAAATATTTTAAACCTATCTTCGATACTGCCCTCTTATATTCTGGCCTACTACAACCTTATATTATTGAGAAAGATGGCACCTTCATCTTTGGAGGTTTCATATCACTACGCCCATTTTGTTTCCTGTTAAATCCCTTCAAAGATCTTTGAGCAAAGTGCATGAGCGCCCCTCCCATACTCTCCACCCGTAAACCCTTCGTTCTCATGGCTGCTAGAACCCTTTGATAGAAATCAATACGAAGCACAGCCAGATCTTCAGCCCACCAGTCCGCCAAGGGAACCTTGCTATGCGAAAGATTACTGCTATTTGAAAGCTTGAAGTTCTCAGAACGCCCTGAGCCTCCAAACTCAGCACGGCCGATGGCATTGGCGTTTTGTTCCCTGCATTTCAAGGTCAAATGAGCTCAAGTTCAAACTTTAGGCTCAAAGTGATTTAGTTCAACACATCAGCCACTCGATGGAGAAAAATAGGGAGATACGAAAGGAAAGATTTAACGATTAGAATCAACAAGAAAAAATAAGAGGTAAGAAGACAAGATATAATAGAGCCCTAGGAGACAATTAACAGCAAGGGAAGCAAGTGACTTCGAACATACACTTGCGGTTCAAGAACTTTTAACTTAGAGAAATTGTTCGGGAAAAATAATAATAAATTTGAGTAACGCATATCATAAATAGAGATGTGCCGAAGTCTTCAGGAAACGGAATAGCAGCAGCCATAGTGTCCAAAAGGAAAAGATGTGCCAGAGTAAATCTCCAAGTACACTCCAGAGTTAAAATGTTCACAAACCTTTCAAGAGATTTCCAAATCAAAATCCTACGCGAAACGGAGGATGTACGTGTGACGGATGTAACAAAAAATAATCAATGGACAGCCTGGGCATCCAAAAGGAGACGCCTCTGGAGGTATAATAGTTGGAAGAGGAGGGGATCACAAAATCACCTGCAAGCTTTCGTAGCTGCAGCCTCAATGCACCTGCTCACGATGCCCAGGTCTTCTGCAAGAGGAAGAAGATTTTCACAGTTGTGCAGCACGGCAATAGAATCTGCCAGGCTCTGCAAAACGACCTCTGAAAGGTAGGACTCTGTTCGTGCCACCAGGTTATTTTCCCCATAAGATTCTGTCATTTCTAAAGACTCCGCAGCACATCGCAATACTGCAACATTCGAGGTCGTGATTTCAAAGTTGATGCCGTAACAAAACTTAGCCGCTAGGTCAAAAGCCTCAGCGCCGCCAGGTACATCGGTAAGCTGAAGCAAGTTGGGATTGTCGCTGTCTGCCAGATTGGCTACAAGTTTCCGAATACGTCCACTCCTCGCAACCAACGGAAACTGGAAACCAACCATTTCAATCATTAGAATGTTAATACCCAATTCACCAATCCCAAGGAAAAAACTGGCAGAGATCGTGAACCTGTTGAAAACATAATTCCTGTCGCCACCACTGGCCTGTTCGTCGAATTAGGGCTGGTCACGGTCCCTGCTGGAGCGCTAATGCTAACGTGCTTTAGGGTGAAATTGCGAAACTGAGCAGGATTTACAAAGTGTCAGTCAGCCAGCTAAGAAACATAATTTCGATACTGCAAGGGGGGCAATCTCCGATGAATAACTGATCATCTGCTTAGGCACAATCCACATCTGGATAGACATAATGTCGCAAATAACTTGAAATGCCATTAACGCTGCTCACGCAGTCTTTTCCCAATTACTCCAAAAACATACATGTACGGAGAGGCTACAGAGTTGCCAGAGGATGAAAAATCTCACCTTATGTAATGAGAAATTCATACCGCCGGCTTCAACAACTATGTCACTAGGGACGTCCGTCGTCAGTACCCTGCATCGATGTGGCAACAAATTAGCAACAGGCTGTGTAGACGACCACGCACTTAATTTCCTCCACAAAACGCCGTCAGAACTGCAGCTCTTTAACAAAAACACACCAAATTAAATGTGTTACAGAGTCATCAACGTTGACAAGTAGAGAGACGAAGGGAAGAATCCTGTCAACGTCGATACAGGTAATCTGTGAACTACATTTACAACAATTATCCGCCAATTCCTGTTTATTGTGTGCACAGACGACTCTTCGGTATTTTCCACAGGCGACGGAAAAAACGGGACGACAGAAGGGGTGACAACAGGACGTGACCAACTTTCGACCCACACAATCGAATAAGAGATACTAGAAGCTGCCCTGGTGAATTCGGTTAATTACATGTACGGAAATATTAAGCATACGACAGAGAGATACGACATTTGCTCTACGTCACCGCTGCAATTTGTTTCAAAGACCAAGCGAAACAAAAACAATCTGAAGAAATTCCACATAGAAAAATGTTAAACATTGTTGATTAGAAATTTAGTACAAATCTCAGACAACGAAACAGTGCTGGACAGAGGTACTGTGCAACAATATGGCGGGCGAAGGACCCAGATGGTTACCACTCGTTCGTGCGCTTCATAGAGAAGCTGGCACGTGATGTTCTTCGCCCCGTTACGATGTCAAGCGAGTGCCGCCTTGCAGGGAGCGGCTTCAGCGTGTCAAACTTTGGCGTCAAACTCGTCGCCATGTCTGCTCGAGTTCTCGCTAACCAATCCACTTTCGCTCCCCTATCTTCCAGCATCTTCTCTTCTCGGTGACCTCCTGTACAGCAGTTTCGACTCCTACGAGTTCTTTCACTTTTGTCTCCTAACGAAAATCCACTGCTTCTAAATCTACTTAGCTACTGCCCGCTCCTCACACCAAATCCCCAGTGGGATTAGACACCTTTCGACCAACTCGCATAATCGCCGTCGCACGGTGCCCGCCCTTGTCTACTCAAGCACAATCAACGAAGAGCGAGCCATCTGAAAGAAGAAGCGTGTACATAAACATTGTGCAGGGCAGCACAGGATATTAAGAAACGACAGGGCAGGCGGATCGATTTCGTTTCCCAGGACGATGGTCAAGGAACCTCCGGTGTCACTGCCCCCAATGCCAAAGAAACCACAATCAGCAGCAGCAGCAGCTCCGGATTCCGCTTGCGCTGCAGAGCTCCGCGAACTGGCGAAGGGGAAGGGGGTTCAGAGAGATGGAGGCGGTGCCCAGAGGTCAAGGGTATAGACAACTGACTGCAACGAAGAGCTGTGGCCGCACAGTCGAAACCTGTGGAAGGACAGAAGAACCAGGAAATGCGATTCTGACGAGGAAAACGTCAGAAAGTACGAGGAGGATGAAACTATAGAAATCTCTGGCCCCCTGACAGAACGGAGAAAGCAGAATTACTCGGTGAGAATGCGAATTGACCAACCAGCGGCCATGGAAGGAAGACGGTCAGAGCAGGGATGATAGGCAGGAGCAACGGAGACAGTGTAAACGGAAAAAGAAATGGGACGGGCAAGTGGAGGAGGGGGCGGAGGAGCGGGGGAATGCGGGACGCCAGATGGGACAAGGAGTGAGCAAGCATTCCGAGTAAGTGAACATGATGGAGCAGAAGGCGACGACGAGCTTAGCTTAGCTACTGAAATTAAGAAGTGAAGACCGGAGTAAAGAGGAAGAAGAAGAAAGAAGAAACGGGAGAGTGAAGAGGGGGGAGAGCGAGAGCATCAACTGCAACCTGAAGGGAGCGTGGAAAATTGAGTGGAGGAGCAGGAATGGCTGAGATGTGTCAGAATGGCGACAGACAGGGGCGGGGCGGGGCGGGGCGGGCGGCAACTGATGGGAAAGGGGGAACGCCGGAGCGGGAAGGCCCCAAGGCAGTCTATGGCTGAGGAGTGGGGAGAGCTGCAAGGATTCCGGCGCCTGACCGACGAATGGAGGAGGCACCTCGGAAGAATGCTGCGACGGACTCACGGAGAAAGGAAGGGAAGGGTATGTTCTGCTAAGAAGGCCCCGCGGGAGGTGGAGTGGACTAAGCTTAGCTTAGTGGGGTGGAGTGGAGTGGAGTGGAGTTGGGGAGGAGGGCTGGCAGAGCGCGCCCGTTTCGCCCCCGACCGTCGCCCCCCACGTCAGTTACAGTAACTTCACCCCTGACCTTTTGCCTCAGTGTGAGGAGTAGCCGGCGGGGCCCGGCTGCGTAGCCGCTCCCTCCCGATAAGGATATCATCTGCATTTGTGCAACCTATGGTCTCTCATCAACCCAGTCCCGTTTTAAGGTAGAAACACCCAGTCCCGTTTTAAGGTAGAAGTACGTATTCCCGATAGCATAAGCATTTCAGCTTGTACGATATGGAAATTTATTGAGAAACAGAGCTCAATGTGTGCAAACATAAAGGATGAGGAAGAATGTAATAAAAACAATTTTTTTTCAAGAATGAATATTTTATTCCATATAAATGTGGATTTTTCATTTGGATCCATTTCGGTCTCATAGACTCACCTATTCTAGTTAGTTTTGACACTTTTCTCTGTGCAAGGAGGGAAGAGAGACGAGTGGACAAGAAGATACAAACATATAATCTTTCTCTATGAATAGTGCATCACCTATTGTCCCAAATAGGTCTGCCTAAAAAGTCATGACAGGAGGCTGTTTGAAATATGTACTTCTACTTTAGTGTTTATAAGAACATTGCCACTCTTTCAATGAAAAATCAACATGGGGAACCACAAATGATGGACTCACTAAATAAAGAAGTGGCTCACATTGGATTAGTTCCCCTATAGTAACCACCCTAAAGCCCCGCCAAAATTGTTGTTATCTATATATTTTTTGATTTTCAATCTTTTGGTTGACTACTCCACACTCTAGATACATTAGAAAACTATGATCTAAAGCAAAGAACTTGGTTGTGGTTGTGAGCTCTTTTGAAAGTTTTGCTTTCAGTTTGAGCTGCTTGTTTTGCTCTTTTGTTATTAAAATGAAAGCTTATCTTCTACATTGTATCAATCTTTATATATACTTATTTATATTGACTATGTCTACATATTTTCTTGACTAAAGGACTCATAGCTAAGGAGACAAACTAGGGGCAAAGGAAGAATCTTCCAACCGGATAGGGAAGTCTTCTCTTTAACCTTTAAGGATAAACTAACCTTGAGGGGCATAATAAAAAGTCAAACCTGAATTTCACATAGTTCTTGATTTTAAATGAATTTGAAGCATTACTAAGAAAATGTAGCTCCTCAAATCTACTTTTTATTTGATGTTGAGTTTTTTCAAAATTGTTAAATATTGTAATTTTTGTGATATTTTGATGGTAGTATCTTAAAATATACCACTTTTTAACTTTTCTATCATGTTTCTTTTGATGTGAGCTCAACATGTACATTGATTACACCATTATATTTATTACTATCATTCCCAATTTTTATTAAAAAAAATTAATATTCTTTTATGCATTTTGTAATTATTATGATTTTTGCAGATTGATTAAGGAATTGATTGCTTAAGAAAATCATATAAAATTCATTTTAATGTTGCAATTATGAAAAAATGAAGTTAAATTTTGGATATATTGTTGCATGAGAATTTTTTTGAAATTTTGAAAAGTGAACTCTAATAAGTAAGTGCCATGGCAAATGAAACCTAGTGACTTCTCATTCTTTCTTCCTTGGATAAATGGGATAAATACTAATATGCCCTATTTAACTACTCTTGGATTTTTAGGCAAATTTCGAACTATGTGAAGCTACTATTCTTTGGGAGGTCTTTGGATTTTATGAAGAAGAGTTGGATTTAGAGTATGTTTGGAGATAAAAACATGCCAAGAAATGAGTACTTATATTATTACACCCATTTTGTATGTTAGGAGATGGGTGTAATAATACAAATACATCATCCCCTACCCAAATGTAGGGTCCTATTATGTGCGGACGTTTCCAATTAAGAGGATCCAACTTAAGCATTAAAATTTTTTGCCCGGAGAGGATACTTCCCGCGTTTTAGCAACCTACGTATGGTAGAAACTGAATACATGTAATATATCTTAAAATTTTGTTTTTTTTCCAAAAGAAAAATTATGGATAGATTTTACTACTTAAAAGTTTATGTTTAGAATTATTGGTATTTTTTAATGCTAATAGTAATTAGTTATAAATTTCTTAAGAAAAAAGATACATTGTAAAGCTGAAAATAACTTTCACACTTCTATATTATATAAGGAAAAAAAATTTGAAAAATGAAAAAAAAATTCTATAGAATAGCATCCTATTGAAAGTTTATTTTGTTTGAGTATTGATGCAATAGTCATCTTTATGTGAGCTTTATAAATATTTTAGTTGGAGAACATGCCATTTTAGTTCATTTTTCAACCCTTTCTAGACAATATATCTTATGTTATTTGGAATTGAAGTTTTTGTCAATAGAAACCTTTAGTCATTGTTAAACAAAGCTCAAAATTTAAGGATGAAATTATAGTTTATTCAAAAGTAAATAGGGGGTCAAAAAATCACTCTACCACACGTAGGTACCCCAAATGTAGTGAGAATGACCTCCCCTAGATTTTTGATGCCAAAGAAGCAGGCGCATACGAGGACTACGCATGAGACTTTTCAAATCTCAGCATGATTTGGATAGAGCTCTTTCATCTCCACAGGTTCATGACCCCCTGAAAAAGATAGAAGCCCCTTCAAAATCTTCCGCGAGAAAAGACGTTGAAAAAGCACATTCAAAGTCAAAAGGCTCATACACTACCAAATGCCTATGTGCAAGTTTTGAACAAGATACAAGAAAAAGTCGTGGAAGCCATTTGCTAAGTCGATACACCAAGGGAGATCCGTAGCACACCTTTTAATGCACAGAGTACTTGTAAGTATGACAAGAATTGCGTCCTACCATTAGAGCAAAACTGGAGTCTCCAGATGCCCAACTTGCATTTTCTAATATCGGCTTGGAAAAATCCCGATAAATGCCACGGGGCACGTTGCCAACGTGGAGTATAAGGCCGTGACATCAGATTTGTCACGGGGTTCCTCCAATCGGACCAGGGTGTTGGGTATTATAAAATAACCCTTGTACCCAACGTACCATGTCTTCCATTAACATTATAAAAAGGGTTTGGCGATGGGTGTACTGATGCAGGACCTGTTGCGCAACATGACAAGTAGTGGAGCCGCCCGGTGAAAGTCTTTGATGTGATGGCTTCACAAATTTTGTGGGAATTTCAAATTCAAACGAATCTAGCTAGAATGAAATTGGCACACACTCTAGCAAGTGGTACAAATTACTTTCAACTAACACAATAGTATGATCAATGTGAAATTTGTATTGGTGGTGGAAACAAGTAGTTCACGGTAGTGTCGGAGTGTGGAAACGGAGTGTGGAATCAGAGTGTCGGAGTGTGGAAACAGTTGATTAGTGGCAACTGCTTTTATACGAATGTGGGAACCCGGAATACCAAAATCTATTACTTTGTAATAGATTTAAGTTAAAGACAACTTAGTTCTATATTTTTTTTGTTGTTTATAGGGTAGAATTACCCAATTTATTGGATTTCCTAGATTAGCAACCATAGTGTCTCTTTGATGAGATAAAATGGTTAAGACGGATCTTTGTTATTTCTGTCTTAGACCGGAAACCGGAAACCAGTGAGAAATCCTAAACGGGATTCTGAGGTATCCGGGTATCGCCAAGCCGGTATCGGAAGTAGAAACCGGGAGCTAACGGACACTACCGGGAAAATGGGAGAGCCGTTAAAACAGAAAACAGTTTCTAGAAAACGGTTACATCCAACGGTAGGAAAAGCAGAATGCGGAAACGGAAAAGAAGGGGGTTTGAGAACAACTTCTCACTTCATCTTTTCCACCGTGTGTTTTCTGCTGTGTGTGAGTGTTTTCAAGAGTGTTTAGCAACGGAGCAAGGAGTGTGAGTTTTTAGATTCCGGTTCCTGTCGAACGGAGGTTAGACTGCCTGTTTCTTGAAGACGGAGAAGTAAAGTGCAAGAGCGGTTTAAGGAGACGAGGGATCTGTGTGTCTAGAAACTACCCTGAGTTGTTGTGAGAGCCATGGTGAAGGCTGAGATGAGTGAGGAGCCACTTCTAGTGACACTCCGGACGGTGACGCCCGAACTGCCCAAGAATCTGAAGGAGAAGGCGCTTCTTCGAGAGGATTCTTTGATGGGGCTCGGATGTGATGGCTTCATGAGGAGGCCTTGGAGCTTGAAGAATGAGGAGATGGTGAGGGAGCTTCTCGCGGATCAGTCAAGTGAGTGGGAGAAGACGATTCGAGTGCAGCCAACCGATTGGACTCCGGAGATATGGGGGGAGGTGTACAGTTTTCCCAAGGAAGGAGAAGGCATGGCCGGAAGGACGGACAAGTTTGCCAATGGTAAGTTTTGCAATCCTATCAATCCTAAGGACGGCTATGCAGTGACTGATTGCACGAACTTAAGGCATAGGAGAGTTCTGGAGTTTTTAGTGCCGATCTTGAATCCGAAGCATCCTACCCGGGTCACCATTACTCTAGCGAACACTATCTTTGGCGCTCTGACCGGAGAGAGGAAAATGAGTTGGGGTTTAGTGTTAAAAGAAGTAGTGACCAAGATGGTTGCAATGGTAGGCAAGTCCAAACCCTCTGGTCTCTCCCCCTTTCTCTTCCATCTCTATCAGCACTTTGATCTACTGAGAGGAAAGGAAGTTACGGTTTACAAATTTGCGGATGTTATGCTGCAGTACAACATTAGTCCGGAACCGGAACCGGAGGAGAAGAGAGGAACGTCAGTAGATGAGTCAGAACCGGAAGGGGAACATGAGGTTTCCTGAAGGAAAGGAAAAGGGAAAGTTGGAGAGGTGAGTAGTAAGGATCCAGTCTGGGCGGAAGCCGTTGACCCTATTGGGTTTGTCATAGAGGAACTAAAGGGCATCCGAGAGAAAGTAAAGAGTGATAAGGAGGTGACCCGGAAGTTAGAGGACCGGATAGCTAGTCTAACCGGTCAGGTAAAGGATCTGCAAGAGAAGGTAGGGAAAAAGTCTGAGAGTGAGAGTAGGCAACTCCCGGATGAAACCCTGGATACTCTTAGGCGGATCCGGAAGTTTGTTGGGAATCCGAGCAAAGTAGTGAACAAAGCTAGACTTTTCAATGCGGAGGTTCTCAAGGAGGGATCTCAAATGGGGCCCAAGCTTGTTTCAGTCTTGGTGTCCTTTCATAAGAAGATGGAACGTACTTTGTTTGAGTTGAGAGAAGTTATGGAGAAATTCGGTCCAGATGTAGAACCGGAACCGATGAAGGGCAAAGAGAAGACAAAGGAGGAAACTCCTACCAAGGCCACACCATCTCGGGGATCATCCGACCGGAAGCCCAAGAGGAGCGTTGAAGAGAAGATAACACCAGGCAGCCACTCCAAGCAGAAGACTGATACGGGAACCGGAAAGGGGTTATCACCCGGATCCCAGACCCGCAGTCAGAGTAAAACTTTGACACCTGACCTGGGCACTCCACAGAGCACAGTTTCCGGTCAGGTATCAAAGCCAACCCCAGCCAAGCGGAAATCAACACCCAAGCGAAGTAGGGAGGCGACACCATCAATTGATCTCGAATCAGAAGAAGATGAGTCGCCAGAAAACACAGAGAAGGAGGAGAGTGAGTCTGAAGAAGAAGAAGAGTTCGAAGAACATGAGGAGGAACTGGAACCGGAACCGGAATCTGTGTCCTTAAAGAAGAAAGGTAAACTCCCGACTCCTTTGAAGGGGAAAGTTACCAAGGGAAGTAAGCCCTATGGTAGTCGACAGCAGCCAGTAAGGAAGGGCACCACGAAGGCCATTCCGACGCCATCCAAGCGGCTGAAGAAGTTGGAAAGGAAGTAGGTAGAAAGCAGCTTTAGAGTAGCTTTCCGGTCAGATGAACCTGGACAGTCAGATCCGGATTTTTCGGATCTGAGATCCACTTTTTCCGGAATCCGCCGCAAGTTTGTAAAGTCAACTGTTAGTGGATAGGGAATGACGTGTGTCATTCTTTGGTCCTTAGTTTAGGATTTTCAAGAAACCTTTAGGGTTTTCTTTGTGATTAGTATTTAGAGGGATTGAAGTTAGCTTCAATCCTGGGCCAGGCAAGACTGAACAAGTTTTCCACTTGTATTCTTTTCATTTCCATTGCAAAGTATTGTGATTTCCACTTCCTAAGTGTTGGTCTGAAAAGTCATGACACTGGGTTGGTATGCCGGCAATGCTAGAACCATTGTTTAGTGCGGGTAGCTGTGTTTGCAGGTTTTGGAGAAGACAAGAAGTCCCCGGATGTTCTCTGTATCCGGTTTCCGGAAGTAGCGTCTCCGTCTAGGGACTTGGGTCGGAGGAATCTGTCGTTGTAGTGATGTGGGGATTGTAAGGGTTTCCTGTGTGACCTTCTATGACCGGATTAGATTCTGGATTAGTTGTGAGGAGAAACTGAAGTCCCATGTTTTTATGTCTTTTGTTGTTTTTCTTTTGAGTGGAGCTTCTGACACTTTAAAACTTGAAGGGTAGGAATTCACGCAACCTTCCTTAATTGCAAATTGCGGAACCCTCTGTTATAGAGGCTAAACTTCGTATCCAGTTACTAGTTTGAGGATCTAGAAGCGGAATTTGGAAAAGGCACAGGATAATGACACTCCTTCCAGTTTCCAGTTCTGTATCCTAGGATCAGAGTGTTATCATTGAACAGGAGAGTGGTATATTGTTTAGGACCATTCCTTGTTGTTGTTGTGCGGATTAGGACTACTGTAAAATAGTCCGACCAGATGGAAAATAGGGATGTAGGTATCTTTTGCTTTCCGGTTAAGAATCCGGTTACTTGTGGTTGTGGTAACTTTCCGCATCCAGTTCCGGTCATCACTAAGAAGTTAATCGATCTCTGAACGATACACGAGTCATCTTAAAGACGTTTTAAGTACTTTAGAACGTCTACTGGAGGGATTCTACTTTCTTGTGCTACGACAACGAACTTTGGGTTGGATTGTGTGAGCGGTTAGGGAGGGTGTGAAGACTATGGAAAGTCATAGACCTCGTTCAGAAGTTGCGGCAGTGACTCTCCACAACACGCACAATGATCAAGGGGAGTGGATTCCTACAAGATATGAGAGACTCTCATGGGTGAGGTTGAATCCGGGGTTTAGAGGAACTTGGGCGCGAGAAGCTCGCCGGCATGGAGGGGACAGCATGCGAGGATCTTACAAAGCGCAAATAGTCGATTTCAGGTTCAAAGTTGATGGCCGCAAGTCCGTTTCCAACAAACCGGAGCTAGAGGCAGTGTTGGTGAGGCACGCATATCATCGGCATCAAGTGCTGCTGGATCCCGAAATTCGCCACGACCGAGTTCCATGCAACTGTAATGTTCCACTGCTTCTTCGCTTCCACTTTGAATGAGTTCCAGTTTGTTGCCAATGGTTTAGTAATAGCTTTTTTCTTGGTTATTAATTTTGTGTGGTGTGTTTCTTGTTGGAAACAGTTTTGTACCAATCCTTTTTTGAGGATTGGGTGGATCCAGATTCTATACTTGGAGTCGTTGTTGTTATCCATAACGATGTTGGGGAGGCCGGACGCAATGGGCGTTCCTACACCGAGCTACTTGAGAATGGTATTTTCTTTTCTAACCTGGTGTATGTTCCACCTACCCCGGGGGTTCTCTACAGATCAACTGAGTCGTTGCCGTTGCCAACATTCGATGATCTAGACTGGCCCCTCCCGGACATGCATACTAGTGAAACTTTCAGAGCCAAGTTCCGAGCAGATTTCCAGTCTGTAACCAAAGCCACTACTGGGAGCCGCATGGGACATCTGCAGTGGTTTGTTCCTCTGCACGTTTTTGTTGATCTGTTTGCCCTAGATGGAAACACGATGAGACGAACATCCACCCTCTATGTTCTCAACAATCCCTCCGAAGAGCTGTTCACGAGCCTTATGGATCCAGGTTGGCATCAAAAAATCGTATTCGGTAAGGATATTGTCAGGTGCACTATCTCACAGCACACCTTAATCTTCAGGTACGTTGTACCATGTTGCCATTGTTCAATTTGCCATTACTATATCGCCACTGCTTTGTTGCCATTTCTGATTCACGGCTTGCTTCTGTTTCTACTGCTCTATTGTCAATGCCATGGCCTTTTGTTGCTGCGGTTTTGGATGTTTGAAGTTGTTGCCTTGCTTGAATTAAAGTCTGCTCTAACATGTGTTGTGTGGTTCTACAGGTACCATGTAGGGTGATCAATGCTATATACAAACTTCAAGTATAGAGGAGAGCGTCTAGGGGAAGATGGGGTCACTTGGGAACAGATTGACCAAGTGCGGGAGGAGGAAATGGTGGTTCTTCCTTGTGTTTTCCAAGGTGCGACGGTGGCAAGGTTTGAAGTGGGTAAAGCATGGCCGTTGTCTCACATTCGCAGAGAGGTTTGTATCACCTTGGGGGATGTGGCACCAGAGGAGTTCCGCTTCAAGGTGAGACAGGTTGGTTTTCACGATATCAATATCAATCCTAGGCACGAAGCTGTCAACACAGTATCACAAGTCCTACCGCCCTGGACTTTTGAGATAGTGGCTAGCACCTAATTAGGAAAAACTAGTGTTACATGAGGTATAGAGATTACAATGGAATGGATTTGATGTTTAGAACAAGGGAAGCTGTACAAACAATATGTTCCCAACAGCCGTAATAGGAAGTACTCCAAGGCTGGATTTTGACAATGTAGGCATTCTTTTTTTCTAAGTTAATACGATGCCAACAATACAACGTTTTTTCAAGTTTTAAACTCATTTTGCACTTGTTTTTTGGGAAGCCTGTCATGTCAAAATGTGTATTCATAAATATTCAAAATAAACACAAGTACGAAACAGAGGTGCTAAAGGGTGCTAATTGACAACAAAACTCTGTAAGGAACGTACTATGTTTGGCTAAGGTTGACAACAGCTTCTGTATAGATACTTCCACGAGGTCGATTAGCAAGCAGAGGAAAGGGCAAAATCGGATGATATATAGTGATTGGGGGGACGTTGTGTGTTGCCTTACCAGCTAGGGGCGAAGGACCCTTAATTTGGACCTTCGACTTCGGGGACTTGGGAGCTGGTGATCCCTCGGCAGCGCTAGCAGCTTCTCTCTTACGCATCACAAAGGTAGACGACTCCGGAAGTGCTGGCCTTTTCTCTTTGAGAAGAGGATTTCGGGGAGGTGTTTCTAAGACGTCAAAACCCCACGATTCCAACCACTGGGGATCGCCTAGTTTCTTACACCGAGGACAGGTGCGAGATCTTGAAAGGAGTTCTGGCCACAAACACCAAGGGTGAAACACACAACCACAAGAATAAGGTACTGCACCGTTGGAAACAAACAGTAGGGAGCAGCATGCACACGGTGCATCTAGTTGAATCTATGGCAAAACACCTGCTTCCGACCACTTGTTTCCAGCAAGTTTCTTCAGCTTGATGGAATACTGCACTGCTCTCTCCACTGCTACTTTCTTCTGCAACTATTCTAAAGCCTGTTTGGAACTCAGGAAAATTTTGGAGGCGGTCGCAATGGTGGTTGCCATTTTTGCCGCAGAGTCCATGGACGCCTCCAATTTGTCGTCGTTTGCAGCAATGTCCTTGCTCACTTGTCGTTGCTGCTTGTCAACAACAGCCTTCTCTTCTAGCTCCCCCGCTTTAGCAAGGGCTTTGCTCTTTCTACGCAATTCTTCCTTCATGGAATTGAGCCGGTCGTCTTCTGTTTCCAACTGCAGCTTACGGCCTTCTACTTTCTTGTACGCGTCCTTCAAATTAGAAAGACACTTTTCCTTACCCCGGAGGTCAATGCACTTCTTCTTCACCTCCTTCAGCAACTCATCCACCTTCCGCACGCCAGTTTCTCCACCTCCACCGTGTTCAACTCCACCATGCTCAGCAAAGTACTGACAACACTCCTTCACGATGCCCGCGAGCTGTTGCTTCAATGCTGGAGGGCCCAACTTGAGCGGATTGTTGTGCGCATGATTTTGACGCTCCTCTGTCACTTTGGCAGCTGCCGCTGCCCAATTGACCTTGTTCTTGCGTCCATTGTCTTGATGGTAAAAGACACATGCACGCAAGAACGTCTGGCTGAACGCTTTGTTGTCGGGAGAGTCGCTGTATACTCGTTGGTAATTTCGCAGGTATGCTTCCCGGGCTTGAAGGTCCTGACACTTTTCAATCAAGTACCTCGTCTTATTGGCACCTTCCCCACGAGGCCAATCACTCTCATACATCTCTGCTGGAACCATGCTCTCCGTCACCTCTTTCGGCGAATAACCCTCCTTGTAGAGTCCTACCACCCTATGAAAGAACTCCTCATCATAAATCGCCTTTGCTCTCCCTAACAAACACGGTACCAACACAACTAGCCTCTCTCTCAACTCTGTTGGAATCCCCTGTAAATCAAACGGCGCATCCCATGACAAGTCTGGCAAAATTGACTCTTTCAAATGAACTTCTGATTTCACAAGAGGCTCTCGTTCCCGTTCCTCTGCCTGAAGAGCGGCTTTGCCTTTGACAAGGCTTTTCGAACGACTTGCTCTGTTGCCACTCGACATGTTCGAAACAAACTCAAAGAAAAGGAAAAAAAATATGAAATGCAACACAGCTTGGGCGATGGAAACACACTATGAAGAAGAATGAACTTGGAAACACAATACTGACAAGAAGAAGGAAGGTACAGTTTTAGGGTTCAGGATTAGGCTGATGGCATTGATTACGCGTGATGGCAACGCCATCCCAAGCCGTCAATAGTCTAATGGGTACACCCTAAACCCTCGGATTAGTGATAGTACATTTCAATGATGACAGGTTGCGTGTGATCATGCCTGGAACGAGGGATTGACGGGTACACACTAGAACTAGTAAGTCCACTCATAGTTAGTACATTTCGGAAGTTCAGTCATTGGGTTCATGGTCTAGTCTTGGGTCTAGATTAAGGGTTAGGGTTTAGGGTTTAGGGTCTGCATCCTAGATTTAGAATCTAGGATCCAAGGTTTTAGGGTTTAGGGTCTACGCTTTTTGGTCTAGGATTTAGGGTGGCAAAAAAAATGTATCATTAAATTGGGAAAGTCCCGAAATTAAAAAAAGAAAATGTATCATTGAATGTGCAAGTGCTTGGCACACCCAATGATACAATCCCAAAGAAGAAACCGCAAACCCAAAAAAATGTATCATTAAATTGGGAAAGTCCCAAAATTAAAAAAAAAAAATGTATCATTGAGTGTGCAAGTACTTGGCACACCCAATGATACAATCCCAAAGAAGAAACCGCAAACCCAAAAAAATGTATCATTAAATTGGGAAAGTCCCAAATTTAAAAAAAAAAAATGTATCATTGAGTGTGCAAGTGCTTGGCACACCCAATGATACAATCCCAAAGAAGAAACCGGAAACCCCAAAAAATGTATCATTAAATTGGGAAAGTCCCGAAATTTTAAAAAAAAATGTATCATTGAGTGTGCAAGTGCTTGGCACACCCAATGATACAATCCCAAAGAAGAACCTGGTTTAAAAAAAGCCGTGTGACCGTATGATCAGATGTACATTGAGAGGTTCATTTATTAAACAAATGACCCCATTTAAAACGATTTGAGCCCCAATGCAAGTCATGCATTTATTGTTGGGCTCAATTTACAGTTTCATGATTACCATGCTCAAGCCCACTATTGAGAATGAGGCACATTGTTCCAACCATTCTGGTTTCATCTCAGTGTTTTCTTCTTCGAGTTTGGGCTTAGCAGCAACTCATGTAGTTTAGTGCCGAACGTATTCAGTCACAGCAGATGTACAACATAGGGAGACAACCCCATCGTGCTTGTGTTCTCGACAGGAGGAAAGGGTGGGACCCAGGAACATCCCCCGACTCTGCAAATATACAATCAGTCGAGAGCGTAGAGGATGACCCTCCGCATAGCCATGCAGGATTTGTGGACGATGAATTCCAGGAGCCAATTCCAATGGATGAAATTCCGGAAGACCTCAAGCACCAGCTGGTCGCTGTTGCTCCCGTGCTCCAAGGTCGTCATGGTGTATACGACGCGCGGTTCTTCACCATTGTCGTGGGGCTATGCCCCCGCGGCATTCAAGTAGACCAGGTGTTGCAGCACACGCTAGTTACTGACAACGAGATCTTATTAAAATGGAAGACACGGTCAGATCCGTATCGGTTTCCAATGAACTTGTATGTTGACAACGAGCAAGCGGCACAGTTCTGGGAACAGCACAGGCTCGTGTATGGAGGCCAGCCCGACAACGAATCATTCTCTTTGAGGTTCTTACGAGCTTGCTTTGCCACATTTGTACACAAACTTGAGGTCGATTGGGTGGCAGAGGCAATCAAGAGGCGCAACACGCAAATGGATCAAAAGAAGCACAACCGCCACAAATTGGGACATGTGGCAATCCGAGAGCAACTTGCCACCTTGTGCACCATCGCCCATAGTTACACCGCGACTTCTGCTGGCAACAGAAGCTTGACGAAAAAATTCGAGTGCCCATAAAGGTTCCAATACAGTAGCGCATGTGGAATCAGAATTGCACGATCTCATCAAGCTTCGTGATCAAGCATTAAGTGCACACGATAACCTCTTGTTGGCATTGATGGAATCAAAGGAGGCACTTGCTACTTGTGGCCAAGACCAAGAAGAATTGTAGGAGCAGTATGGCACCATGATGGCCGCGGCACTAGAGCTGAAACGCAAAGGCAACCAGGCGTTGTCAACGGAGAAGTTGGTGGCCACTAGGGAGATGTTGGAGAAATTGATCAAAATGGCGGACACAAAAGACAAGGCAGAAGCATCAATACAAGCTATTGAAGGTGAGCAGCTGGTTCTATCTTTAAGGTCTGTCAACTACTCCAACAATGCTGTTGCGACAGCTGAGGAGAAGTTACGAAAGGTGAAAAGAGCTTCTTTGGTGCTGCGACCGCGGGCTCCATTCGTGTACCCAACAGGCAAGTCTATCCCTCCCATGTAGAGAACAGAACCCAAGTTGTGTGCGGGCTGTATGAAACACGGATTTGTAGCGCGTACTGTGATCATTGCATCTTGTGGTTGTGAATTTCACCCAGTGTGCATCAGCATGTTGTTGGCCGAGCATAAACACAGTTGCCCACGTTGCGAGGAAAAGTTCAGTGGAGCTTGGATGGCTCAGTTTGGGTATCCTCTTACACCCCGCATGGAGGAGGACATTTCCAACATGACTACAAGGTTGGAGGCAGAAGCTGTGGCAAATTTAGGTGAGTTGATTTGAATAACATTACCATTTGAGCTTGCTTCTATGTTTTGTTGTTGATTTGTCCTAAACCCTGAGTGTCCAATAAATGTCTTGCAACCAATAAGGCAATTGTTCAAGATATCGTGGTCCACAAGGACAGTGAAGATGTGATGATGGGGGAGAATAGCGCTACGCCAAGAAGTAGAGGGACAATTCCATCGTCCACAGTTGAAGGCGGAAATGTGGAACCGGGCCCTAGTCGGATACCAACAACGGGAAGCTCGCCGGCAGTTTCAACCACCATTGCTATATCACTGAATTCACCGACGTGTGCCAACTTTCGCCTACTTCCAGATGGCGCGTCAGCCTCATCATAGAGCGTTTCCACCCCTGTGGCACTATGTGATTTTAATGTTACTGTTGGACAGGATGGGGCGATTTCCATCAACAGGAATCCTTCTACAATGTCCTAAATTTTGGAAGAGACACGGGATGATTATTTCCAGATAGCACTGTATGGCAAGGATTAGTACATAGTACTTGACAGTTGTACTCGTGTTCTACTTGTACATGTAGTTACTAAGAACTTGGTATCCATTTTTGGGTCATGCAAAGTTGTGAACATGTGAAGTCTTAAGCACCTAAGATCCAAACTTTACTGTAAATGCCACTAATGTATCTTCTTTTTTGTTGCTCTTACGTGCCTATACAAATGTATGTTGGTTTTAAGTAAGTCTAGCAATACAGCCAGGTCCCTAAATCGTTGGTAAATCGCGGCGTTGTTCGTTAGAACTCTCCATGTTGCCAACATCATTCGTGTTTAGGTTCGCCACATCAGTGGCACTATCTTCCACAACCTCAGTTTCAAGTGCTCTCACCCAAGCTTTGCCTACTCGCTTTCTATCTTCTAGCTGCATCCATCCCATTTGAAGCATTATAGGCCATCCTCTTCTTGTGCAGCGTTGCCGCCATGTTAGCATCAGCTTCTACGTCTCTCATGTTGCATGCGTCCCGCACTCGTTCTTGCTTTGCAAATCTGTGTTGTATGTTTCTGTACCAATGTTGGTACTGCTGAACGATGGCACTTGTTTTATCTTTAGTGCCACCATGCTGAGTGTGGTGCTGATTTGCAGACTTAGCTGCATGATGTGATTTTTCCATACCTTGGTTGTTCCAAACAGCTAAGCTCCCGTATGTTTCCACATACCAAGGACCATGCCGCACAAGGTTATGCTGCAAGACAATAATAAAATAAATTAGTCACACATACTCGCACAACATCCAAATCCATCACACCCTAAACACGTTACTTAGGCACTTCCCAAATAGGACATACATCATTTCGGTAGCACTAGCAAGGATATTGGCAACGTCCCTAAACCCTAAACTTACCATATAATGAGTGACATGGTCTTCCCCGAAGCACTTCACGTAAAGGCGCCCCCAACTCTCAATTTTCCCCTTGAAGGTGTCGATTTGCTCTTGATTCAAGGATAGGCCCACCAAATAGGTAAAGATTGTTTCCAGTGCCTTCCACATTTCTACCTTGTCCAAGTATTGTCTACCTTGATTGAGTGTGTTGTTTTTTGAGCGCAAGACGTCCTTCCATACTCGATCTTGCCCTGACCAAGTTGATGGTTGGAACATCCTAGCTGCAGTAACGCCACTAAGGGAGGGTCTGATGGGAATACTGTTGGAAACGCCACTGAGCGTTGTGTCCTTCATTATGCGGACATTGCCATCGTGAAGTCTAGCTGTTGAAAACGTCTTCTCCATATTTTCTATGGCAACTTGTTGTCGGGCCTCATTCTCCATGTTCCAAATGAACATGAAGTGCAAGTGAAGAATCTTCTCAATCATCCTCGTTAAGGCATGTAATGTGCAAATATGTACCCTCTCAAGAGGTATCGGTAGAATTGGTTTCCATCGTGATTCTCCATCAATGGACATTGGTTTAGATGTGACATTGCCAGCAAATAGACCTCCATGCCATGTATGTTTCCTTCTCCTAGCCTCCGAAGTAGCTTCTGCCGCTGTTCCCACCACTGATTTGGTCCGCTGTTGGTTACAGTAAATGCAGGAATGAACGGCATTGGCTCCATGCTTCAGCCCATACAAACATTTGATTATCTTCATATCTGCTGACAAATGCCATTCTACTCTAAAGTTTCCTACGCCCTCAACACATAGCAGCTGGCCCTCATCTTGTGCTTTGATGAGTGTAGGAAATTGCGTTTGTTGGAACACCCACTGGAGGACTTCATTTGACTCCTTGGCAACCTCAAAGCATGCAATGGGCCATATTTCGGTTTCTGATTGAACCGAGAAATACCTATCATCGGTCTTTTGTATGCTGGTGTCCAAAGCACGATTCATAAGGGTCAAACTAACCCTTTCAAACTTTCTGCCATGCAAAATCTCTGCTTCGTCCATCTTCAACACAGAAATCAACGACTTGTCTCCAACTTCTGCACACGTTTTGAACACTGTAACGTTTCAGTAGATTGCATGAAGTATACCAGTCAATAAGAGCAGAGGACACATCTAGCATCCTTTCATAGAAATTGGGAACCTGATGAAGTACTGACCTTCGGTGGTGAAATCGTATAGCTTTACCATAGTTCTCTGCACAACTTCAATGTCAACAAACAAAGAGTTCTTTGATGACAAAACAACTCATGTTATCTCTGATTTCTTCTTCCTTCCTTTAGCATTGGACATTGGAACTTGCGCCACAATCTCCAACGTGCTATCGATGTGGTAATAGTCTCCCACAAGATCCTTTAACTTTCCATTCAGTTGTGTTCGCAACAATGTGACCTGATAAACATATTGCACTGTCCATGAGAACCCAGCCCTAAACTCTAAACCGCATGCATCGTGTACAGATAAAACACCCGCATCTTGTTCCCAACACGGTATACTCTAAACTCATGGAACGGGATGCGTAAGCAATACCTTGTGCAAAACTCCCGAACCATCTAAAAATATTGCATTGTGCATGAGATCCCAAACCCTAAATCCTAAACAACCCATTGTATCGTGTACAGAACGAACTCCCACAACTTGTTTCCAACGCATTATAGGAGTGACTCTCATGGAATAGAGTGAATAATACCTTGTGCGGATTTGGCAGGAAATTCGGCTTCAATCTCTTATCCATGAGTTGCACGCGCCCTTTGATCGATTTGTAGATTTCACCATAGCCTCTCTGAGACACTCCTGTCATGTCACATGCTGCCAATATTGATTCTGTTCCCAACTCCTGCCCAATTTTATCGAGATAGTAGTTGGTCATTGTAGTAGCTGCTGCACTGCTCCTTGGATTTGCCACCAACGCTAATGTCTCTCCTTGCGACAAAAAACCGCCTAAGCCCTGCCCTGTGCTTTTTTGTAAATCTTTGTCGCCACACAGTCTCTTCTTCCCTTTCGACACCTTGTTCGACACGTGTATAGAATGAACGGCATGTGGTTGCAACAAGCTCCGAATCTTTGTTATACGTGCTCTTGCGGCGCCACCAGTCTTGGCTAATTTAGACAGACCCTTGGATGCTCGTAGTTGCGCACCTATTGGAGTACTGACCAGTCGTTCCATTTTCCTTTTAAACTTCAGCACCGACTTTCTTGCTTCCTTCAGATCATGCTCCACTCGCTGCAACTCTTGAATTATAACTTCACGTCCCTGCTGTTGGGCCATTAGAATGTTGTTGTAAGCCTCTTCGTTCTCCTTCAAGGCTCGTTCGAGCCCTACACATCTGGACCTCAACTCGTCAGATTCGCTCTTCAATAGGACAATCTCATCGCGACTACCTACAAGAAGCTCTTCTGAACGCACTGCCGACTTACTGTTAGCAACGTCAATGTCACGCTTTAGCTTGGCGATTGAATTTTGCAAACAAACTGTTTCTCGAAGACAATCCACTCGTGTCCTCTCTAATTCCTGTTCCAAGCCCCTCACTACATCACTAGTGCTAACCAAGTGTTTTGTGTATCCTAAGAGGCCTGAATTACCGTGACAAACAAATTCTAAGTAACTCTTCAACGTTTAAAATTGTGGTGGCTTCCTAGTCACTGGATTTGTTGGGTACAGACTCCCATCCAACCATAAGTCCATGTTCGTGGCTCCAGATTCTCTCAAGGTTGGAAACTCTAAGCGAGAGAGTTGTTGATCAATTCGAACCCCTTTCTTCACCATAGGCGCAAATCTACTATCAAGTACTACAGCTGCTGTATACGAACTATTCTTTCCTTTGTTCGTAACATCTTGAAGTGCCATCGCTTCTGCCAAGATTAAATTCTTGTGCAAAACGACATCTAAATTCCTACAAAGTTACTGATTCCTTGATTGTGGAAACATGGATCAGCCAGCTCATTTGGCGGGAGGGAATTCTAATGGCTTGCCAACAGTGTTGAACTTGCGAGCATCTCCACTTTGACATTCCCACATTCCTCCAGTTCCCACACTTGTCAACTAGCCAGTAAGTGGCGAGTACAATAATTGGAAATAGTGGCACCCAAATCTCAACCCCGAAAACCTGTCTGCACGACAACCGGTCACCAAATGGTACTCGTGAACTACTATAGAATAGTCATAAAATTACAATAATCTATGTGTTGTCTTCATTGCTTCAAGTGCTAAGTTGCCAACATGGTCAATGTTTGTACACAGTATTAGTGCATGGCCGTTGCCACATAGACCGGGCTTGAGTACTGTAAAGCCAACTCGGCATGTACTGCCAACAGCTTATTGGTTTGCAGGTTTGATGGAAACGGCTGGAATTGACTAAAAACTTGTAATTAACCCTTTTCCAAATATCAAAAAATTCATTTCCAAGCCAAAAGTACCGGCCATCTAGAGACCCCAATTCTGCTCTAATGCAAAAACAAACTCAGCAAATTGTCAAAACCTAAACGCAGAAGAACACCAACGATGATCGAAGGACCGCCCAATCTTCGTAGACTCAATACAACATCATACCTAACACGTATGAATACCTTTGATGATCAAAGACCACCCATTACTCATGGACAAAGACAATAACGTCTAACCTAAGACAAAAGATCAACCCCAATGATTGAGGGACCTCCAGATCTCTAAGGACAAAGAGAATAATGACTAACCTAATACAGAAGAGCACCCTCAATGATCAAAGTATCACTCGATCCTTGTAGACAAAGACAATAACGTTAAAAAAGACAATCTTTTACATTATTCGGATTGCACTTGCCTAACAAAATAAAATTGTATAGACAAACTAATAGTTCTCACTACCCAATGAAATTAACAAATTGAATTTTTGGTTTCTTACATATATAATTTTGAGGGACATAAGAAAGTGCAAGTGGAATTCCAATGTTCACAGATAGCTCAGCCACTTGTAGTCTTCAAATTCAACTCTATTCTACTCTCACAGAAATTTCACAAAAAAGATATACTATTACATTTACAATGCGGCTGTTTTTGACACATATAAACAAAAATTCAAATGACTTTTACGAAAATTGTATGTACAATATTTTCAAAGAGCATTTACAATAAATACAATAAGTTATAGAAATTTAAACTATACGCTAGTTCTCATCAATAAGCTGAATGCTCCAAAGCATGTCCGACGAACATACGATTGATAAGCATTCTCAAAGACTGAAGACATCCCCTCAAAATGTTAGTTGCCAACCTCGACAATGGGTCCATCAGCATCACACCATGATGGAGCGGATGATTCTTGACATACTGCGGGACAACTTCGTTTGACCTAAAAAGACCGGAAAGCTAAAGTTGAAGGCTATCCATCAAGTATTAGTCTCTCATATCTTTGTCCCATGAACTTGGAGAAATAACACTAAGATCGTCGTTCAAGAGGTTTTTAAGTGGATTGTCATCAACTAGAGGGACATTATCTACAGAAAGCAATTCCTGTTGCTCTAGGAAGGTTTTCAGATCCTTCAAGAAGAAGGGCTTATCCAAGTTATTCCTGTCTCTGTTGGACAACTAGATGCATTCATCTTGACAAATAATAGGGATGTCCTTTGCTTTAAAGGATGCGGACGATAAAAGCTAGTCCACGACAAACCTTACATTATTTTTCCTCATAGCGCTCCATAATGCAACATGAGTATGTTGATAGAGCTAGTCAAGGAATTCCCGCGAACTTGGATGCCGTTCAAAAACTTGTCTATTATCTTCATGAAATGACCACTTCATCAAAACTCCATTGAGGTCAATGATGATGTAATAACGGTGGAGTACTTTTCTCAACGACAACGATTTTATTGCTGCCACAACAAGCATTTGAAGAACTGCCTCTATCAACGGTTTCGAGACCGATGCTAACGCAGCAGGCACATCAATAGTTGCCTTTGTCAACGATTTTGGGATTGGCACTAGCACAACAAGTATTTCAACAGCTGCCAGACTCAATGGATTCGGGACCGACACTGGTGCAGCAAACACTTCAACATTTGCAAATGATAGAAAAAATGCGAGTTAGATGCGAGTTCATTATATAGAACCTTGCATGACTACTAAAAGGAAAGACATACAAGTCATACGCAGTACTTTTGGCGCCTTCCTTTGTGGTCCCTTCCCCAATACCCGCGTCGCTCAAAGGCACACCACAAACTCCACCGCCATTGCCTTCACTTACATCCGCAGCCTGCCCTTATTGAGATGCCTAGTTAAAGAAGTCTTTGTAAAATAACCAGTTTGCGTGCCTTACGGCTTTAATTTTCCTCTCACATTGGCTAATCAAGGGTCGCGAAGGACACTTATTTTAACTTGGTAAATCAGCAAAATCTTTAAACGCATACACAAGACCGACCTTTCTATGCACCTCTCCGACATGAATGGCTTCAAGCACTTTGTCGCCATTCCCGTCTTTATTTTCCAAAGGAACTTCTAATGCAACTGCATGAGTGATTTTCAAAACTAAATCTATGTTCAATCTAGAAGGGGCTTTAGGACTCAGAGGAGGCAAGTTGGTCAAAGTGTCCTTTTGAATCTCGTTTGTCATGTCGACCACCGTCTCTTCCATTAGAGTGATCATGAGATCTTTGGATGCATGCATCCCTATCTTCGTTTGTGTCTCCAACATCTCCAACGACCTCTTTCTCCACATTGTCGACTCCTCCTCTTCCCCCTTTTTCCTTTGTCTCTTCATAGCAACCTTCTTCCTTTATTTGTCCCCAACAACTTTATTCCTTCAAGTGTCCGCAGAATCTTTCTTCTTCCGTGCACCCCCTACACTATTCTTTAGTGTCAAGGGACCCCCAGATCCAATGTTTTCTGGGTCCCTTGCATCGATAGTTTGTATCGCATCATCCCTTGATCTTGTCTGCTGTATGTCTTCAGCAACGTTCTTCATCGTCGGGGGACCCTTGGATCCGCTCCTCTACATGTCCCTTGCGACATTCTTTTGCGTCAGAGGACACGCATTGACGGCCTGTTGTGCATCCCCAAAATTGCTCTTCTACTTTGGAGGACCCGCACACTTGCTCCTTTGCTTATCCTCTGTGATATTCTTCCGCGTCCGGGTACCCCCGCATCCACTCTTTTCCGTGTCCCTTGTGGCGTTTTTCTGGATCAAAGGATCTCTGGACTCACCTTTCTGCATGTCTCCTACGACATCCTTTTGTGTCGGAGGACCCTTGGACCCGCTCTTTTGAATATCCACTGCAATGACCTTCTGCGTTGGAGGACCCCCGGATCCGTTTTTCCGATGGTGCTTCTTTATGTTGTCAACGTTTGATTCATTTGAAGCTTTGTCTATAGGGGCCGCTGACGTCACAGAGCGGTTCTGGGACTTTTTTGGGTCCTACAATGGACTTGCCTGCAATTCTTCGTCAGAGTCATCGATTAGTATAAGAGGGTTCTCATGTGCAGGCGCCTTGAAAGTACTCTATGGCAACACAATTATCGGTGGTGGATTCAAGTGCAGCAACTCCACTATAGGTTCTTCTTCAACATCGTTGAAAAGATTTCAAAGATGACTGTTCACCGCCTTCGGGCTTCTACCGCTTGACGGAGTATTCTCTTGTGTTTGACATACACTTTCAGCACATCAGACCAAATTTTTCCATTTAGGAATCGCATATCACAAATCAACGCCTTTCAAGACCCTGAGATCTCACACTCATTTACTAGGGAATGCATACTAACTTTAAAAACTTCTATGTAGGAATAGATTCGTCACTATTCCCTTCAAGCACTGCGTCACTATCTTCATTTGGTACCAACTTTAAGGTGTCTCAAATTTGACTCACTTTTATTTGAACGGCCACCACAGCTTAAGTACCTTCCACAACTTCCAGCACCTTCACACGTACCCAACTCTAAAACACAACTATCGATAGTTAGTGTGCCTCAAATACAAATGACAACAACATGATTTCTTCAACAATAAATATAGAAACTTACCAATCCTAGGTAGGTGAACTTGGATCCGCTGTTGACATTTACAAGCACATAGCCTTCGTAGATGAGTCTGTTGAATATCGTGAGAGCAGCGCCAATCTTCAAATACATGACTTCTGGTCGACGCCAAAAAGAGTGGTAGTCACCCTTTTCCTTAGACTTATACACTTGCTTCAAATCATCCAATCCCGGGAAAAAGCTCTTGAAACAAGCCCAAGGAAGGTGGCCAGCGCTGCTCCAAAAATAAAAACAATAAACACATTGTAACCGTCTCCGCCTACGGGTACATGAAATCCATCGTCAGACCTTGCTATGTAGTTCACAACATGACAATCCCATATCTTTGCTTTGTCCTCGCTTCTTCGAGCAATCATGTGAGTCCTCAACATGTAGAATCCTTTGGCATCGGTGAAGAGAATAGCGGCAAAGTAGGCTGTCACAGTCTTGTGTGTAGAGTGAGCACACTCGAGCAGGGTTGACAGGACGTCCCACGGACGTGGGCGCTGACCTCTGGACGTCTTTTGACATATATGGCTTTTAGAGTCGACCATCTATTAGACGGTCGAACAGGGCATTGGGCTCCGGACTGTGAGGCAGACACGTCATCGAGCGCGCAGAATGTCAGGCGGACGAGGTGCTTGAAGGTCTGACCGGGCATCCGCTTGCTCGTCCGACGGTCTGATTGACCGTCCGTGCTCCAGGGTTGTCCCCGTCACGTCTTGTCCGTTCGTCAAGATGTCCGGACGGACGTCAGGATTCAACCCCGGCGTCCGTCAGGATGAAATCTAGACGAGAACCGTTGAGAGAGGATGAAAACTATGGAAATGGATGGACGTTCATCCTGGACGGCCGCGTTGGACGGGCGACCTTCCGTCGACGGCCGCACTGGACGGGCGACGGACAGGCGACCTTTAAAATTAAATAAAATTAAAAAATATATATATAATATATTTTTAAAAGCCATAAATTGATTGGGTTATATATGTTAGGCAATTTAAACTCATACTTTTTTGGTCAAAAACTGTTTAAATTTGACTTGTGAAAACTGAAAAGAGGATTGGAAGACTTCACATCATTTTTGTAGTTTTAACACCCTCATGTTCAAACATTATTATCTTTTACTCTAAAAGTGATATTGTTGTGTTTTAGCAACCTATGAGATTTGTAACATGTCTTGTTTGAATTTATACGGTTACAATTTATTTTTAATTGATACACCTAGTCACCTAATCAAAATGTTGACATTTTGTTCAATTTAGAGCAAATTCGTAGGAGCTCAAAACATGACTTGGGCATCTAGGATTCTAGGGATTAAAGTTTGTTATTGAATTTCTAATTAGAGAAGTTGCTTAATTAATTTTACATTGACTATATGGCAAGAAATTCAAAAATATTAATCCATGTAGGCCCTATGCTAATTATTGCCAAAAAAAACTCCAAGTTGTCATTTCACCATGTTCATCTTGAAATTAAATGAAAAGAAAAAATTAGAATCTATTCAATTTAAGACTTTCAAGTATAGGATCGCCATTCATAAAGTCATTTATTTCAATTGATTTTCAAATAAATTTCATGTAGCGTGACCTTATCAAGTTAGCAATTGCAAGATATTAGACTTTGATCATTTGATTTCCATAATGCCATTTGAGAAAAAATGAAAAATGTTCAATACTTTAATTTGTAAACTTTGAATTTAAAAATAAACATGAGGGAGTAGTCAATCAATAGTCCAACTAAAAAAAGATTAAAACTAATAGAACAAAAGTTACAAAACATGAATTATTTTTTGGTTTAATTCTAAAGACTTAAAGGAGATTTCATCAAATATGAAGCAATAAAATAATTTGTTACTTATTTCTTGCTTTGGTAAAGAATTTCCATTGTTTAGGTTTCTTAGCCCCTAAAGTAACATACTCTCATTGTCCTTGCTGCAAGGGACAAAATGGATATTCGATAGGCTCCCATGATCTCATTTTTTACTGAAACTTTTGAAAACTTTTTCATAAGAATGATAAAATGGAATGCTAGATAAACTTATGAGCTTATTCATAATACAATTTCTATTCCAATCGGTGCCTAGGAGCAAAGGGTATGCCACAATAACCTCAAACAAGGGAGATCAGGACACCGGGTGGTCTAAGACTCCGGGTAGACAAAAAAATCCACAAAAAAATGAAATACAAATTTGTATATTTTTTTCCAGTTGGATTATATTTTCTTTTAAATGGGAGGCTTTCATTCATCCCATTTGGATTAGGAATGGAAAAGTTATGGGTTTTTTTGTGGAGCGGGCAATCCTAGCAACTTCTTAAAATAAATTTGCTTCTTTCACTTTGAATGCTAATAACTTTCAATCCATATTGTCAAACATCACAAATTTTTTATCACGTCATCTAAGACAAGTGTAGAACAAGATCCTTTGGTTTGATTCCCAAAAAAAATGGAAAATTTAATTCATAGGTGAACATAGCAAAAGTGGTGCATTAGGGTGTTTTGGGCCAAAAAATGGACTTCGGACTTTAGGGCTTCACCATAAATAAAATAGAACACTCTTTTACCTACCATCTAAGCATACAAGCTTCTTCGATAATATTACAAAAAGGTCCAATAGATTACAAAAATTGACAAAGGCGAAGCAACAATACACGAGGTGGAAAGAAAACGATAAATGTACATATTTTATAAATCCGTTGAAGTACATGGTAAACTAATAAAGGCTTTACATAATTACATACATTCCCTTTGTACACTTCCGGTATTTAATTCTATACATCTATCTAGTTATATACAATCTAGTCTACATCTTCGATTACAACGCCGCGTGCTATGCTATTTCTCAAAAATTGCTGCAGTTCTTGTTGCGATTCCAAAGTCTTCAGAAGCTAAAGTGCTTCTATATTGTGTCTATTATGTAAGTGGGAAAAAATGTCATTCACGAGGGCTGACTCATGGAAGGTATTGTCTGCAATGTACGCCATTTCTTCCTCATAGCCCAATTCCCCTTCAAATTCGACTGGCTGGCCTTGAGAGTTAAACATGATGCGTTGTGGATGTGGTGCACGCACAAAAATTAAGCGGTCTGGGTTCCAATGTCCACCGGCAATTTGACCAAAATATAGTCAACGCCCTGGATCACTGTCTCCAAACACCCTCCTGATCACCTCTGTCATTTGGGCGTCACTCGTCTATGGTATGCCAGCCACTGTTCCTGCTGGGAGGTGTCAGTTGTCGTGGCCCTACTTCCAAAGCCGTGTCATGTCGGACCCCCAATGTACTCTATTACCGATGCCCGGTAAATTTTCTTCATTGTGCTCGTAATGTTCAGGCATGTGGTCTTGAAAGCCAAATGTTTTGTACAATCGTGTATGAAATGGAGCCCTGCATTGCGCACATCTCTTTCTGGTGACCATGTGTGGAATGAGACACACGGGGTGGTATAGATGGCCACATGTACCAAGAATCCATCCACCCTCAGGGCCAAATGGTTCTTGGCACATTATACATGTTGTTCCATCTTGTACAAAATCTGGAACGGAAGGCCACACTAGTGGCGTAATGCCATCGTGGTTGGGTGGCCCGTACCGTTGGCGATCGATGTTATATTAGAATTCCAAGTCTGGATGGGCATTCCAATTGATGCTTGAATTCTCCCTAAACACTGGCAAATCATCGGTGAACATTTTTGCCACTCGAGGCCACGAGGTCAAGCCAAAATAACGTTAACCGCCATCATTGAATTCCGCAGCCACTTTCCTCACTTCACGCTGCATTTGCTCAGCCTCGATAGCGCTAAGCTGCATGTCAACTTCATGTTGCACATTTGAAGCAGCATCTGCTCCTTCTGAGGATTTTGGACCAACCGCATATTTTGAGCACTCAGTGCGGTCATGGTCTGCTCCAAGGCTGTTCGAGCTGCAGTCAGCACCGCCACCTCTGCCTCAGCGTTGTTGGCACAAAGTTCCAAAGCACGCATGGCGTTTGTTAATTCTTCCACGTTTGTGCGAGTACTTCCAAGCTCTGCTTCAACTCGCTCAGCACGTGCGCGTATAATATTCAACGTGACACTTTCTGCACTTGGAAAAGTAGATTGTGATTGCAGCACAAACTCAGATATATTGCTCGGGCCTAGTGTGTCTTCATCTGCACCGTATGTAGCACGTTCCACTACAACATCGAGTGGTGGAACTGAGTCTGTGCTGACCCGCCTTTCACGCTCTACGAGCTCGGCTTCACGTGCAATGAAGCGCACATTTTCATCTTGAACGGCCCGCATCCTTGCACAATGAACTTCCAACACTGCAGCATGTTGTCGTTGTGTTTCTTCTTTTTCTGCTTGTAGTGTTTGTACTAATTGACGCAAGCGAATTACTTCTTCACCGTCAGCTTGCACTCCACCAATTACATCTTGTTGGTTGACATCTGGACCGCTGCCCTGACCAACTTCTACGGTTCTACCTCCATCAATTCCGTCCCTGGACGCTTTGCTTGTGGAACCACGTTCATTTGCACATTTTGGACATCAGCCAATGGCACAGCAGGATTTGGTACATTGTCCAATGGCACAGCAAGATTTTGTGCAATGTGGCGAGTTTGATTTGGAAATGCATTATTCCGCGCTCTGCCCAAAAAGGTGCTCCAGTCCACATCCTTGCCAAGAAAAACCTCCGCATATGGCATTTGGCACAATGAAAGTGTCCCGTCTTTCTTGGATCTTGAACCCCAAAGTGCCAATGACACTTCAATCATCCTCTTCTTGAAGTGCGAATGTTGGCACTGGGCAATATTTACCACTCCAGATTTCACGTGCACCTCGTACCGGTCGTGTGGCCAATGGCGGTTGATGTGGGCCCAATCTATATACTGCCGACATGTCACTCTTGTCCACGGGCCATCTGCCTCCACCCGCCCATGGTTTGCCATAATCGCTTGGGCATTAAGTGTGCCCCAATCCAAGGTTGCTCTGTTTCCTCTCTTCCTTCTACCTGGGGGTTCACTTCCAGGTCCCAAACCTCTTGGGGGGTCACCTCCAGGTCCCAAACCTCTTGCTACATCCTCTGCGTCCATTCTTGATACCTGGAAAATGACACATACGATACTGTATGCGAATACAATGACAATTTGCTTTGCCTTCTGTTGCGTGAAGGCAATTGAAATGTGGCAAAACAATGTCAAATATATAACACTTCCCCTCAAATTGTAGTGCAAAGCTTTCTCAAGCTCGGACAGTACAACTCAAAAGAGGAAGCAGATGAACTGTCAAAAAAAATTCACCTATATCCCCCAATTACCGACCCGATTAGGCAGGGTAATTAACATAACATCAGCCCGTCCCCCTCCGAATCCAGACCATCCAGGGCGTGGGACGGCCCTGGAATGGACGGCCGATACGTCCACAGAGGTCCGACACAGGGTTAAAACGCCGTAAACGGGTTTGGGGCGCTGTCGACAGATTCAGGAAATAATTACACTGCCGCCCAAGAGTTGGACGGACGGATTTTCTGTCCTCTCGACGGGCTGCCCGTCCCTTCTACGGCCTGCCCGTCCCTTCTACGGCCTGCCCGTACCTTCGACGGCCTGTTCGTCCCCTCGATGGAATACCCGTCTCTTGGACGGCATACCCGTCTCCTGGACGGCATACCCATCTCTTTGACGGAATACATGTCTCTTGGACGGCAAACCCGTCTCCTCGATGGATATACCCGTCTCTTGGACGGAAAGGCCGTCCAAAAGGACAGGGTGCCCGTCTCCTCGACGGCCTATCCCTGGTCGGGAATGGCCCTTCCATCCTCTCGACGGCCTGTTCATGGTCTGGGACGGCCTTCCTGTCCTCTCGACGGCTTGCTGAACGTCTTGGACGGCCCTTCAAAATTTTTATTTTTATTTTTTTGAAAATTGATTTTTATTCGAAGTTTCGACAAAATCACATCAAATAGAAAATTCATTTTCAAATTTTCAAATTTTCACCATGTGTATAAGGTAAACTTGCCTATGACAGGCAAAACACCCATGACAGGCACCTACTGACCCCCCCCATTACAGTCTTTTATCAATCTATGAGAAACTTTTTCTTAAAATGGGATGAAGATTGCATAAGGTTGATTTGTAGTTGTTATCAAAGCCTTGGGATATGGTTATGAAGTTATTAGTAACTGTTATGAACACTTACACCAATCTAGTCTAAAACTGGTAGTAAAAAGTAGTTTTTTTATTTCTTCATGTCATGTCCATGTTAGAAAGTCTTGTAGCCATCTTAGAAAATGTTATGACTGTTTTAAGTGGGAAGATGACCATCATGGAAACAATTTTCTGCTGATTTGGGGTAGTCTACAGACTCTTTTGGGCTTACTGGACAATACACTTCAAAAATTCACAATAATAAAATTTCAATTTAGGTTTGTGTTGGGGAATTTTACATAAAATAGGAACTAGAGAAAATGAACTTTTGTTTGATAGTTGGATTCAAACTCAGAAAATATCAATTTGGGGGAGAAATTTCAGATTTAGAGTAAGGAGCAACAACTTCCCAAGATACATTAAAGTAGCAATTTTTTTTTTTTTTTTTTCCTAAACTGTAAATTACGCGGAGGCAAATATCGGAAAGACTACAAAATCATTTGGATACACTTTGTAACTCAACATGGAAGGTCCCCAAAAAATGAATTGAACGCTTCCACAATCTTTCCATTTCATTGAAGTGATTGAATTGCCATCAAATTGGCACTAAATGATGTCGTTGGGCGTTCAGAGGTTGAAGTTTATTGTAAATATCTTGCAATCTACAATTCTATATAGGCAAAGTTTGTGAAATTTCTTCCAGTCAATTGAACACTACTCTAGTACTCTAGTATGAGATCTTACATACTACAAGTAGATGTGCACCTTAAAGGCCTAAAGTCCTAAACACATTCATTTTTTTTTTTTACATTCTTTACTATAGAAATGGCAATTTATTTCAGATATAGGATGGAAAAGAGGCCTTGGGACTTTAGTCAGTTTAGTGGTTAACATACGGTACTACATAAGCAATTAATAAAAAATCCATATGAAAAACTATAATAATTCACCACTAGTTGCTTTATAATTTAGAAGCCATAAAAAAAATATAGAGACCACAAAAATGTGAAGTTCATGTACTCAATGTTGCATTTCAATTTTATTACACCAATCCGCTCTTATTTGCTATAGTTACATAAACTTGAACATCAAATACTCTTAAAATTGCAACAGTGAAGAGGGTTTAGGGTTTAGGGTTTGGAATTTAGGGTATTGGCCTGTAGGGTTTACTTCAAAACCTAGCATGGACCGGAAACTACGAAAAATGTCCTTCCTTTTTTTAGTTGGCATTACAAGTGCAAAACTTGATCGAGATGTAGTCTTTGAAGTTTGAATTGGAAAAAAATAGATTAATGATTTAAAATCAAAGTTTTATAAAACGTATTGAAGACACCAAAAAACGGCATAACAATATCTTTAAAAGGTAAAACATTCTTAAGTTTAGATGTATAGGGCTACATATTTTTTTGTAATGTATGAATGGAAAGCTGAAACAATGTTTTACATTAATCAATGATATGCATATGACATATGTTGTTTAGGAGGTCTTTCACTTATTTCATAATTAACCATTTCAGAGTTTTAATCTTACTACCTTTAACTGGAGCCTTTAGAGGGTGGTTTTTGTCTTGGTCTTT
>OX579639.1:24603883-24764252 GCA_951230915.1 Antitrichia curtipendula | reverse complement strand
GGGTGTAGATTGTTTATTACAACATTACAACCGTTGGATTGGCATTTTTCAATTCCATAAATAAATTCTTCACAATTTAGTGTTTTGAATCATTCTCTACCTCTTCCTACTTACTATTTTTTTCCAAAATGTTGTACAATTCCAAATGATCTGAAAATTTTCAAGCATGTAGCCAACTTGCCTTCAAGAATAAATCCAAAGAGTAACCACCATTTTGGACATTTTTTCATATGAATGTGACCTTGTGAAGGGCAGCTGCCCGTTTTTTCGCAGGGACAAAAAAAGGATTTTTGTCAATTCAAACACTATTATCTTGCAATCCACATGGTGGAAAATTCTGAAATTTTTTCCACATCTTCTTAAACAAGTTTACTACAAGATCCTATGGTTACATGTGTCCAAGAATGTTTTTTTTCTAAAATTTGACAGTAGTATTAGAAATGGCAGTTTTGGAACGTTTTTGGTGAAAACATAGTCCAAAACGATTAGGGGATAATGATAATAGAATTTGGTCATGCGCAAATATTTTTTATATTGAAAAGCAATACAGTTGATACTTGAACAATACCGCTATGATGATACCAAGTACCAACCTCCAAATACATTTTAATACAATATATTTACATCAAAATATTTTAGTACGTAAAATCGTAAATGCTATTCGCCGAGATGCCGATATGTTTGTACTATGATTGCCACACTCCATAATCCAATAACAAAAGATTCCAAGGCCCACTTGATTGTGAGACAACGACTAAAATAGCTCTACCTACTTTACTCGGAATCTGAATGGATGTCATCTCTACGTTTTGGTGGTGTGGAACCGGATCCATAAGTGCCAAGATATGGTCCTCCGCCCCAAGTGCATCCATAGTCACTTGGCGTAGCTCCTTGATTGGGATTTCCATAGTAAGGACCTCCAAAAGTTGGAGGAGGAACTACATCACGGTGCTGAGACCTTCCTTGCCTTGGTTTGACATGACGAGAGCCTGTGTGACGCTCATATGAACCACCCGTAGTAGATCCGGACAAGTATTGGGAGCCTCCTTGGCTAGATCCAAAATCATGTGTGGTTCCATGGCTTCTTTCTGGGTTGTAATAAGTACCTTAGGGGTCGTTAGCGTAGCGTAAGACCCTTTGACCATCTTGTGAACCAGATGCAGTACGATCATGTTGGTAGGACCTGTCATGCCCGTGTTGTTGACCCCGATCCTCCATGCTCCTACGCATAGCTTCTTGCATTTGTTGATTGAACTCAATGTCTTCCCGAGCTTCTTGACGCTCATGTCCCACTGTAAATGTTACGGGTGCTAGATTGTCTTCTACATCATCGTCGTCCGACCATTCATCCTCAGCATCCGGCAATACAACCGGCGGAAATCCAAACTGCCCTTGATTGGACCACATTCGCATATAATCGCTTGGTTGAGTCCAACTCGTATAAATAACAGCGTCAGTGCGCTTCATATTGTCAACATTTTTCCCGTAAATTGTGCGCCAATCTACATCTTTGTGGAGTACAATCTCTGCCCAAACCATGGCCATGTTAGAATAATTCATAACATTTGGTTTGGAGTCAGGCAGCTCAGCACACCGCGTTACTTCCCCGTATCGGTGCACAAAGTGTTGGCTCTCGCACGTGGAAATTTGTCCTTCCCAGCGTCGAACTTGTTTGTCTGCTTTTTCTTGTGACCACATTTTGGAGAGGTGCATCATTTTGACGTACTTTTTGCACATTGTGCAGTCCCAAACTTTCTTGGGCTCTTCTTTCCATCCAGGTTCAGCTACATACATTGGATTTGCCCAATCTCCCCAATTCATGTCCTGGGATTTGCCTTTGTTACTGGACCTTGAACTACTATTGCGAGGCATGATAACCTTGATTAAAATGAAATGATTTGATGACAAAGTTCACATGAAACTTTAGAACAACTTAGCAAAATGTTTGACACTTGCCAATGAAACGAGGTGAAGTTGTTAACAAGGCCTTCAAAACCAAGTAATCACCAAAATAAATTGGTGCAATTCAGTATCCGAGCACAATCGTTCACGCACCAAAACGAAAGGGGCGCGCAGAGCCACTGAGAGGCACTGGATCACCCACTCCGCAAGGGAAACGATTGTGAGGAATGAGCCGTCCGCCGCTCTATTTATGGCGTCCAAAGGCGGACCAGGCAATGCGGACGCGTACGTGCGAATCGGACGGGCAGATCGTGCGGACGGGATTGCGCGGACGTCCCGTCCGCACGTGCCCGTTTGCAAGATCCGTCCGCTCGATCGCGGCCGTCCGCCGTCCGCCTTGTCCGGCCGAGGGCCCGTCCGCGGGACTGTCCGCGAGCCTCCCGACCGCGCGGACGATCCGACTGCGCGGACGGCCCGTCCAGGGATGTCAAAAGACGTCCGGGGGTCAACGTCCACGTCCGCCGGACGTGGACGCGGACGTCCGGACGTCCTGTCAACCCTGGACATTAAGAAGTTTTCAATTTGACCTTCTATGGTTTTTTCTATGTTTCTTCCATTATTTACCTGCAACAAAATAGAATTCCATTCTAAATGAGCAGTAAACCTTGTTTTGAGCATTTGAATGTCATCCCTGGTATTTATTTGTCCTCTAATTGAATCAAATGTGAACATTAAGTTAGCACTTCTAAACTACCCGCCACCGTAGACTAATGCCCGAGTGAGAGCAAAGACACCTGTCTTGACAAGTCCGAGAATGCCAAACCACATAAATGAAAAATTCTCCGAATAAAGATGAGAAATGAATTACACTCAGCCAGCACTATTTTGAATGGCCCACTTGACGACCTTCCCGCCCTCTTGACAGCCTTTCCGTCTCTTGAAAGTCTTCCCGTCCTCTCGACGGCCAGTCCGCGGGCTAGATGGCTTGGCCCCTGGACGGCTTGTCACCTTGGACGGCCTTCCCGTCCTTTGGACGCCCCTAGACGCTCTGTCCATCCTCTCGACGACCTCTCCGTCGACGTGAAAGATTGGGGCGGATGGACCTCTTCGCTTAGCCTTGCCACGAGTGCATGTAAAAAAAAGCCCCCTATTTTGGGCTGATCCAGGGATTATTATTGGTATGATCGAACAAATTAGGGGTCTCTGATCCCAAATATGAATTCATAATTTGCAAAAAAAAATTGTGCGGAAAACAGGGTCGGCCCAGAGGGCCGAGCGAGGGGGTCAATTCACCTCGGCCACATGAAATGGGTATATAAGACTGTTTTTAGGGTACTTTTCGCCACAGTCTCTCCTACTTTGATGGTGCTCTCTTGTCTTGGATTGGTTGCAGTCCTTGCTTGCGAGCGCGGGTGCTGGGTAGAGGCTGTTTTGAGGAATAAGGGGGGTGGTTTTTCACTTTGTGGAAGCCGAATTCCTAATTCCTTTCATTTTGATTATTTGTTACTTGTTACTATCACGATGGCTGGTCGCGATTTCTCGAAGAGAAAAGTTGATGATTGGTGGACAGGTGTTGGAGATGCACCAATTATGGACCCGGATGCGGAATCACCAGAGCCCGTTTCAGAGGCCGTAGCTGCAGAAGGGTCCGTAGCTGCTGTGGGGGCGGAGAGTCTTTGAAGGGGAAAAAACAACAACAAAGGAGGTACAAGGTTACAAATCCAGAGAAGTGGCCAAGCAAGGGTGCAACGCAAAAATTGCATGAAGTGGCGTTGGATTTTTTTGATCAGTATTCAATTTTGCAGTTGAACACAACATACGTCTCACGTGGATTACAAGGAGTGGATGTCATTAAACAAAAGTTCCACTACATGTTTTGGACAACAATGAGCGCGGATGAGTGGTATGAAGACCACACGAAAGAATGCTTCGATCATTGGTTGGAGTCACAAGTGCAAACGTGTATCTTCAACCTTGCTCAAGTTGCGGAAAAAATAAAAGGCTTTCAGAAGAGTGTAGTGCCCAGAAAACAAGCATTGAATTTGTTGCACAAGAAGGTGTATTGGTGGCATGAAGCTGTGCGTGGATTGTTTTCAAATAACATCCGTTCCGCTCCGTGGTTTCAACGAAGTCAGAACTTGGCCTTTGGTCAACAAGCTGCAGGAGGAGTGGTTTTCCTTGAAAGAGGAGTGGTGGTGGTTCCTTTGTTTGGCCATAGCAAACAAGGGGGGCATGGGAGGGTGCGCAAAGTATGTGTTCAAAATTCAAAACATATTCCTGAGAATATGGAATTAGCTGGAAAGTCAGCCTTGCGCGTGGATGAATTGAAGAAGTCCAGGGAGAAGTTGTCCATCGAGGCATTGGTATGTCCATGCAAGCATCTAGAGGTCATCAAATTCTTTGCTATAAATGACATGACCATGGAGTGTTATTCGCAATGATGGAATGGCGGTACTCTAGGCGCCATGTTTACCCTTGATGAGAAGAACCGAGATCCAGATGAAATTGGAGAGTTGGCTTACGATGGAATGGGTAGCCGCATCAACGAAGAAACCTTTTCTCTTTACCAATTCAATTGTCCAAGGAAGTTTCAGGCAACCCGAGCGCAATGTTGATGGGTGGCTCCTGAGTTGATGTACTTGACTGGAGAGACAGGAACTTCATCATCTCCTACTCGCAGGGTTAAGCCACCGTGTATTAGTACACACACGGACGAATACTCCATAGGGAAATTGGCTATGAAGGTATGAAAAGAAGATCGCGGAAATGTAGAGATGATTCCGGACCATACGGCATTTGGTACGTTTCAAACCATGTTGGGTGAATTGTGCAAGGTGGAGCCACTACAACAACGCTTGGTGACATATGTTGTGCAACGTCTAAGTGGTGCTCCAACGTTTTGGACACCACCCGTGGATTGCTACCGCGAGGCCCGCAAAGAGCAAGACCTTCAAGAAGAGCAGGCACGCAATGAAGATTAGATAATAGTGTATTACCATGTAGTTGCAAAATTAGTGTTTACTTAGCACATGCGGTTATTATAGTATGGGCTTGAGGACATCCATAGCAATGTAGCACACTTTGTGGCTTCAATGCATTTTGTACTCATTTTGGTTTATATAAAGTTATAAACATATTTTACCTAAACATTGAGTTGTAAAAAACCTCTTGTCTTCCCTAACTTTATCATTTAAATTGAATGTAAACAAAAATCTTATATCTTTAGTACTAAAAACTTTGAATTGTATATCACTACAAGAAATTTCAATTAGTTTTGTGGAAAATTGTAATTGTCAACATTTTTGTTCCACTTCATGCCATAAATAAGTAAGAATAGAAAAAACAATTCAAGAGATTCTAAATTTTTAGTTTTTTACAAGAGGTACAAATATCAATAGAGATTTCTAGTCAGAAAAATTTTCAATTGGTTATTTCATTTTTCATGCCCAAAACTAGTAAACAACCACAAAGAAAAGGTTGAAGTCAAATTTGACTATCAAACCAAATTTATATTTTTATTGAAAATCAGCATAATATTTTAATATTTTTCAACATACGTAAGAATTCATTTTCTATTTATGTTTTTTTTGTTCAGAAAATTTAATGGAAAAATGATTTTTTTGTGATTTTATAAAGCTAAACGTGGAAATCAAATTTTATCAATTATAATATGTATGAGAATAATCTGAAACTGGGGCCATAAATGAATGAATGAACCAAAAACATAGTTTTATAATTTTAATTTTAATGAAATTTGAAAAAAAGAAAACATATATGAAAAAAACACCAGACTATGTTATTTGGATTGCAAACATAGTTTTCAATTGCAATAATTCTTTCAAATTTTGACCTCGATTCTTGAATATTCAAAAAAATAATTCAAAAACAATAGTGCCATGAAGGCCCAATTTTTCATAAATCACAGTGAAAGTTAATTTGAAATTGCAAAGCTAGCATTCAGAAAATTAGTTTTTCCAAGTTTGAATGCTAATATCTTTCAATCTATTCGGTCAAACTTCATGAAATTTTTACTACGTGATAAAAAACATGTGAAGTATAAGATCTTACGATTAGATGTTGTAAAAAACATTTTTTCCGTATGCTGAGGCAAATGCAAGAGAAAAGACAGTTTTGCGTTGGTTTTTGTGTAATGACTTTGGGACTTTAGGGGTAAATAGTTCCATGAGAATGAAAGGAACAAAAGTCATATTTCATATTAATGCTGATTTCAATATGCAAGGTATTGAGCCTCTAAAACCATTGCATTTGAAAACATGAAGACCCTATTGTCTTTTCAAAAACAATCAACGTCTTCCATGCCTAAGAATGCGCAAAGAAGTATTTGCATTTGCTTCTTGTACTGTTGGTTCATTACCACCAATTTCTTCGAGTGGACCTTGTCGAGGCACCGGCCCCCTGTAATCACTATCTTCTGGAACCTCACCATCTTCACCTATAATATCACCGATGGATTCACCATCATCATTGGATGGTGCACTACCACTTTCGCTGGAGGCCTCGGAATTGCGGTTTCATTGTGGTCAAGCTATAGAAGACAACGTCCGAAGAGGTTGTTGGCCCATTGCGTCCATAATGCCATCTGTATTGGGTCCTCCTGTTTGAATTTCTCTTAAAAATGGTTGGGAAGCCGCTTCTTCCCTCCTCAGCCTTCTACGCGTTCTACTACTCACACGTTCACTAGTAGTACCTTGTGGTCGTGGATGCTTCCCTCGATTATTGGCATGTATAGATGGCCGCAATGAAGTCGTATTTCTAGTCGCACGCTGTGACACCATACCAGCCAATCGTGTACATATCGACGAAGTTGGTTCGTGTGGACGAACTTCGGAACGAGACGGCCTTGATGAACTTTGGATTTGTAGATTTTCCAATATTGGCATTTGCCGTTGTGCAACCGAGACTCGATTTGGAGGAACCATATGTGCTTCTCCACCTTGAGGGGGCTCTTCTCTGCGGGTGGTCCTCATGGGCAATGACGGTGGTACTACTACGTCTTCTTCACGTCCTCTTTGAACGTCAACACCATCTCTTTCTATTGTGGCATCAACTTGTACATCCATAGGGTTTGGACTTAGTGGTCTTGGTGCCACAATGTCCTCATTTGTATTGCCCCCACTTGACCCAGCATTCCACGTTTGTGGCATTCGTGGTGGACTTCCTTGATGTCCCTCGTATACATTGTTGTTATTATCTCTCTCTTCAAAGTCAAATACGGATGCATCAATTAGAGGACGCACTCCTCCCGCCCCACGAAATCTATCAAACGGTGGCTCATCGTCATCATTGGAAATATCATTTGAATCGTCATCATTGGGATCAGAGAGAACCGAACCATGGTCTAGACCATCAGATTCATCTGTCATGGAATCCTCTGACATCATGTTTTCAGTATACCACCTTGTCGGATTTGCTGCAGCCCTCTCTCGAAGAGTCTTGGAATTGGTATAAATGTAAACCAATTCCTCAGTACGCTCTGACGTCAATCTATTGCGTGATTTGTTGTGGACAAACAAATACATGCTCCAATTGCGTTCACAGGATGATGCAGAACACACTTGCGCAAGAATCTTTCTGGTAATCGGTGCAAGTGTACGAGCACCGGCTCCGAGAAGGTCCCACCATTCGTGAGGCTGCAAATTCAAGGTGTTTACATCAGGAAGTCCACCGAAAATGCCTCGCCGATCTCTAAATGCTTGGTACTCAGACAAAGCTGAAGCAAATGTTTGATCTCCAACAGCCAATTTGCGCAAAACTCTCAATATGGCTTCTCTTGCCTCATCATCATCTATTAGCAAGACTTTGTTAAATAAAAAGGGATTCAATAGAGCTCCAGCGTAATGCAAATCTGTCCTGAGCATGTCCCAGCGCTTGTAGAAATCATCGGTGGCGGAAATTGCATACCTCCGCTCTAATGAAAATGGTGGATCCTCCAAAGATAAAACATGCTTTTCCACCTTTTTCATCACAAGCCATGCCTTGTCCAAGCATGGGTGCTTGCCATCAAACTCTCAAAGAGCAATCAACACGGGCTCCACTATGTTCATAAAGTTCAAACATTTCCTCCAAAATTCATCCGTTCGCACATATCGTCGCACATCGTTAGCTTTTCTTTGCTTTTGATTGGATGCCAATCTCCGCGTGTACTCATTCCACTGCGGATCGTGAACTGTTGATTCTACCGCTTCCCTCACCTCCACCAAACGTTCGATCATAAGGAACATGGTTGCAAAGCGTGTTTGAACGGGATTTTTCAAAACGTGATTAGAAGAATGTCGTCAAAAGATTGCAAGATGGCATGTGATGCGTTCGAATGTATTTCACAATTGACTTGGCTTTCTTGACCATACTTGTAATCCAATCTTGTTTTCTCCAATCTTCAAGTAGAAGGTCAAGTGCATGTGCTGAACACCCTTGAAAATATATGTGTGGAAATCTACGAAGTAACAGAGCGCCAACGGCCAACATGTTTGCTGCATTGTCTGTACAAACTTGTACTATGTTCTGTGCCCCTACCTCGTCAATATAATCACCCATGCAATTAGCCACGTAAGTAGCATCTTTGCATTTGCCTGTTGTGTCTATCGATCCAAGAAATACCTCTTCACTTGTACATGCCAACATGACATTCATCAATGGTCTATGTGTAACGTTGTCCCATCCATCAAAGCATATTGTAACGCCATACTTGTGGATTGGTGTCCTTGTCTTCTCTGCTACAATTGCTGCCACTTCGTCTTTTGTAGATTTTATGAGCTTTGTACGAAGTGCATAGTACGTTGGAGGTTTGTAGCCAACTCTCGATTTCGATGTTGATTTCATTGCATCCAGAAAATCATGATGCCTCACTACATTGAATGGTATATTGGCTTCGTAGAAAAACTTAGCCCACTTCTTGTCTAGTACTTGCTTGTTTGATGCGTTCATTCCTTCTTACACAGTAAGTTCTCTCATCGATCAACTATGGGTCAAACTAGGGTTGAGCGCCTCCGATGATCGTACTTGAGAGCTTTGCCCCCCAGTGTTTTCTCCTCCATCGTTTGCCGAGATTGAAGCATCAAGTTGTTGCTCACCACGTACTACACTTGGTAGTATTGTTGATGGTGATGTCACTTTCACAATGCGTCCAGTTCCATGCAAAGTATCCGTAGATATATATCCTCCACAATTAAAAAACATTACCTTCACGGCTGCATTGACTTTAATGCACGCTCTCACTCTAAGGAGGGTGTCATTTCATCTGTATCCCAAATGGAAAAGCAACCGATCCTTTCGATAGCTTAGCAAAGCTTTGCAAAACTTGCAAACAACTTTTCCATCTGGCCGTAGTGTGTACCAAGGTTTCCACTGTGATCTTCCTCCACCCATTGCTCTTATCTGTCCTCCTCTACTTGCCCCTGCACCAAAAAAAAGATTAGTATTCTGTTTGAAATGTGATGTGGAAACAACACTTGTTGCTCTCTCAACAAGTGCCACCACAACACACTCTTTTTGGACTTCGCTCTACCGCAATGGTTGTACTCCAACCAAGTCAGGAAAGGCAAAATTAGCAAGGGAAAGTAAACTTGAATAGACAGAAGTCCTTAATATACACCTTGAAGCCCTCCCTAAAATCCTAAACCCTAAACCGAGCTAGATGGAGTGACGGCTGATGGGGTGGACCCTAAACCCGCAGCCCCGCCAACGAAACCGTCCAAGTGGCGACTGTCTTGTCCTGCGATATTCCGGTCCAGGGGATGGGACGGTTTCCCGTCCAGAGGACGGATTCGCGTCCAAGGGACGGATTACCGTTCTGGAGACGAGAATTCCGTCTAGAGACGAGCTCACTGTCTAGAGGACGGCTTAGCGTCCAGGAGACGGCTTACCATCCAGCGGACGATCTCTTCGTCTACAGACGGGCTCTCCATCCAAGAGACGGATGTCCATTCGGCGACAAAGTGACCGTCCAGGAGATGGCCCGACGCCGTCGCAGAATGGACAGACTTTATCCGCGCTGCGGATGGTCCCGTTAATATCGGCGACGGGCTGTGATGCGTCAGGACGGACGCGTCATGACATCCGGACGTGAAAAGCCCACCCTGCCGTGCTCCCATCTGCTACCTCCGTTCGTGGATGCGACCGCCTTTGACGGTGGCCGTGCGATCCAGCGGACATTGGTTTCTGTCCTATGATTTGCCCGTCCGATTCTAGGGCGTCTGATTTGCACGTACGCGTTTGCATTGCTTGGTCTGCCTTCGGACTCCATAAATAGCGCGGCGGACGGCTTATTTTTCACATTTGTTTCCCTTGCGGAGTGGGTGATCCGGTGCTTTTGTGTGGCTCTGCGCGCCCCTTCCGTTTTGGTGTGTGAACGATTGTGCTCGGATATTGAATTGCACCAAATTATTTTGGTGATTACTTGGTTTTGAAGGCCTTGTTAACAACTTCACCCCGTTTCATTGGCAAGTGTTAAACATTTTGTTCAGTCACTAGAAGAAAGAAAAGGATTCTGCAACTACGGGTTTTTGAGTTGCAGTGGACACAAACTCTGTCTACATGCAGTGTAGTTGCGTGCAACTACAATGCAACTACATTGCAACTAGACAAAGTTTGTGTCCACTACAACTCAAAAAACCGTAGTTGCAGAACCCCTCTTTTCTTCTAGTGAGTTGTTCTAAGCATTCATGTGAACTTTGTCATCAAATCATTTAATTTTAATCAAGGTTACCATACCTCGCAATAGAAGATCAAAGTCCATTTAAGAAAGGCAGATCCCAAGACATGAACTGGAAAGATTGGGCAAATCTAATTTGTGTAGCTAAACCTGGATGGAAAGAAGAGCCCAAGAAAGTTTGGGACTGCACAATGTGCAAAAAGTACGTCAAAATGATGCACCTCTCTAAAATGTGGTTACAAGAAAGAGCAGACAAACAAGTTTGACGTTGGGAAGGACAAATTTCCACGTGCGAGAGCCAACACTTTGTGCACCGATACGAGGAAGTAACGCAGTGCGCTGAGCTGCCTGACTCCAAATCAAATGTTATGAATTATTCTAACATGGCCATGGTTTGGGCAGAGATTGTACTCCACAAAGATGTAGATTGGCGCACAATTTACGGGAAAAATGTTGACAATATGAAGCGCACTGACGCTGTTATTTATACGAGTTGGACTCAACCAAGCGATTATATGCGAATGTGGTCCAATCAAGGGCAGTTTGGATTTCCGCCGGTTGTATTGCCGGATGCTGAGGATGAATGGTCGGACGACGATGATGTAGAAGACAATCTAGCACCCGTAACATTTACAGTGGGACATGAGCGTCAAGAAGCTCGGGAAGACATTGAGTTCAATCAACAAATGCAAGAAGCTATGCGTAGGAGCATGGAGGATCGGGGTCAACAACACGGGCATGACAGGTCCTACCAACATGATCGTACTGCATCTGGTTCACAAGATGGTCAAAGGGTCTTACGCTACGCTAACGACCCCTAAGGTACTTATTACAACCCAGAAAGAAGCCATGGAACCACACATGATTTTGGATCTAGCCAAGGAGGCTCCCAATACTTGTCCGGATCTACTACGGGTGGTTCATATGAGCGTCACACAGGCTCTCGTCATGTCAAACCAAGGCAAGGAAGGTCTCAGCACCGTGATGTAGTTCCTCCTCCAACTTTTGGAGGTCCTTACTATGGAAATCCCAATCAAGGAGCTACGCCAAGTGACTATGGATGCACTTGGGGCGGAGGACCATATCTTGGCACTTATGGATCCGGTTCCACACCACCAAAACGTAGAGATGACATCCATTCAGATTCCGAGTAAAGTAGGTAGAGCTATTTTAGTCGTTGTCTCACAATCAAGTGGGCCTTGGAATCTTTTGTTATTGGATTATGGAGTGTGGCAATCATAGTACAAACATATCGGCATCTCGGCGAATAGCATTTACGATTTTACGTACTAAAATATTTTGATGTAAATATATTGTATTAAAATGTATTTGGAGGTTGGTACTTGGTATCATCATAGCGGTATTGTTCAAGTATCAACTGTATTGCTTTTCAATATAAAAAATATTTGCGCATGACCAAATTCTATTATCATTATCCCCTAATCGTTTTGGACTATGTTTTCACCAAAAACGTTCCAAAACTGCCATTTCTAATACTACTGTCAAATTTTAGAAAAAAAACATTCTTGGACACATGTAACCATAGGATCTTGTAGTAAACTTGTTTAAGAAGATGTGGAAAAAATTTCAGAATTTTCCACCATGTGGATTGCAAGATAATAGTGTTTGAATTGACAAAAATCCTTTTTTTGTCCCTGCGAAAAAACGGGCAGCTGCCCTTCACAAGGTCACATTCATATGAAAAAATGTCCAAAATGGTGGTTACTCTTTGGATTTATTCTTGAAGGCAAGTTGGCTACATGCTTGAAAATTTTCAGATCATTTGGAATTGTACAACATTTTGGAAAAAAATAGTAAGTAGGAAGAGGTAGAGAATGATTCAAAACACTAAATTGTGAAGAATTTATTTATGGAATTGAAAAATGCCAATCCAACGGTTGTAATGTTGTAATAAACAATCTACACCCAATGTTTTTATTTTTTTGCAAAAATATTCAAAATTGAGTTAAATAAAAGACTTCAAGTCTTCAAAGTTTATTTTAGAGTTGAAATTCCATAACTACCCTTAAACTAAGAATCCTCATAACTTTTGACTCATAGATCTAAATGGAATGATTTAAAGCTTCCCATGTACATATAAATCTAAAAAACCAATTGGAAATTTTTATTTTCTTAAAAAGTGATTTTTGAAGAAGTTTTTTTCGCTGCCCGTGCTGCCCGCCAAGGACTGAAAATGACATATCATGCAATAACTTTTTAACCATGTAGTCTAAATGTATGAAAATTGTTGGGCCTTAACCCCTAAAGGACCAAGCCATTTTCTGGCTCCGAAACCACTGAAAACTGCCGTTTCTGCTGCGCTCATTCACGAAGTTTCAAAAATATTTTTTCTGTAAATGTAACCGTAGGATCTTAAATTTAACTTCTTTGAGAGGATGATATAAAAATTTCATCAAATTTGACCATACGGATTGTGAGATATTGTCATTCAAAGTGAAAAGTGTTTTTTTTTCCCACTGTGCCCCAGAATTTCAGATGACTTTGACCACCTTGTGCTCAAATTTTTTGCACTACACACCATAGGTTTAAATTTTTTTCTTATAGGTAATGAAGTTAGTCATATGCATACCAATTTTCATATCAATCCAACATCCCGAGCACATGCCAAAAATTCTTGTAATGCCACAATGTCCCATGAATTGGCAATACACTACTGAATTTTCGAATCAAATTTCCCACCACATACTTAGAGATATAGAAAATCCGAACGGTGGATACATAGATATACTCAGACTTCACTAGTAGGAACAAAAATTTCTCAAAAAAGTGAAAATCTCTAATTTCTATGACCTTCCAAAGTTCGCAGCAGTCACCAAAATAGATTACAGAGTGGGCAGCCCTTGTAGAAAGGGACCCAAGATGTTCCTAATAGGTTCCCGGGCAGTTCTCATTCAGTTTTAGTGTAATCCCACAGTTTCCAACCAAGTACTTCTCTCTCTTTTGATTTTCATGACAGATGGCTTCAATAATGGGGGCAGAGTGGCTTCTACTTTTGCCAAAAATTTCAGTTGCCCCTGCACAGTCAAACAGCGATTCCTTTGCCACAGCTGCCCTACGAACTGCTTTGGAGGTAAACAACATCATAACTTCTACGGCACATGTCGGATTATGATGAAAATTATATGTACGCGAAGCTTGTGAGAAGCTACACGCACACAAAAAGTTTCAAAAAATCAGGTCAAAAAACCACTTTGAATGACCTTGCCCGAAATACCAAGTGTCCCCCAAGGGAACTTTGGTCCTTTAGGGGTTAAAGCTACTCCTCGGGCACGTGTTGTATGAAAATTTCAAAGAAAAAAAATATAAATTCCATTTGTAGTGAGCTGCCCAAAATCGCTATGCTGCCAAAAAAATCACTTTGGTCTTTTAGGGGTTATATGTGTTCAACATTGATTATACAATTTTAAACCCAACCATACCAAGCTAACATCAATCAACAATAATTGTTGCATTGCACTTCTCATCCAAGGATTTCAAACAAAACATATGATGAATGCATAAATAGATGGTAGACATTGAACATTGGACATTGGAAGTTTCAAAACACACAAACATTTCAAAACTTTATAACAATTATAAGGGTGCATATATATTGGCATATATTGATGGTGCATATATATATATATATATATATATATATATATATATATATTAGATAGTTTGCACACAGTCATGCAAATCTATGTACTCGCCTTTACATTTATCTAATACTTCTATAGTTCTATGTAGTCTGCTTACATCATAGACATTAATATGAGTGACGGAAGAGTTCATCCGGAATAGGCCAGTTGTAATTATTGGTAAATTGACATCAAGCTAACATCAATCAACAATAATTGTTGCATTGCACTTCTCATCCAAGGATTTCAAACAAAACATATGATGAATGCATAAATAGATGGTAGACATTGGACACTGGACATTGGAAGTTTCAAAACACACAAACATTTCAAAACTTTATAACAATTATAAGGGTGCATATATATTGGCATACATTGATGGTGCATATATATATATATATATATATATATATATATATATTAGATAGTTTGCACACAGTCATGCAAATCTATGTACTTGCCTTTACATTTATCTAATACTTCTATAGTTCTATGTAGTCTGCTTACATCATAGACATTAATATGAGTGACGGAAGAGTTCATCCGGAATAGGTCAGTTGTAATTATTGGTAAATTGATGGATGATTTCGGACAAGCTACCTCGAGAATCGATCACCGAATTACAAAGGCGCTCCAAGTAAAGGTGAAAAATCTTTGCCAAATCTTCATGGCTAAATCTTGTATGTCCTTCATTTTTCCGATGCAAGCTCATGTAGGCCGTTGACATGCAACCATTGTTGACGGCTTGAGCTATTCGACCAACCGCATATTCCTCTGATTTATGTGATAAATCCGGTATCATTTGCACATCCGCATCTCTTCTATGCAAGTATGCAATAGAAGGGTCCACCCACCACTTCTTCTTCAAGGTCTCAGTCCACTCACTCTGAGAGGTGAACGTGTACAAGGACTTCATTGGTTCATTGCGCAAAGTAGTCATGCCCCAATCGTAAACTCCAATGTAAACACGTGACTCATCATTAGGAAAGTGAAACAAAATGTTGTCCGCTAAAAGATCATTGTGCAAATGTCCAACATTGTGCACTGCATTTTTGAGATGCACCAATGCCCATACAAGCTCTATGCACTTCTTTCTCCAACGACTAAGAAAAAAAGCTTTGGTCACCTCTTCCGGGGTCGGTTGAGAATAAGCCAATCAAATGGCAATGTTACTTGGATATTCCTTATCCATTTTTAACATTTGCAACAATGTTCCGCCATTCCACCAATATGAATATCCTTTGTTGTGCGAGCTAAGGTTGTAAGCATTGTTGATGAGATACCTTTGCTACAAACTTTCAAAATGTGGGTATCTCATAACATTCTTCAATTCGAACCCTCCAAATTGTTGCATATCCACCCCTCGGGATTTTATCATCTTGCGAAATCACCCTTACTGTTTCCGGAAGCGCTAAGAGATGTTGTTGCCCACGTTGCATCTTTACAAGTCCCTCATCACTATTCCACCAACTCAATGAACCTCGCCTATTTCGTGTCTTTGCAAAAAGAGTGCACTGGCAAACAAACAATTCTGTCCTCAAAATGACATGTTCAAAAGCGCCATCACCTACGCAATTTTTCTTCCCGTACTTCTCTAAAATCACCTTTACATTCCACAATGCATCGTGGACCCTGTTCCTCATAAATTGTTGAAAGCCCTTCTTCTCCATTTCATGAATCCATTGAGGTACGTTTAAAGCATCCATGAACTTTTGTGCCATATTTCCTTTGAATTTATCTGGGCACTCTCTTGATACCTCGCATATTTGGTATGTATTAATGCGGTGGTTTCCGACTCATAAAATTTGACAATGCACTCAGTGAAAAATGCTTTGCAAGCGAGAGAAGGAACGTCTCTAGTCGACTCAATGTCAGACACCACCCGTTTGTCCTTTGTAGCCTTCTTTGATCTCGGCATCGTGATGAAATCAGTGTTTTTTTTTCTGGAGATTTGGTGCAAACTTGCACCAAAAATTTTGACCTAGCACCAAGCCTATAGGAAATTTTTAGTAAAATTTTGGATGAAATTGCCAAAAAACTTCAAGTTCAAGAAAAATCTTGAATGAAATCGCCACATTGTGAATGAAAATAGAATTATAGATACGTAGTATCACATTTTCTATCCAATACGTGGATGAATGTTGAAACTTGGAGCACCACTGTAACATTTAATATCGCCACTTCACCACTTCATAGAAAATGAAAAAAAAATCACTGGATGAAATCACGATTAGAAGTTGCAATTTGTAATCCACAAGGCAAAATACGATTTGCCAAATGATTATACACGAAAGCTGGAAAAAAAAGGCAACAAGTACCTCCTAGAAATCACACTCTTACCTTCCTTTAGAAAGGAGCCAATGGAGAATAAACCACCAAGCTCTCCGCTCTCTCTTGCATGGCACAAGGAGGAAGATAAAAGTGAGGATTGGATGGATCGTCCGACCCTCTTATCTAAGGCGAACGCCTCGTCTGACCGCCACATCGGACGGCCCCGATAAATTGGACGACCACCGTCTTGTTTGGCCTGTCCGACTGATTGGACGAGTTCGGCACAGGCGACGGAATACCGGACGGATTTGTCCGATGAGTGGGTACATGGACAATCCACCTGATCGGACGACCCCTATGGAACTCGTGCGAATGAAAGCGGGAGATTTTTCAAGGCCGTCCAATCAGGCGGACAGGTGGATCGTTTAACTCCCAATTTGACCTCGACCAGTGAATAATCAAACAAACGGACAAAACAAAATTTTCATTGAGATCCACTTTCTTACTTAAAGAACTTGAATCATTAAACATAACTTGAGCGGTTTTTTAATGCAATGGTCTTCAATCTTATATCCTAAGCCCTATACCCTAAATCCTATACCCTAAAACCTAAATCCTAAATTGTATACCCTAAAGTCACAAATGTAAGAAATCATAACTAATTTAAAATATGAAAACAAATGCAAATTAAGTTCCTCAAGAAATATATGGACCATCTTCAATTAAGGACTTAGCCTGAGGATTCTTGATTGGGTTTAGATGTTTTTTGGATTCATAGCACGTACAAGTTCGCAAATAAAACTTTGAAGTCAATGTAAATATTTCTTGTTAAACAAATTCAACTATAGATTTTTTATGTAACTTTATCAACACCATTGTCCCACAATTGTCGAATGAATTTCTACCTCAAAGAATTCACCAATGTGCATTGACTTTAAAAATTAAAATGTTTACTTCTCAAGCTTTTCTAAAATGTGATGTTTGGCCATTCAACCCTTTTAGGAATATTCACGTACGACTTACACTTTGTGCATTTTAGCCAAAATTTAAGCAATTGAGTTATGAATAAATGTGAAATGTTTAACCCCTAAAGTCCCAAGACCATTTTCCCATCAAAAAACACTCAAAACTGCCATTTCTAGAGCACAAAAAGCAAAAAACAAATTTAATTTAATTTTTTTGCATATTTAACCATAGGATCTTGTACTAGACTAGTGTAAGAATGTGTAGATTGAAGAAATTTCAGAAATTTTGACCGTGTAGATTGCAAGATATTTGCATTTAAAGTGAAGAAATCTAGTTTTTTTTCACCTTGCTTAACTACATTTTTTGGCTTTTAACCTTTTTAACTAAATTTTTTTGCTCTAATGATTTTGAGTTTCTAATTTTATATGATGAAGAATTGAGTTGAGAATCTAGAAAAAAAATATTTAAAATGAAACACTTAATTTTCACTCATTAAAAAACTGTTAACTAGATGTAGATTCAAGATTGAAAGAAAAATTAAATCATTAATAGCTCTAAGATAGAATTGAAATATAAGATTGTCTCAACGGTGAGATTATTCTAGCAAGAAATCTTGATCTTGTGAAACTCTTAAAATTTTTTTTTGTTAGAATTCAATTCAGAAATGAATCCTCCAAGTTATTTTTTCTAAAAGATGCTGTAATTGCCCAAAAAATAAGATTGACTGTAACTTTTGCTCCCAAGCACCGATTGAAATAAAAATTACTCCCTCCGTCCCGAAATGATCTTCTGGTTGGCTTCATAAATTTGTCCCAAAATGATCTTCCTTTTGTGATGTGGAGGAAGAGCCCAGGAAACAAAACTGGCTGTGTTTGTCAAGTCCCCCACCTCCAAACTAGTGAGCACGAATGTCTGTTTTTTTAATTTAAACCAGTCCATTGTGAGACCAGTTACTATAGACTTTCCCTGAATCCGTGTAGCTTTTATGGCTTTTGTGAAACGATGCACACACAGACTGAAATTGCGAATGAATAATTTTAGTAACTTTGAACGAACTGTACCTTTTCAATCTTGAAAGGAGAAATCCGAAGCTTGCAGGTGGCTTGCCACCCACCAAACCTGCGAATCTCCAACATGAATTTTAGAACTCATGAAAGTGCTCCGGGCCCATCATAAATGACAGGAATGATGTGGGTCCGTTAGTGGGCCAAGCTACATTCCGACCTGGACTTCCAACCTGGACAACACTATCGTGGGAAGAAAAAAGAATCTCACAGACTGCGCGGGAACTCACAGGATGATTGGCCAGCGGTGTTTCTTAAAAATGCCTTCAAAATCCAATTTTTGAGTGCTCACAAATCACAATTTCAGAACTAATTTATAGCTCAAATTTGGAAGGCTGTAGGAGTGCATCATATTCTTCACACACATCAATTTTTTTTTGAAAAATATTATTTTTTTACCTTAATCCGACCCATTTTGTCTAACATGAAGATCATTTTGGGACGGAGGGAGTACATTTTTGGAAAGCTAATGTGATTCTCTATCTTCAAAAAAACCCTCAGAAAATCACAAAAAATATTGAGGCCGTAGGAGCTTGCCTGAAATTCATTTTGTCCCCCAAAGGGACAATGGGACTTTAGGGGTTGAACTCAAAAAAACTACACATTCATTTTTTTTAAATTGTCAAGTAGAAAATGGTTCACTATTATAGGAAAAATAATACGCAAATAACTTTTGGAAGAATCGAAGAATTGTTAATCCCAATGGGAAAAATATTCTAGTAGACAATTAATATTCTTTCATATCAATTTTGAATAAAGAATTTTGAATTGCAAAAATATAAGACAATTTTATATGTATTTTCTAACTTCATGGTCTGCATTCTGCAACATATAACTCCGAACAATTTTTGACAACATTATTTGAGATTGAATGGGACAATTTTTTATAAGTAGGTAACTAGGTATCAATCTATACTATCATGACCAAAATGATTTTTTAATATTGCATCAAAATATTATCACCTATCCATTTTCAAAATATACTTCTAATTTGGGCAATATTTATAGGAATGACATGAACCCTAAATCCTAAACCCTATATTACAACCTTGCATACAAATATCTCAAAAGATCTCGACTTTGATGCAATAGTTTTATATAAGTATACAACAATAGTTTCTAGTTTCATGACATTAAGTTGGTGCTTTTATTTTTTTAAATTAACATTTTTCCACAAAAGGCGCACTAATTTGTATAGCTACATCAAATCCATCAACCTCCATTTACATCATAGTTGCATTACAAAGAATAAAGATGAAAAAGGCCGGAGAGCATGTGAACGTATATTTTGTTTTCATTCATTGCATCTAAAAAATATTTACAATGAATAAGGATTTACTACATAAGTGGATTATAAATTTACAATGAATAGAAACACAAAAGGGTACGTCCACAGTCCACACATGTGCATGAAGTATATGTTTTTACATTCATTGGAATTCAAGGATATTTTTTCTTCATAATATTCAGTAAGAATATGGGTAACAAGTTTAACGAGTTAAACAATAAGTCAATAACTAGTTCCTTTGAAAATGAATCATTCATAAATCCTATTAAGATTGCTAAACATAAACTAAAACCTAGAAATTCTAGAAATATAAAATATAAAAAATATCACCTTCCGCTAGATTTAATAACATTGACATGGTTTAATTCAACCAATTCAAATGTCTTTAACTTAGAATGAACATTTCATGTTCGGGTTTGGCTTACTTCAACAAATTTCTTCATAAAAATAATTATTTTAAAATTGAGATGTCTTACAATGTATGATTGAAATCTAAATAAGTTTTGGAATAATTAAATCTATGATCTATCATATAAAAATTAGGAAAAAAAAATTTAGAACTATAGGTAGCATTCCATTTTGATCTTCCAAGATGGTAATTTCAAAATATCATTGAGATGTTTAATTTCAAGATTGAACTTGAAAATTTAGTGTGCAAATTGAAGAATGAACTTTGAAAAAGGCCCTTGAGGAGTCCAATGTCTTTGAAGTATTCACACTAGATGCTTGTTGTTATGAAGGCACAGTCTTTGGAGGTGACCTGGTGATTTTAGGAATCCTATGCTTCACCAAATTAGAAGAAAACATGAACTTCAAAATAGACGAAAACCTGACCGGACGTTCGGACGGGATAGTCCAATGGGCAGTTGGACAATCCGAGGGACGAACGTGATGGTCCGAAGGGTGGTCGGACAATCCGTGGAGCGGACTGGATGGTTCGACAGGCGGTCAAACGAGAGCGTCTGATGGTCCGAGGGGTGTTCGGACAGTTCGAAGGGCAGATGGGATGGTCCGACGGGTCGTCGGACAATCCGAGGGACGGACGGACGGGAGCAATGCACGGACGGGAGATTCGACTCGGACAGTCCGGCTGCCCAATCAAGCGGACAATAGGTTTGTGCAATCAATCGAACGACCAAGTCTGCTTCGGGAGGTTTGGTAGGCCATCCGTTGTCGGACCTATGCTAGATCTGGTTGCGGACGGTGTAAGTGTTTCTAACTCCACTCTTGAGTCAGAAAGTTATACACGGGCTCTAGCGGCTGTTTCATTGGAGATTCACTCCTAATTGGGTGTTCCTAAATAAGTGTTTGCTTTCCAAGCAATGGACACTTTTTGTGACTGATGATCATGTAAAATTTTACAAATTCTAATAAAAAACTATTAGTTAACTAGTTAAAACGTTATGGTTAGGTAAACAAGAAAAAAAAAAAAAAATCTAATCTAACTAAAATTGTATCTAAGTAGACTTTTAGAATATAAATTTTTTTTCCAGAATGGTAAAGAAAATCAAATTCCAAGATTCCTAGCAAAAGTTACCACGGGGTGAGTTTGGCCCCTTAGTTGTGCTAACTTTCATCCACTAATCTAAAATAGCAAATCAATAATTATAAATTCTAAGGTTAAGTTAGTGATTCCTTTAAGTTATGGATTCTTAAGATTAATTGGAATTTTGATCTATTTGGATGTTTTTCATCCAAAATTGGTCTCAAACTTCATCCAACCTTTTATCCTTCAAAAATAAAGTATTTTCAAAAGTAAAAAGGGATTTTGGAATATTTATAGATTCCTTATTTGATTCCTTTTTAAAAGATTCCTTAAAGATTCTTTTGGATGAAAATCTTAAATTATCATCCAATTTTATAGTTACGGTTAATTATTAGTAACTTTCTGTTGTTGGGTTAAATTTTAAGTGTATTTTGACTTTGGTAACCTCTAAATTACCTATTAGGTTCTAAATTCTAACTTAAATCCTAAATTTCTAATCTAAAAACTAACTTCTAGCAACAATGACTCTAACTTTAATTTGAAAACAAAAACAAAGCAAAAGAAAGGGTAAAATTAAAATACCTCTGTGTTCATCGTGGCCACAGTCCCGTCATCGCAGATCACTAGCATCATGGACTCAAAATAACCATCATCCTGCATCATGTGTACTTCGTCTATTTGATGAGAGTTTGGTGTTAGAATGTGTGGAAAATCTCTTTCCTATATTCTTTCTGGCTAATTTTCTATAAATAAAAGGATTAGTCTAAGTATTTAACTTAATTCCCTTGAGTTTAGGAATTTACGTTAAATTTCTAATGGTCTTTATTTGATTTTTAAAACACTTTTTGAATTAAAATAAACTTCAAGGCCCTATTTCCAACTACCTTGAATGTTTATTTTATTTAAAAATTAATTTAAAAGATTAATATCTTCCAATTTTAATAACATTCCAATGAATAGTTAGTTTTATTTGTTATTCATTAGTTTATTATTTTTGTTGGATTAATCTATTATTTTTGTTGACTTCTTGTTTTTTCCTATTTGGCTTATTAGGCCTAATAAAACAAAACTTAAACCAACATTCAGCCAACTAATTTGCACCAGAATCCTAATTAATGACTAAAATCAAATTCTTCAATAGTAAAAAGAACAATTGAAAGCATTATTCTGAATGAATAGTAAATGAATAGGAAAAAAAGAATAAAAAACAAAAACAAATTGTCCCGCATTGAATAGTAGATGAATAGTAACGGAATTAAAACCAAAACAAATCCTAAATGAATAGTAAATGAATAGGAAAACGCACAAGTAAACAAAAACAAAATCCACGTAAATAGTTAGATTTGTTGAAAAAATTAGTAATTTAATCCTAATTCCTTTTCAAGCCGCCACTTTGTCTCCTTTTTCTTTAAGTGTTTTGGATTCAATTCTTGATTGTCATTTGAAATGCAGCTATAGAGTGTTGAGAGTTGTGAATTTGTGTATGGATAGCACTACAAGAGAAAGGGGTGTTTTAAGTATAGCCCTAGAGATCAGATTTTAAGTAATGACCTTTTTAGGAGACTTTTAGTAAGAATTTATTCAAAACACGTGTCTTTTTAGTAAAATATCAGTGTCCAATACTACCCATAACTTAGTATCCGGTCTAACAGACGTAGAACCGGAAAGAATGTCGTTATCCTGTGCTTTTCCCGAATCTGGATCCAATAGACAAAGTAACCTATGCAATAGTTTAATCTCTATATCAGAGGGTTCCGCTCTTGAGGTTAAGGAAGGGAACGTATATCCTATCCTTCAATAGATTAGAGTGACTGAAGTTTTACCTAGAGAAAACACAAAACACACACAAATAAATCCTGGATGCGGATTCTTCCTCACAACTGATTTGGACATCACTCCCCACCAGTAGGTCACTCAGGAAACCTCTACAATTCTCCCGTACTACAACGACAGACCTATCTGGACTAAACCCCAAGAGCTAGACCTAGTACTTTGATAACTAAAAGATTTCGACTATCTTTTTGTTCCTTTCTCTTGGATTCAGTAGGACTCCATTTGACGTTGGCTCGCGCTCACTCTCCCACCTGAAGAACTTACCTAACCTAAAAAAGGGTATCCCACTTAGAAGATACTTTGAGAAACTTCAACAATAAGAATTCCCTCCTAATACACAAAGATTTATCAACCGGATCCTAATACTCCTGAAATCGGATCCACACAGAATCTAGGGGTAACTTCTCCTTTCAAGTTTCTCACCACCGAACTACCAGAACTAGCAATGGTCAATGCACTACCTAACCCCTCACACAAGACTCAGACTTTTCAGACCAATACTCAATGGAGTTGAAATCCCAGCTTTTTTTGCAAGATGGAATATGAAAACAAGAATATAAAACTACCTCAAGTTGAAACTAATTTTCAACCCCTAAATACTAACCCCAAGGAACCCTGAAAGGTCCTTGGAAACAAAAGCAAAGGACCAGGGAATGACAGGTTCCATTCCTTATCCTCCTAGTTGATTTTCCTACTAACCTTGCCGTTCCGCAAAATGTGGATCTCAGATCCGAAATTCCTAGAAAGAGGAAGTCCAGGTGCATCCATCTAAAAACCACCTTACTAGCAGCTTCCTATCTACTTCCAAAAATTGGTTTTCATACTACTGCCTATGATAACTTCTAAGTAACTTCCTATTTACTTCCTAAGTCGCTTTGGGGAAGCTTCCTCAAGCTTGGCGGATCCTTTCTTTGGTGGCTAGACCCGGCTTGCAGACGGTTTCCCTCTTGGTGTCACTCTTCCCCTGGATGACATGGAGGCTTTATCCTTGAAGCTCGATAGAGAGAGCGGTATTAGATCAGAATCCTCCTCTGATTCCGCATTGTGATGAGATCTGGATTTGGATCCGAAGCCGGTCATGCTCCCCTCGTTCTCTGAGTTGCTTAGTGACTCACCCTTTTCCAACCCTTGACTCCGCAAGGATGCTTTTCTGCCCCGCTTCGAAGTGATCTTCTTCTTTGTGGTGTCAGGTGTATGCGGAGAGGGTTTGGAACCCTTACTCTATAGAGTCTGGAATTGAGATTCCGCCTTCCGGAATTGCTCCTTCAACCCAGATCCATGTGTGGAACCTTCCTCAGCTCCGGATTTCGACTTAGAAACCTCCTTGATTGGAGTCTTCTCTTTGCCAGCTTACTCTTTGGCTTCTTAGATGGTGGTGGTGACATAAGTGAGGTCAGCTGAATTGAAACCTCTTCCTGTCTTGGTTTGGCCTCCTTTTCTTTCCCGGAAACGGATATTGTCCTGCTTGATGTAGGGCGTCTTGGGACTCGTACATGATCTTCTCCATTGCCTCCGAGTACTCAGCCAACACCATCACTACCTTTGCCGCTGCTTCCGATCCAACCACATGGATTTCTTCGTCATACAACTTGGCCTTGTTCACTATGTCCCCAGAATGTTTGATGAAGATCCGGATCCTCCTAAGCGTACCCTCGGCTTTTGCCGACAATCTTCTTGTCTCCCTACTGCCCTCTTTACTTTGTTCCAATTGTCTTTGGAGCTCTGGGTTCCTCTCTATCAGTTCCTTAATTCGATTCTTCCACTTCTGGGAATCACTATCTCGGATCAGATCCTGTACTTTCTCCGTGAGGTCAAACACGTCAATACCTCTTAACAGATCGCAGATGTTTCGGACTGACCTTCTCTTGATGTCTGACTCCTCCCTAATCTTTCTCAAGTCCTCAATGACCCTCCCCAGTGGATCTGTTCTGTCTACTTCCGGTTCCGGGGACTCATTCCTCTTTTGGTAGGGTCCTTTTTTCTTACCGGATTGTGTAAGTTTCTCATCTCCTTTCCTCTTTTCTGATGAGCCCTTCCTAAGCTCTGATAAGACCCTCCCGGATCCTTCATCCTTTATTCTCTTCCTCTCCTCACTCTTTTGCTCTCGTGGTGGAATGTTGTTGAGTTTAAGGAGAGTGGCTGTTGCCTTCTATGCGGTCCTCTCATAACCTCTCAGAGTCCCTAAGTAATCATAGAGGTGAAAGAGGAAAGGGCCTATGGGTGTTGCTTTGGTATTCTCTAGTGAGGAAACCATCTTCCCTACTAAGTCCCTCAATATAATTCCCTAGAATATTTTCCTCTCTCCACTTAGGTCTTTAAAGAAGGTGTTTGCCCAAGTCACTGTAATCCGGTTTGGTCTTTCCGGATACATGATTGCCTGATTGGGACAAGAAACTCCAACAATCTTCTATGTCTTTCCATTCTACAATCTACTACTGCGTAGCCATCTTTAGAATGGAGAGGATTAGTGAACTTACCTTCCGCAAACTTATCAGTCCGGGATGCCATCCCTTCTCTTTCGCGTGAAAAGTCGTAAACCCTCTTCCAGGTTTTGAGAGTCCATTTGCCTGGAAGTGCACGATTTGTCTCGTCCCACTCATTTGACTGCTCCCGCATCAGCTCCTGGATCATCTCTTCATCCTTCAAGCTCCATGGTCGGCGCAGGACCTCCATACATCAGATCTGCCTTAGATCCTCCTCCAATTGTTTCTGCCCTTCCTCGTCCTTCGGGATAACCAGGCTGACAATTTTCACCTAGATCTGTGTAGCTCCACTTCCTTCTGCCTTCACCATCTTTTTCTACGGCTCTGTTCTTCCTCTCAGATAACAGTCTTCACACAATCCCTCTGAAATACCGATCATGGAGCTTGAAGGAATCTATAAAAAGTTTTTTTTGCACCGATCCTCTTGCCTTGACCGGAATCGGAAACTCAGTTCCTCTCTTCCTCTCCTTTCCTAAGTGCTATTAGGAATGTAATTTGTGCTTAGAGGATTCTAAACAACCTCTAAATGAGAATGGCAAGTGGGAGGAACTGATCCTCAGCCAAGCCTCAAAAGCTGCATGACCTGCATGTAGTCGGTTAGGGTAGCCGTTTCCGCAATGGTTGTAGAACACTCTGACCGTTGAACGGCTATCTTGAAAGTCTGATAGAGCCGTTGACTGCCTGGATGGTCTTGTTATCCTCCAACAGATCTTCCAGTACAATCCGGTAGGCGTTGATACCGGATTCCGATATACTAAGCGATCCTCGACTAGTTAATCGGATCTGGATCCGGATCCGGTTCCGGTTTCCAGTAATCACAAAAACCTTTAACTGCTTCTTAATCTAATTAACTATCTCACACTACTTCTATTGTAGGGAACCTTAACTTCAATAAGATCCTCTATTTAGACTTCTAAAAACAAAAAAAATGTACCAATATTAAATGATCCTTCCAACTTCCTACGTAACTAGGCTTATCCTCATATTTTGGTCTACGACAATTAGCTCCGCTGTTGATCTCTTGGCATGCTTTTACCTTAAAAACACCTTTTTGTAAGCTCCAATCACCTCGCCCTCCTTCTATTTTGCATTCTAATTTATATTCTCCAACATTTGCAGGTCTTCACGTAACTAGTCCATATTCTACATGAATTGGATCTAGATACTTCTAAACTTGGATATAAACTCTTGTAGTTTAGCCATGCTGTCACATGCACTCTACATGTCAAGTTTTACATGGATTAGACACTATAATTGGCTAACTCGCACATCCTCACATCTCTCGAAACCGCTAATCTAGAATATAAGGCTCTAAACTACGACCTAAACTTGGAAAAACAGAGTATTTTGTGCTTTCCATGATTTTAGAAAGACTCCTCACTAATATGGCAAGGACTTTTATCAAACCCCTCTCAACTGACTTGTTCATGCTATTTTATATGAATTGACACTAAAAACTAACAATAAATTGCAAAAAATAAGTCTAGAGCTCCAAGTGCTAACTTCCATTCTTCCTCACTTCTTCTCTCCTTTAGAGCTTAAATCCGTGTCGGAAGTGCAACTGTTGCTTTACTATGCTAGTTGCTCTTACATGGTGGAGAGTTGGGGCCAATTATTTTAATATCACTTGTCGACAGTCATGAAGACGGAAGGTACAGGCGAGGATACTGTAGCGATGGCTTCAAGAGGTAGCAACCGCGGGAAGGCAAAACCAAAGGGAGCTACCCACGAGCTTCACTTTGAGATTTTAGATGATCCAAGTATCAAGGCGGAGAGTGGATGGGAGAAGGAGGAAGCAAATTATTGGACCTCCAAAATGTGCAGAAAATATGTGAAAATGTACCACATCGACAAGTTGTGGCCTCGTAAGGCCCACACTATTCACACACAGGGTCTTAGGTGCAAGCCATCGAATTGCAACACTAGGCATTTTGTCCATCGATCGCTTGAGGTTTGGCGGGCCGTCTTAGGAGACAATTCAATGAATAAAGGATACATAAACTACAGCGTGGCCTCCATGGTGTATGCTGAGCTCGTATTGGCTCAGAAGGTGGATTGGAGCACATTTCCAATGCCAATTGCGACTCAACTTTTGCTTAGAGAAGGGCAAAAAGATATTTCTGATTTGTATGATCCAAAAGCAAGTCCAAGTGAGGCACCAAAGTTACAGAAGCGACGAAAAGATGGTATAATGCAATATAAAAAAGAGATCATGGAGGGGGGAAATATTGGAGTACATTTGGATTCTACAAAGATCCCAACTACAATGACAAATGTCGTGGTGGAAGATGTTGACGGAGAGGTGTTTTTAACTCCTCGGGCGGATTTGATATGCACACCCAGTTTTACAACCGTGGATGAACAAAGTGGTGCTCCAAACATGCGGATCATTTTTGAAGAACCGGTGGCCCCATCTATGCCACAAAAATGTTGGGAAGAAATTGCTCCCGAACAAATGGCAAGGGCCATTGCATCAATTGATCATCTCATAGACAGCAATAGTATAGACTTTATGACACAATTACCTTCCAATCAAGACTTGCCAACCACACCGAGCCCCATATTGAACCCCGTATTGAGCCCTGTATTAGGCCCCGTATTGAGTGGAAGAGTTGAGGGGCAGGTGTCGCCAAAAAATAGAAAGCAACTCGATGGCATGGTGCAAAATGTATCCATTGATGACAACCCCTTGGATAAGAGCTATCCGCATTTGTCAACTCAAAATATGGCACAATTGGAGGGTCTTCGTCATTTGCCAAATGCGAGTGAACTGGAAAGCTTGTTGGAAGCTTCTTTTTTGTTTAGGGCACAACAACAAGACATGAAACTTCAATTAGACCAAGTAATCAAGATAAACGAGGCGTATCCTAGTAATCCCATAAACAAGGCGGACTCGAGTGAAACCGCAAACGAGGCCGGCCCGAGTAATCTCTTCACCAAATATAGTGATGAATGGCCTAATTTGTGGAAATCTCAAAGAGATTGTCGGTTACAGCTAGATTTGTAGCTAGAATTGCCTCCAAACTTATGAAAGTTGCTAAGGAATTCACCAAATTCGGGCTTGAGTTGGTGTTTGGTGCCATGTCTTTTTTGGATTTCACCACGTCTTTGAAACCATTGTCACAACACAAAAATTCAATATCCGCATAGATAGAGTAGAATAGATGTAATAGATTAGAAAATTTTAAGTTTTTGTGTTTAAGAAAAGGTGGTTGTCTTCCAGAGAAGCTCAAATTTGGAATACAACTTCATCCGGAAACAGGTTTCCGATCTGGCTACGGTATAGTATCCAAAAATGAACCGGAACGCCGTTGCCTAGGGTCTAGGGATCCGGCCTACGAGGCTAACGGACGCGCCTCAAGAACGGAACCCTAATCCTGTTCTAATCCGAGAACTGGCGGCGGCACGTTGGCTACTTAAAAGCCACCACCGCCCCATCTTTCTTTACTTTTTGAGTTTCCTGAACTCCTTCACGCGCAGATAGTTGAGAGAAAGTCTGGTGAGAGTGCGTTTACGGATAGTGAGAGGTGAGGCCAGATTAGGGTTTAGTCTGTCGGTGCAGACATGGCAAAAAGTAGCGGACCAAAATCCGTTAAAGCGTCGGTCGTCGCCCGGATGGTCAGTCCGACCATACCAACTGACACTACCGCTCATTAGGAGTTGGAGCAGGACCTAAATTGATTAGGGTGTGCCGGATAATGGGAGAGGCCGTGGAACCTGAGAGGGAAAGAGTTGATTCAGGAATTTATCAACGGGACTTCAAACCAATACAAGGTGACGGTGCAAGGACAACCTAAGGGATGGACGGAAGACGTATGGATGGAAGTCTACTCGTTCCAAAAATTCAGAGAGGGACTAGCCTCGCGGGCGGATAAGTACGCCACCGGGAAGTTCCGGAACCCACCTCACACGAAGGAAGGATACGTGATTAGTGATTGCGTAGACGAGCGTCATAGGAGGGTGTTAGAATTTCTAATCCCTATACTGTATCCGGAAAAGCCTAGCCGAATCATAGTTACGGTCACCAACACGATATTTGGGGCGATGGAGGAAAGGGTAGTACACTGGGGGCGGGTCATAGCGCATGTGGTCACAAAGCTCGCGGATCATGTATCCAAGAGCAGGTACAACCCTATCACCCCCTACTTGTTCCACCTATATCACCATGGGGATGTGCTGACGTAGGACGAGGTTTTAGTTTATAAAACCGGATTGGTGTTGCTCAAATACGGGCTCACAGATGAATTGGAGTAAGACGACCCGGTTTCCGAAGAAGAGGAGGATCTGAAGGAAGAGCCCTTGGAGCAAAAGAAGTCTAGGCACAAATCAACGGACCTGGCTTCACGAGGAAAACAGCTCGAGATGGATCTGGGTGAATTCAACCCAGTTCCGGAAGAAGAAAAGCCAGTGCTCAAGGAGTTCTTCGACATTGGGTTTGACTGAATGCACCAAGCCCGGAACTTATACCAGAAGGCCATTGAATTTATGGACAAAATTGCGGCCAAACTGAAGGTGCCACCTGGAGAAATACTTGAAAAAATCAAGCGGAGGCCGAATCCGAAAGTCATCCAGCAAAAGGATGAGCAAATCCGGGCTTTGGAAAAAAGCCGGGAGGAGGCGGAAAGCCGGATGAATTGGGTGCAAGGGGAGTGCAAGGCGACATAGAAGAATGAGAGGGATGCCATGCAACTGGTCCAAAATCTCCAGGCATTGATTGACCAGCCGGCAGACGTGGTGAATAAGGCAAGGCTCTACAATATACATCTGGTGTCCGGTGGACACGTAGCCGGATCAAAAGTTGTCATGACTCATGATCTTGATGGACTTTGAGGCGCGGATGGAGAAGGTGCTCAAGGAAATGCAAGCCTTGGTGACACGGATCGATCCAGATAGGGCAATGGACTTTTCGTCCTTTCCAGAAGCGGACCTCATCACCAGTCCGTATCTCCAGACTCCGCTAAAGTCAGTGGTGGGGATTCCGGTCCTGTCACAACCAGGAGGATTGGTATTCCTCCTGAAACCACATGTACAACGAGAGTGGTTGACACAGAAGAGTTACTCTCCGGTCCAGAACTAGGGGAACAGACAGAGTGTTCCGACACAGGAAGGAACTTCCACTCAAACCTAGACCCAGTCGCGGGAAGGAGGGGAGTAGATAAAGATTAATCTGCTTGACCGGATGAACATCATATTCATTATTTTGGGAGATTGAGGACCTCCCAAAATAATATTGTCCATTTCTGTGCTCCAAAAATTGAATTAAAGTTTTGGTACGTTGTAGTTGTGGGAGCTTAGTTTTGGGTTTAGGATTATGATTTCCATTAAAATGACAGTTGCATGTAATTTGGGTGTCTTGCATACATTATTGATTAGGGTGGTAGTAGCCGTTTCCCATATAAATGCGATGAATGGTCCTTACTGAATACCAAGTCATGAGCTGAACGTATCTTACTGAGGTGGTCCAAGTTCGATTCCTATTGAATTTGCTCGAGCGGCTATGAGATATACATGGCTTGGTGTTGTTTAGTGAACTTTGGAGGCAGGAAAGTTATAACAACCAACTGGCCCCCTATCTGAAATTGTGACAAGTGCTTTACACATTCAAAAAACAAAAAGTAGTCTTACCCACTTGTGAGCTCCCAATTTGTCACTTGGGACTCGTAGAATTATTTTTTTGGAAATTTGCAATTTAAAGTTAAGAAAAATATACAAAAAGCCATAAAAAGAGTGTCAAACCAAAATAGGGTTGTAACATACCCATTATAGTATTTGGTCTTGATTTGTGTTTAGACTTAGAATCCCACCAAACCTGGCCTAAAAAATAAGTAGAAAGAACGAAACGGTTAGGTTTGTAGGATTCAAGTCATATAGGCCCAAAAGGGCTAAATCCCATCATGAATGTGGCAATTCATAGCTAAGTCGGTCCGAGGGATCCACATCGAGGCCACTAAGTTGGGTCCTAAAGTTAGGTTTAAAAATTCCCCAAACCCCAATTGTTAGCATGCAAGAGCCACTGACGCAAGACCAGGTCCGTAGAAGAATCTACAGCCCAAGGATGGTATCCTAGGATAAATCCCATGCCAGGAGTCCAACGACGAAATCAATTCGCCAAGATTCCGTTATCTGCAAAAGATTCCCGCACCATCGATAATTCAAGGAGATGGCCAATTCATCTCCACTGACCAATTGTGCCAAGTATGGGAACGCACCTGCACATCTTTCATGTGACCCCATGAGAGGTCATGTGAAAAATCCCGTCATCTTCCGACTTGCAGAAGAATCTTTTGTGGGTGGTCAACCTTGGTAACCTCCAACGGGAATTTCATGGAAATTACCCAGGTTGCCAGAAAATCTCACTAAAAATTAGGCTAGCTTTTCTTATGTTAATAATGCGCTCCGTGAAGTTTCGCAACATTCCGATAGCAGCAAGTACCCGAACCAACGAGATTCCTCGAGAATTAATCACGTGGCGGGGTCCCCACCGCGTTGACCGGCATTCCGGGACCATACGATGGCAAAACGAAGTCAACCAAGAGTCTTTTCCGACTCCCTCACACCTACCGGAGACCCTAAGCTATTTACATTTCTCAAAATACGAGACCCCCAAGATCTAGGATTTTACCACGGTTTAGTTTTTAAACTAAATTAGCCTACGATGGTTTTTTGTCCTCGGCACGGGGGGGAAGGGGATCTTGGACTAAACACAGCGATCTGGGGCCAATGGCGCAATCCGTTTGACGATTGGAGTTAATCTCCAAAAGTTAGGAGGTTGGTCCAGCGTAGATAGGTAAAAGTAGTTTTTTAAGAATTAGGATGAAAATCTTTGAAGATGAGGATGAAAATCCAAGTTGATAAGGTTACTTTAGAACTCTTGAGGAAGGGATGGGGCCTTGGAAACCTATTTAAGGTCCCCATTTTTCTCTCAAGAACACCCCCAATTCTTGTTTTGGGTCCGTGGGTCCAACTTATGTTGGGATTTTTGGCATTTTAGCCAAGAAACCTCTACGGTGTTTTTGGAGCACTTTTGGCTCCATTGTAGCTTATTTTCAAGCTTTGAAGGTCCTTGGGGGTCCTTTTACCTTGCTTTGTGTACTCTTTTGTGAAGTTTTTGGTACCTTGTTGTAAGTGGAGAGCCTCTCTCTCTCTTGTATGTGTTGTGGTCTAACTTGTGAAGTTTTAAGAGTCTTCTTTGTATCTTGCACTAATCCTAAAGTCACCCCCTACTGTACCTTGGCGATGCCGCTTTGGGGGGCCTTTAGCGTGTGAGCTTTGTGTTGCCACGTAGTCTAACTTGTGTGTTTTGTCTTTGTGTTTTTCTTACACCCTCTTCTAACCTTCTCTTTATTGAGTGGACCCCCCTCCGGGACGGCGAAGCTTTGAACCTCTTTTGTGCATGTTTTCTAAAGTTATCCCAACCCTCTTCTAATCTTCCCCTTGTTTAGTGGACCCCCCTCCGGGACGGCGAAGCTTTGACCATGTGTGTGTTATTCTTTAAGAGTTTAGTTTTTTCCCTCTTCTAAAGTCTCTCCCATTGTGTGGACCCCCTTTAGAAACGGCAAAGCTTTGAACTAGTGACAAAGTTGAAGTCCTAAAGCATGTGTTAAAAGTGTAAACGGCGGAGCTTTGAACCCCCGAGGTGTCAAGAAGTCCTAAAGTTGGTGTTAAAACCAACTTAACGGCGAAGCTTTGCACTTCCCCCGTGTTTAGTTCCAAAGTCTAGTTTCCAAGGCCTTTGTGGAAACCTCTAGAGTTTAGCTTCCAAGATATGTAGGTTCCTTTGCATTTAATGAAGTTTAGCTAATCCCAAAGTTCTCTTAGTCTAGTGGTTCTCCAAGTGTTTAGTGAGTCTCCATGTTCCCCAAGTTTAGTGTGTCTAGTTGTCCCCCAAGTTTTCTAGTAAGTTTAGTTGCTTCCCAAGTTTTTAGTGAGTCTAGTTGTTCCCTAAGTCTTATTTCCCTCAAGTCCTATTTTCCCCAAGTCTTATTTTTCCCAAGTGCTATTTCCCTCAAGTCCTATTTTTCCCAAGTTTTTTCCCTTAGTTCACCAAAAATCTAGTTTGCCAAAAATCCAGCTTTTCCTTAAGTAGTCAAGGTCCAGAGCCAGAACAGACCAGATCAGTCGAGAACCAAACAGACCAGATCAATCAAAATTCAAACAAACCAGAACAAGTCGAGAGCCAGAACAGACCAGATCAAGTTGAGAACCAAACAGACCAGGTCACGTCATCAGAAAATCAACGGAAAACAAATAAATAAGTTATTTATTTATTTTGTTAAACCCAACCCCCAGCAGCTAGCCAGCCAGCCGGGAGGGCAGGCTTGGTCCGGCACGCAGTTGGGGCCCAGCTCAATCCCCATTTTTGGACTCTTTTTTTCTTGATTTTTGGTTTCTTTCACACCAGGACAAAACAAAGACAAGATAAACAAAACAAAGGAGAATGGGGGGCTGACCTATTGCTAAGTAGGGATTAGGGTCTAAAATCAAAAAGGGAGGAGGGAGGAAAGGATAAGTAGCACCTCCATACCTGCATCAAACAACTTTCAACTCTCACCAAAATCACACCTACACATAATGGAGGAAGGTTAGTGGGTCATAGAATTAAATAGGAGAAGAGGGAGAGAGACAATAAATAGTGCCCTAGGCTTAGCTAAATAGGTGTTAGGAGGGAAATCTCGAGAATTCATAGTGACCATTAGGAGGTAGGATTAGGATGACACGAAGACAAGGTCGTGTAAGAGAGTAGTAGGGACATTAGATCTTCTTGGGGTTTGAATCTATAGTTGTAAGACACCCATCAAAGCTTAGGTAGAATAGTGTTAGTGTAGAAAGAGAGAAAGGGAAAGAAAATGAGAGAGAAAAAAAGAGGAAGGGAAAGAAAAGGGTTAGATTGCACGGGTCCTAATTTTCGAAACATAAGTGGTGAAATTGGGAAAAGTCCCACCATCCAAGGGCCACCATGGAGTATGGAAATGTACGCACAAATGCGGACGAGCGTATTTCCGACACCGGAAGTGACGAGGTGAGTTCTTGAATCCATACTTGGTGTTTTTTCCTCATTAGCATTAATCTCCTTAATTAGCCCTTTCCACGTGAATAGTAAGCCGTGATAAGAAAAGGTAAAAAATTAGAAATAGAATTTAAAATTTAGAGTTAGTGTGGGGAATAAAACTTAGAATTAAATTTAGAAATAAAAACTTAGAGTTAAATTTTGGAGTAAATTTTAGAGTCAAATTTAGGAGTAAAAACTTTAGGGTTAAAATTAGGAGTAAAAGCCTAGAGTTAATTTAGGGGTAGAATTTAGGGCTAATTTACTCAGGAATAAAAAACCCAAAGGTAAACAAATCAAACCATAGAGTCAAAAATCTAGACTTACAATTATAAGTTGGAAATTAGAGTAAAGACTAAGCTTGGGATTCGCCGTAGAGTGAGAACTTCCGAGAGAAGTGTCAACCCTCAAAAGATAGTCTTTGACACTCATGGAAGGAACGTAAGGGTTCCCCGCTCATGTAGTTAGGGACGTTTGAAATGACGCCAACTACCTAGGATAGACAGTTAGGAAGTTAGGAATTACCATCACCGTTGATCATCACAGTCATCTTGTTAGTTACCTATGCATTTTTAGTAGTATTTGCTGCCATCCACGACACTTAGAAAACGTTAGCACAAAAAGATCCATTGCTTGGAAGGCACAGTGGACCGCGCTCACAACACCCCCATATATTCAAAAGGTGGATAAAGGTATAGAACCTGGTTGGTGTTCGCCCGATTACCAAGGGTGGGTAATCTTGCGCCCACACTACTACCAAATTTTTTGAACTCGCATTGTGTTTTTAAAATATAGTGAATTACACTGAAAGTGAATAAATAATTAAATGATGCCAACATAGAAAATATCACAAATATAATATAATCATAAATATATTATGTATTATTAATATTAACTGCGCAAGTGACTACACCAAAAATATAGAAGTAGTTCCAATACAAATCAATAAAATCCAATCACAATACAATCCACACCATCTACTCTATATACGCGCTATAGAATAATATAAAATTGTCTATGGCTATGCAATACTATTATCATGTACACAAACTGTAAATGTTAGCTCCAAATACTATTAAGCCTCTTCATAAAATCCCGTACTTGGTCAATCGGAATGGTATACAATCAAACTTCCATTGATGACATCAATTTGAGCCGCAGGAATTTTAAGGACACATTCTATTGTGTCCTTTTTGACCTTGGACTTCCATGCCGTGATCAAAGAATTTGTATCTTCCCATACCAGTTCTTAGGTCTCGTCCACTTTCCAATGCAATCCTTTGGCAGAATCCCAACCAGTGTAAAATTCTTGAACATTGTGCCCTCGTGTCGCGGGCCGAAAGTACTGAATGAAGATACAATTCAGATGTTCCAAATTAGATAAAGGATCAGATAAAGCTCTGGCAATCCATATAGGCTTCAAATCACAATCAGCCGGTCGAAGGGCAACAAAAAAATCTTTCCCAACATCACGCCCTACACGGAAAGACGGCAACGGACAATTACGACGTTGCCCTACAAAGACATCATCCTCAGCAAATTCTTCACGAACTTTGCCATTGTCATCAAGTTCATCATCCACGATCGCTTCAACTCGGATGAAAGGCCAAAAGCCATCTTTCAACCCCTCAAACGGTTCAATAGGTTCCAACAAGCATGCTTTTACTGCCCGTCAATAGAACACCAAGTGTTTGGAACATCTTCTATACTCGCCACTCCCATCTTCGTTGCACAAAGCCTCCCAATATTTGATGAATCCGGATATTCCTTTAGAAATGTCATCCACGCCCCACATTGGGAGGTGGGCAACAGGCACTGGCTCCCCACGAGGCCATAGGCTTCGTCCCTCTGAGTCTTCTCGCCACAATTTGATACCCCCTTTTTCTGGAAGCCAGTCATTATCCGTACAATACCTTTTGTACTTCATAATCGGAACACTAGCCGAGTTTAAATAGAACTTGAATTGTTGCGCCTTGGTGTGGCCAACAAGTGCTTCGTTCCCTTCCAAAATAAAGCCTTCTATAAAGGCTTTAAAATCTGGTACCTCCTCAATCAAATGAGGAATTGTAGGAATAGAATCCACATCCATGAAGGACTTCAGCAAGGCGGGAATGGTTGGAAAACTTTCTTTCTTCAACTGCATGCTCCATCTCCCAAACAAGGCATCGATGTCGTCATGCGTGTGACCGACTAACATGAAACTCACATACACCTCCCGAAAGATCTTTTTTGCAACAAGGAGGGACCAGAATGCAAAGACATAACAATTTTTGTTGTCACATGTGGCGTTGTCCATTTGTACGTTTAGAACTGGAGGAAGAGGAGCTGCTGCCATAGGAACTTCGGGTGCGGGCCGAAGTGACGACTTGTACATTTCAACTCCCTTCAACACCGCTTCAAATAGAAGAGCAGAGCCTGATCCAACAAACAATTCCCTAGAAGAATACTTCGGAGGGAGTTCTAGGTCTCGCAAGAGCTTTGTCAATGACCCCACTCTATAATTTGAGTGATGAAGGAAGATATCAAGACCGTAATGCGCATAGCGTACATCACTGTGTCCATGAGCAATCATTCCGGTCATTAATACCGGCAACTTTGTGAGTCCATCAAGTTGCTTGCTCTTGTGGGAGAACACCGGAGATGTTGTTTTTGCATGATCCATTTTGTCATGCATGATGGTTAAGCATTCGTGAGGTAGGCACTTGACCTATACCGGTTTGCATAATAATTATCTCGATGAGCCCGAGCACAAGCATTATATTTTTCCAATAGATGATCCCATTTCCGCCGTAATCCAATTGGAGCTGTCCTCCTCTGAGCATGAAATCTATCACAGTCAGCGCATCGAGCAAAATTATCTCCTGGCTTTTTTACACAGTATTCAGGGAAGTTCAATTTCTGTATTTTGCTGATATTTGAGGTGGAGACCTCTTTCAACCCAAACACAGCATTTGCTGCATTCACCTCTGGAAGTGTCTCTTTCCATATAAAAGTGGCTGGCAAAACTTTAGAAACCACCTTCTCCCCAGAAGGAAGAGTATGCGTACGATGCGGCATATGGTCAGCTGATTTCTCAAGTACGCACTTCAATGTCGCAGCGGCTTGAAGTGTATGCTTCCTAGCCCTTTGTGTCCCCAAATTCCCATGCGGTTGAGCTCGATCACCTCTAGCAGCATATGTTTGAAAACGATGGAATGTGGATTCCGAGACGCTTGCAATATGCCGCCATGCCGCCATACAAACATCAATCCCTTCCAAAGTGACCATCCTCTTGCCCTGAGCATCACGGTGAACTTGCCGGTGCACGTCCAACTTCATGTGGTAACGAAACTCGAACGTTGTCTTGTAGTACATACGTTCACGCAAAGCTCGAATCTTCTCTCTAGGAAAAGGTTGGACACAATTGCTCGGACAACACACCTTGCTCGATACAGAATTAATCGATTCTTGAGTGAGTATATTGTTGGCCCTCAAAGAGGATTGAGTGGCCAGAGGATTCCTCACAATACTTGTGTATGGTCTCGCAGTGGACAAAGATGGCCGTGTAGGCCCTGCCTGTCGACGATTATACTCGTCTCTAACGTCATGATCCTTTAGGCTTGCCCCATTCAGAAAGATCCGGTCAATGGGCCAAGCACGAAGTGAGTATTTCCAGTCATCTGGAACCTCGTCACGTTTTAAGGATTTGGAGATGTGAACTGCCACAAGAGAATCTCCTAAAGGACCATTACTACCCAAAACGTGATTGGAATCAACACTGTGATAGATGCCCTCAGCTACAGCCACTCCATTTTCATTCTTCAGAATTACAATCTTAATGCTCCACAATCGTCCCGGAATACCAGCACATTCCGGAATGGGAATGTCCTGCACTATCGTGTTCTCCACGTCCCCTTCATTGGAGGCATAATCGTGAACAAGTTCTCCAAAGACATTCATCATTCCTGCGACAACAAAGTACGATGGTCCAAGAGGTCAAAGAAGAACAATTTCATAAACACAGATAACAACAAATTCAACTCGAGGCGAGTTAAATTTATTCCACAGAAAACAAATCACTATTTATCTATGACCAACGATATCTCTATGAAATTGAGAACAAAATTTGGATTTCACAAATAAAAATACAGTGACAGCCTGCAATCGAGATCTGTGCCGCAAATACAAACCAAAATCCTATAGGACAAGACAATATAGTTTACCCAGGGCTAACACGCCCCAAAATATTAAACACAGCCGGGACAAAAGCGGAAACATATCCCTCATCCAATAAAACTGCACACAGGCAAACTAAATTTGTAGAAACAGAATACCAAATAAGAAATGAAGCTTCAAGCAAAAATGATCCAGCACCCGTACAGAACATCAGGTTTAATAAGGACCAAGCTAAGAATTTGAGACACGACCTACAGCGTATTTCTGTTTATAAGTGTCGACTGAGTACATTGAGAGAATACAAACCAGCTATCAACATAGATGGTAACAGCAGAATATTTAATTCAGGTCGAGTTGAGCAAAATGATTTGCGACTGTCCGGGTGAGGTGCTACTAGAACACTTGGAGAACAGGAACACGGTACATCTGTTCGAGTGACACGGATCCACGGGACGCATGAACCAGCTAGTTTAACTCGGATCGAGTTAAAACAGCTGAAACGTATTTCATCATACCACATGTCCTCTTTACATTCGACGGAGAATTGGTTACATTTAACTCGAATCGAGTTAAATGAATTGGTTGGACTACATTTCTTCTGTTCTTCTGTTCGGGTGGACAGAAGAACATACCTTAACTCGGGTTGAGTGAAATGAGGTCTCGCATTTTGCGGAGGTCATGCTCATAGTAGTATTTCATTGCACCCCGGTAATTGCGGCGATTTTCTCGGAAGCATGCTCTCGTACTTGAAATCGTCGCAGAAAAATAGATTTCCAAGTCGAAGAAGATAGAAAATCATGAGCATCACAGATACTACACAACGGACTCATAAAATCCTGTGCCTGAGGACAGTCAGACATGAAAACCTCTGTGCACAAACACTTCGTTCTGCACATTTTAGAGTGTCGTAGTACACGAGTGAACCGGTTGAAGAAGAATGAAGACATTCAAAATCCGCAATGCACATAACGGTCGATTGGGACTGAGAAAACAACAACCACTGCAGTGAAAGTGTAGTGAGATAACTTTGGCATACCAAGACCAGAATGTTGGGAAGTACAAGAACGGCAACAACTCTTGCGATGGATAAGAATGCAGATATATTCAAATCCGAAAGGCCTACTGAACTGAGATTACAAAAAGTGCAAGTGAGTCGTACTGCGAAAACTGAAGCACAACTATGACAGTGGACCGCGACAATGGGAGACAATTTCTTTGACACTGCGTTCTGGAGGAAACAACTTTCCGGATAGACGGCCGAAATTATGGTGAAGGAGGGAAATTAAGCAAGGGAAGTATTTGCGGGATATTCAAACGGCCCTTCTCATCCCCGAATAGAACTGAGGAAGCACTTTCTGGCCTTGGCAGCTGGAAGTATTAAATGCTCACGACCTAGAATCTTCCAAGTATAGTAGCTGTCGAATAATTTTGTCAATGTGTACAGCTTTTTAAGCGCGCGACAAAAGTCCTACTCCCGGAGACTATTCTAAGTAAAAGGTCAGCCTAATTTTGCCTCCATAAATGAAAATGAAGGAATCTGATAAAAGTAGGTGGTTCACAAAGGTCAGGTTTTCAGGGTTTCGGGGAAAAGTCATAGTCTACGGCTATAGGGTTGTTAAGGTTCACGGTTCAGGGTTTAGGGTCTGGGTCTAGGGTTCAAGGTCTAGGGTTTAGAGTTTCTAGGGTTTAGGATTTAGGGTTCTGTTTCCGAAAGTGTTTTCCAAAAAATGAATGGTGTGCAAGTGCCATTGCCAGCAAGGGGGGGGAGTATATTTTAAACTTTTGAATTCATAGAGACTTGAAAATTTCTTAACTTTCACACGGTATTTTTGGTTTTAGGGTTCAAGGGTGGTCTATACAAGTTAGGTTTGTTCAAGGAAATTTAATTTGATAATGCCCAAATGAGTATATTTCCATTAAAATTTGAACACATGTGCATCCGTTCTTGCATTTGGCATGTCTAAGATGGACTATACAGCTAATTCTCAAGAAGTTTAGGGTCCATGATTCTCTAAAGTCAAAAAAGTTCCTAGTTAAGGGGGGCTCTTTAGATTTTGGGTATGCTCATGTAATCTCGATTTTTTGTAATGTTTTGTATAATTGTTTTCGAAGATAGGAAATGCAATTCATTTTCTAGAAATGTAATTCTTATTTCAATAGGTGCCATGGAACCAAAGGTATGTCACAATGGGTCTAAAAAACAAAACCACAGGCATCCCAAAATAAAGAATAAATGAACTTGAGTTCTTTTAATTTTATATTTTAATCTCAAAGATCATCCTCTTGCTTACATGAGAACCATTAATTCATTATATTTGGACTAGAGATGAGGATGTTATGGATAATCTCAATTTTAACGAAATTGAAGCATCTTCTTCAAGACATACTTTCTAAAATTCATTCTTTAATTTAACATTTTAAAAATTAATGAAAAAAGGTTTAGAAAGGTTAATTTTATTTGCTAGAACAACGTTATCATTAAAATTACCATGTTTCAATTCCATGTTAGACTTGTTCATTATTTAATCTTGACTGTACTTGTACTTAATATTTTTTTCATGAGTGGAAATTAAATTTTTTTATAGATTTTTTTCACTAGATCATTTCTTGAACATAGAAGATTATAGAACCAAAAAACAATAGTGCAAATGTTTTTAGATAGAAAGATGCAAAGTTGAAAAATCTAGTTAATGAAGGTGTGGGGATTCTGCAGAAGTCTATTCATTGAGGAGCATGTTGAATATATGATGTTCATATTTAAGCATGATCTACTCGTTTTGGCCTTGAAATTTTCTTCTCATGAGATATGTATACATGAAAAAGAAAAAACTTCTACAAACTATTTTTATAGATGAACATGTCATAATTGCTCACTGGGTCAAATCACACTCAAAGGTAACACAAAAGAGGTCAGACGCATTGAAATTTGCAATTTATCTTCTTTGAAGCTATTATTTTTTAATCCTAATCTATTAAATTTAGTCATTTTAGTCCTTTTCTACTAGTATTTCAAATCATGTTAAGACTAATATTTTTTTATTCATAGATAAATCTAAACTTATTTACTAACGTTTCAATTGAAGTTTAGATGTCAGCCTGTCAAATTTTTCAATGGTAGAAAAGGGGTCTAATTTCTAATGAGTAATTTTGTGATTGAATTCAAAAAATCATGTGTCTAAATATTTATACATGAGAGAGTAGAAAAGGACTCTTTTGCTATAATTTGAATATTTTTTCATTTTCAAAAATAGTCAGAAGTGAAAATATGTGAACGTCTTTTTTAATATAAAAATGAACCTAAATGATGATTGTGATAGAACAGAAAGTGTTTATATTATTCACATTGAAGATCCCATGAAATTTACTTTTGGACTTGAATGTTTACTTTTTTAAAAGATTAAATCAAGAATTTGTCAAAAATGAATAAATTGATTAGAAAATTATACTATTTTTAGTTCAAAATTTAATCACTAAAAATTCTTTTTGATAGTTGTATGTTTTGAAAGTTAAGAAAATTTGGATAAAAAAATCTATTTAAAATGCTATATTGTAATAAAGGCACTAAATGTAGCCTTAAAATTGATGATTTATGTCTTTTGAAAGACTTCTTTTATGAAATTTTTTCTTCATCCTTTTAAAGGGATGCATTGCTATATTATTCATCCATATATTCTAAAAAATAATGACTACATCACAGTAATTGAGAGCTTCAAAAGTTTAGAAAAGGACTCAAGTCCTATCCTACAAAAGTAATCCCAATGGTACCTTTGAATGTGGTTTGACCCCACCATGCACTTCCAAGACAAATTTACAACAAGTACGAAGAACTTAAGATGTGGACATGAAAATCCATTTTTTTTCTAGCTTTAGGGTACTCACTGTAAATTCTTTGTTCATTTTAATTCTCTTTGAAGAATACATTGCATGTTGTGTGTATTCTCTAAGTCATTAGAACTTTAGAAATTATATAATAACTATTTTGTGCTCTCTAAAAAACAATTCCTAAAAGTACTCACTTTTGTAGAATTTTTTTGTATTTGTCCTTGTCATATGAATTACTCGCTCAGTTTTATTATTGAATTCAATTCAATTTTTCTACAAAACACATTGTTACAATGTACATGTATATATTGTATAGTGAAAAGGTTTTTTGCAAAAGAATTTTTTCTTTATGTACACCATTTCTAATTATTTATCAAATTAGGACTTTCATTACCCTTCTTTGAACATTCATAAGTGTGGGTATTGTGAGTTAAATATTTATCGGCTGCTACAGAACTCTTTGAGTTGCAACAACTTATTTTCTATATTCTTACATGAATTCATAATTGCATGGGATACATTAGAGTCATTTGTAAGAATTTGAACCTCTCATGATTAATCATGAATGATTGAACTTGATTAATGCATGCTCACATGAAGGATAAATTATGATTGATTTAAGTTTATGTGAAGGCCATCAAATGAACCATTCATTTGAATGTACTATTGTAAATCAATTTAATGTATGATTTAATGTGACTGAAGGTTACTCCTCTATGCCACAAAATTTGACATATTAATGACTTATTTGGATATGAAGAGGATTTTCAATTAGTATTTCGCTCTTAAAATTTTAATAATTTTTGTAAGACATACTCCCACAATTACTAGTTGGACAAACAAATGAGAATGTAAAGTTTTTTTTATACACATCGCTTTCAAGAAGAGAATGAACTTGTAAAACCATAAATATTTCACTTCTATATTACTAATTTCTTTTGTGCTTCGTTTGGACAATAGTTGTCAATAATTGTTGTCATGGGTTTCCCAAAATAACAAGAAAATAATATGCAAATGGCGCATGCTCACCAATACATGACATTCCAAAAACAAAACACATTTGCATACAATTTCATTTGGTTTTGAAATTGAAGTCTTCAACATACTCACAAGTTGAAGTACTTGTTTGGGCTTGGTTTGTACATTAATGGCAAAACTTTTACCTCATGGGTTTTAGGGTGAAACAAAAAATGGCCCTGGGTCTTCACCTCTAAAAGTATTTTTTGTCCCGCTTTGTGAAGGATAAGTTGAGTCCAAATGCTTTACTGTTGTTTCAAGTGAATTTGTATTGAATTTTTTTTAACCTTTTTTAAGATGTCCAATGCTTCATGGATATATTACTTATATTTGAATCAGTGCCATGGACCAAATTTAAGGTTATACATAGCACAATGAGCCCTAAGTGGAGGTTGGAGGGCAGCACAATATAATCACCAAACTATTCATTATTTTTAATCTATTTTGTCCTTTCAATTTCTTTTTTTGTCTCCATTTGAAAATTTGATTCCTTCTGTGAGGACTATTAATGAAAAAGCTATAGGCTACCTTATTTTTTGGAGCAATATAATAATCTTTTACAAAAAACAACTTATACGACTCTCTTGTCAATGCATTTTTTACAATTACAAAAACAAATTCATACATAGGGTTAGGTTTACTTGGTGGAACCATTTCACCGTTGAGATTCTTGTATTTCAATTCCATCTTAGAGTTATAGATGTTTTATTTTTTTCTTCAATCTTAAATGTATTTGTACTTAATAATCTTCTAGTACCTTGAATCCAAATAAATTAGTGTTCTTCCTTGAAATTCTTTTCTTAGATTCTAAACTAGACTACTGAACTTAAAAATTTTAGAAACCAAAGTTAAGAGTACAGAAATTTAAAACTCAAAATATTCAAAGGCAAAAAATTTAATCAAGCAAGTTGCAATAAAACTATTTTACTCTAAACCCTTTGAATGCAAATATCTTGTGCATTACATGCATAGGGTTCTAAAATTGGAACACAAGTGCTTAAAATTTAATGAAGACATACATTTTGTGAACACTTGAAATGCAAATCAATGAGAACACCAAATTTCAATTTTTAAAGTCAGACCATATTTCTATTCTTGGTGATTTTTTTAATTTAAATTTCCCGATAATATAAAATAATTCATTGACAAACATTGGTGAGGAATCATTTTAATTATAGTGCTTCCACACATACTACAAAACAACAGTAATTATGCATAGCTTCCCTGTGATGAGAGTCTTCAAAAAAGTTTCACAATTTTTCCTACAAAGATGTTGATGTTGGAATGATAATGTCTAAATTTCGGATATTAAGAGATATCTTCAGTTGTAATTTGATTTTTCTATTAGCCCTTTTCATGGTAACTTATTTCATAGCATTTCAGCATGATCATACAATTATTTTGAGGGAATTTAGAGATTCGAAGATATTTTGAGAAAATTTAGAGTTCTTAAATAGAGATATTCATTTCTTCAAAGTTGAGGCATATGAGACTTTGTAATGGCGCAACATTTTATTGTTCATTTCATTGTTACTTTAGAAGGTTCAGGATAATTCGAAATGTACATGTCTACATATGTATGCAATTGAATTAGAAAAAAGTCATTATCAATTGATTTCAAAAATGTAGTATGTTAAAAAATAACTTTAGTAATTTATTCACCAAAAATGAATAAAATGTGAGTATTAGAATTTGGAATGCTTCATTGAAAGTATGAATTGACTATTAATTTTGCAATTCAAGAGATACCCATTTTTCAAATAAAAAATATGTACAAACCTTAGAAAGGTTGAAATACATAGTTTGTACATTCTTTGACTGGACTTGGCTGTATTGCAAGAAGGTCATGATGGATTTTTGTACGTTGATGTATTGGAATTCTATTAAATGTTCTTTAAAGGAAATTTTATAGATCTTAGTTTTTATTTATTTAATTGTAGACATTTATAAATTTAATTTATATGTGTTCACTTTGTAGTCCTTGTCAATGGTCTTCAGAATTGCACAACCTTAAACCCAAACACTTTAAAGAGGGCACAAAATAAGTTTTTATTCCGCATATTGCCCAGTTATTACATAATATGGTTTTTAGTTGTCTGGACAAAAATAAAGTTGGCAAAATAACCTTTCTTTCAATTTCACTTCATACTTCAATTTTGGTAGATTAAGTTCATAATTTTAAATATTAGTCTAATATACGACTGTCAGGGAAACAATTGTAATATTTCAAGTGCGCACCATTTTTTTTTTCCATACAATAAAATTAAAAATTTCTTAGAAGGGAATTTGGTAGGCTTTTGTTGTGGTTTTAGGTAATCTTTGTATGAACTCTTCAGAAGTGCTCCACAAAACATGAGGCCTTATGTGGACTTCCTCTCTTGTGAAGGATTAGTGGCTTATGTCATATATGTTGTGGAGTACCTCTTTATTGACGATCAATGACAGAATGATTGCTTGTAGGACAAAAATGTAACTATTCATCTTCTCAATTTTGTGTGAAAAGGGAAAATAATCTGTAGTAGTTTCACTTGCAGACATTGCTTTTAAATTATTGTAACCCAAGAATTCACTCGCGGTAGTGACAAAACAAATGATTTCCAAGGTTATGAGTCCGTCGTTAAAGACTTAAAGGATTTCACATTCAAATTAAAATGTGACTTGGATGACTCATTCTTCTACTTGGCACCCTTGAAAACCAAAAAGAAATTGAAAACATAAAATGAATTTATAAACAACTACATATGTATATAAAACATTTACTATATGCAAAAGGTACATTTTTAATTTTTTAATTTTAATCTCTTAGTTCTATATAGAAATAGGGTCTAAAATTAATTCAAATCTCCAATTTAATAAAAGTACATGATGGTTTCTATATATATATAACCATTTAACCATTTAACCATTTAACCATGATGGTTTCTATATATATATATAACCATTTAAAAAGGTAAAGCTTTTATTTTGAATGTTTTAGTTCTTTGTTATTTGTGGATGTGGGGTCTAAAATTAATTCAAAAATTAAATTTAAAGCAAGTAAATACTACTCTTCTATAATAATGTGTTTGATATAAATAAACATGTATTTGGTATATATACATATATATATAACTTAAAATGAACAACATAGAACTTTTATTCTTAATCTTTTGGTTACGTACGTATTTATGTAGGATCTAAAATTAATTCAAAATTCATATTTGAAGCAAATAAATGCTATGTAATTTAATAAATCCAACAAGAGATCTTTTTATTAACTCATTCAAATAATAAGTTAAAAGTTTAGGGTAGTGTTGAATTAAATAGTTTAAATTTTTTTAGTAGGTATTCATCTATACAATCTCCAAAAACAAATGTTAATCTATTTTTTAGAACAAATTTGTTGTTGCCCATTTTGATATTGAAATAATAAACATATAACCTTTGAATGTAATATTTTACAGAAAAAAAGCTTCCCACATAGGTTATGATAACTAGCATATATCAAAGAGGGCTCCTTGGTCCTTTAAGGGTTAAAGAAAGAACATAATGGAATTTTTATTATATTAGTTTTTCCCAAACTTTCAATTTTCTCATGAATCTCTGGGGCACCAAATTCTATTATTTACAATACTTTGAAGCTAAATAAAATTAACCAAGTTCTAATCTTTTATTGTTTCTACATTTATAAAATTATTGTTGGATTCTAGTTTTAGTATCAAAATTTCAATTTTGAAAATGAATGATTGTGATTTTTCTTTCAAGATTTTGTGTAAGGATATTCTTTGTAATATTTTTTTTTTAATGTCAAGGGCTCTTGAAAATGATTTCCACGTTTATAGGTCCACGACTTCAGAAGCAGGATTTGGCGGCGCGATGAAGGGGTCATCTCTCCCAATTTTCTTCCGCTTTGTTCGCGCTTGCTGTTGCTTTCGTTTTGCTTTGTTTTGCTTCGTTTTCCGTTTGATTTTCTTCCGCTTCCTGTTGTTCTTCTGCTTCCGCGTGGGCGCGTTCTTCAGCATTTCTTGAGCGTCGTCGTGAACATTCTTGAGTTTTTAATTCGTTTCTGTTTCGTGGGCGCTGCTTCGTGGGCGTTGTCTCGTGGGTGTGGCGTTTTTATTGTGTGTGCTGCGGAGGCGGAAAATTCCGAAACCTGCCAAGCAATCATCCTCTGTTGGTGAGTTCTTCATTATGCATTTCTCCATTTCCTCATTACATGCTTGCTGCTTGCATTCGGGTTGAATTAGAGTTGTAGAGTTCTTGAATTTTCTTGCAGTCGCGTTTCTAGGGTTTGCTGATTGCAATAGGGGTCTCAAAACTTTCCGGTCAAATTTCTAAGGTTAATCTCGTATTCTACTTTCCTCATTTCATGTTTGTCTTGTAGTTCTAGTTGTTCTCGTTGCTATAGATTTCTTGCTGTAGATTTCGTTGTTCTCGCTGTAGATCTCTTTGTTCTTGTTATAAATGTCGTTGTTCCTGTTGTTCTTCTTTTTGTTGTTTTTGTTGTTTTTGTGGTTTCATATTCTGTATTTGTTGTTTTTGTTTTTGTGTTTCCTTTTCTTTTTCCTTTTTGTTGCCCAATTTTGTTTTTGTTGCTATTGTAGGGTCTTTTTTTTCGTTGGATTAGGTTGATGTTTAATTCAGGAATATTCCATGTCTCTGTTAGGAAGTGCAGGGATACAACTCAGCTGAACAAATTAAATTTTCCTGTTTTGCAGAATTAAATCCTCCGAAGCAATGTGTGCAGCAAAGTTCTAACACGGTCGAGTTCTTCTGTGGAGGAGCTCAAAGTCTGGTAATCCTCTCAAACTTTTAGGCATAGCAATTCAATGATAATAGTAGCAGCAATGCAATGTTGGCAATTTAATTTTAACTCGATGTAATTTTAACTCGACCAGAGCCCCTTGGATTGGCATTTCAACTCGAGTCGAGTTAAAATACATCGAGACGCGAGTCAATTTTATCTCGACCCAAGTTAAACTCCTCCTAAAGACGCAAGAACCAAAGACCGAAACCAACAAAAGTCCCCGAAGCTGAACAGGTCACACACTAAAAACCTTAACTCGAACCGAGTTAAACTAGTAACAGGGCTAGATCCCACAAAGTAACCGACAGCACAAGGTTTATGACTGAATATTCAACTCGAAGCGAGTTAAAACGTCGTCGACCCAATGTGGATGGTCCCGTGGGACGCCAAAAATACATGAAGAGTGCGGACAAAGTAAATCAAATGCGTACACGGAATATATGTCCAAGTTCACCTGAAACCACAAACCTCAGACTATTTAACTTGGTCCGAGATAAACACCTGCCGGACACGCTAAAACAACATAATCCTTCCCGTGATAAAGTACAAGAATTAAACAAATGACATGTAGAAGCACCAGACGGTGTCAAAAGCAAGAGACCGCAAGGTTTAACTTGGTCTGAGATAAACAACCACAACAGAAAAAGAATAGCAGAACACTAATAAAGACCATGTTCATATATCCGTGGTGTCATCTTCCCATACAGCCAGGGTTGACAGGACGTCCGGACGTCCGTGTCCACGTCCGGCGGACGTGGACGCTGACCCCCGGACGTCTTTTGACATCCCTGGACAGGCCGTCTGACCGGTCGGCCCGTCCGCGCGATCGGGCTGTCCGCGCGGTCGAATCATCCGCGCGGTCGGGAGGCTCGCGGACGGGCCCTCGGCTGGACAAGGCGGACGGCGGCCGGACGAGATCGTGCGGACGGGCATGTGCGGACGGGAGGTCCGCACAATCCCGTCCGCATGATCTGCCCATCCGATTCTGGGCCGTCCGATTCGCATGTACGCGTCCGCATTGCCTGGTCCACCTTCGGACGCCATAAATAGAGCGGCGGACGGCTCATTCCTCACAATCGTTTCCCTTGCGGAGTGGATGATCCAGTGCCTCTCAGTGGCTCTGCGCGCCCCTTTCGTTTTGGTGCGTGAACGATTGTGCTCGGATACTGAATTGCACCAATTTATTTTGGTGATTACTTGGTTTTGAAGGCCTTGTTAACAACTTCACCTCGTTTCATTGGCAAGTGTCAAACATTTTGTTAAGTTGTTCTAAAGTTTTATGTAAACTTTGTCATCAAATCATTTCATTTTAATCAAGGTTATCATGCCTGGCAATAGTAGTTCAAGGTCCAGTAACAAAGGCAAATCCCAGGACATGAACTGGGGAGATTGGGCAAATCCAATGTGTGTAGCTGAACTTGGATGGAAAGAAGAGCCCAAGAAAGTTTGGGACTGCACAATGTGCAAAAAGTACGTCAAAATGATGCACCTCTCCAAAATGTGGTCACAAGAAAGAGCAGACAAACAAGTTTGACGCTGGGAAGGACAAATTTCCACGTGCGAGAGCCAACACTTTGTGCACCGATACGAGGAAGTAACGCAGTGCGCTGAGCTGCCTGACTCCAAATCAAATGTTATGAATTATTCTAACATGGCCATGGTTTGGGCAGAGATTGTACTCCACAAAGATGTAGATTGGCGCACAATTTACGGGAAAAATGTTGACAATATGAAGCGCACTGACGCTGTTATTTATACGAGTTGGACTCAACCAAGCGATTATATGCGAATGTGGTCCAATCAAGGGCAGTTTGGATTTCCGCCGGTTGTATTGCCGGATGCTGAGGATGAATGGTCGGACGACGATGATGTAGAAGACAATCTAGCACCCGTAACATTTACAGTGGGACATGAGCGTCAAGAAGCTCGGGAAGACATTGAGTTCAATCAACAAATGCAAGAAGCTATGCGTAGGAGCATGGAGGATCGGGGTCAACAACACGGGCATGACAGGTCCTACCAACATGATCGTACTGCATCTGGTTCACAAGATGGTCAAAGGGTCTTACGCTACGCTAACGACCTCCGAGGTACTTATTACAACCCAGAAAGAAGCCATGGAACCACACATGATTTTGGATCTAGCCAAGGAGGCTCCCAATACTTGTCCAGATCTACTACGGGTGGTTCATATGAGCGTCACACAGGCTCTCGTCATGTCAAACCAAGGCAAGGAAGGTCTCAGCACCGTGATGTAATTCCTCCTCCAACTTTTGGAGGTCCTTACTATGGAAATCCCAATCAAGGAGCTACGCCAAGCGACTATGGATGCACTTGGGGCGGAGGACCATATCTTGGCACTTATGGATCCGGTTCCACACCACCAAAACGTAGAGATGACATCCATTCAGATTCCGAGTAAAGTAGGTAGAGCTATTTTAGTCGTTGTCTCATAATCGAGCGGGCCTTGGAATCTTTTGTTATTGGATTATGGAGTGTGGCAATCATAGTACAAACATATCGGCATCTCGGCGAATAGCATTTACGATTTTACGTACTAAAATATTTTGATGTAAATATATTGTATTAAAATGTATTTGGAGGTTGGTACTTGGTATCATCATAGCGGTATTGTTCAAGTATCAACTGTATTGCTTTTCAATATAAAAAATATTTGCGCATGACCAAATTCTATTATCATTATCCCCTAATCGTTTTGGACTATGTTTTCACCAAAAACGTTCCAAAACTGCCATTTCTAATACTAGTGTCAAATTTTAGAAAAAAACATTCTTGGACACATGTAACCATAGGATCTTGTAGTAAACTTGTTTAAGAAGATGTGGAAAAAATTTCAGAATTTTCCACCATGTGGATTGCAAGATAATAGTGTTTGAATTGACAAAAATCCTTTTTTTGTCCCTGCGAAAAAACGGGCAGCTGCCCTTCACAAGGTCACATTCATATGAAAAAATGTCCAAAATGGTGGTTACTCTTTGGATTTATTCTTGAAGGCAAGTTGGCTACATGCTTGAAAATTTTCAGATCATTTGGAATTGTACAACATATAGGAAAAAAATAGTAAGTAGGAAGAGGTAGAGAATGATTCAAAACACTAAATTGTGAAGAATTTATTTATGGAATTGTAAATTGCCAATCCAACGGTTGTAATGTTGTAATAAACAATCTACACCCAATGTTTTTATTTTTTTTCAAAAATATTGAAAATAAAGTTAAATAAAAGACTTCAAGTCTTCAAAGTTTATTTTAGAGTTGAAATTCCATAACTACCCTTAAACTAAGAATCCTCATAACTTTTGACTCATAGATCTAAATGGAATGATTCAAAGCTTCCCATGTACATATAAATCTAAAGAACCAATTGGAAATTTTTATTTTCTTAAAAAGTGATTTTTGAAGAAGTTTTTTTCGCTGCCCGTGCTGCCCGCCAAGGACTGAAAATGACATATCATGCAATAACTTTTTAACCATGTAGTCTAAATGTATGAAAATTGTTGGGCCTTAAAGCTACTCCTTGGGCACGTGTTGTATGAAAATTTCAAAGAAAAAAAATATAAATTTCATTTGTAGTGAGCTGCCCAAAATCGCTATGTTGCCAAAAAAACCACTTTGGTCTTTTAGGGGTTATATGTGTTCAGCATTGATTATACAATTTTGAACCCAACCATACCAAGCTAACATCCATCAACAATAATTGTTGCATTGCACTTCTCATTCAAGGATTTCAAGCAAAACATATGATGAATGCATAAATAGATGGTAGACATTGGACATTGAAAGTTTCAAAACACACAAACATTTCAAAACTTTATATGAATTATAAGGGTGCATATATATTGGCATACATTGATGGTGCATATATATACTAGAAAATCCTTGCACACAATCATGCAAATTTATGTACTCGCCTCTACATTTACCTAATACTTTTATAGTTCTATCACTTCTATTTCGTCCACTAACACCATAGACACTAATATGAGTGGCGGAAGTGTTCATCTGGAATAGGCCAGTTGTAATTATTGGTAAATCGATGGATGATTTCGGACAAGCTACCGCGAGAATCAATCACCGAATCACAAAGGCGCTCCAAGCAAAGGTGAAAAATCCTTGCCAAATCCTCATGGCTAAATCTTGTATGTCCTTCATTTTCCCGATGTAAGCTCACGTAGTCCGTCGACATGCAACCATTGTTGATGGCTTGAGCTATTTGACCAACCGCATATTCCTCCGATTTACGTGATAAATCCGGTATCATTGACACATCCGCGTCTCTTCGGTGCAAGTATGCAATAGAAGGGTCCACCCACCACCTCTTTTTCAAGGTCTCAGTCCGCTCACTCTGAGAGGTGAACGTGTACAAGGACTTCATTGGTTCATTACGTAAAGTAGTCATGCCCCAATCGCAAACTCCAATGTAAACACGTGACTCATCATTGGGAAAGTGAAACATAATGTTGTCCAGTGAAAGATCATTGTGCAAATGTCCAGCGCTGTGCACTGCATTCATGAGGTGCACCAATGCCCATGCAAGCTCCGTGCGCTTCTTCCTCCAACGACCAAGAAAAAAAGCTTTCGTCACCTCTTCTGGGGTCGGTTGAGAATAAGCCAACCGAATGCCAATGTTATCGGGATATTCCTTATCCAATTTTAACATTTGCTTCAATGTTCCGCCATTCCACCAATACGAGTACCCTTTGTTTTGCGTTGCATGAACAGCAAAAAACCGGATAACTCCATCATGTGGAATTCTCACTGCCATTGACTCGTTTTGGTGTTCCAACCTTGCGAGCGGAGGTCGTATGCGTTGTTGATGAGAAACCTTCGCTGCGAACTCCCAAAATGTGGGTATCTCACGACATCCTTCAATTCGGACCCTTCGAATTGTTGCGTATCCACCCCTCAGGATTTGATCATCTTGTGGAATCACCCTTGCTGTTTCCGGAAGCGCTAAGAGATGTCGTCGCCCACGTTGCAACTCCACAACTCCCTCATCACTATTCCACCAACCCATTGAACTTCGCCTATTTGGATTCTTTGCAAAAGGGGGCACACTGGCGAACAAACAAGTCTGCCCTCAAAATGACCTGTTCAAAAGCGCCATCACCTACGCGGTGTTGCTTCCCGTACTTCTCTAAGATCACCTTTGCATTCCACAATGCATCATGGACCTTGTTCTTCAAAAATTGTTGAAAGCCCTTCTTCTCCATTTCATGAATCCAATAGGGTACGTTTAAAGCATCCGTGAACTTCTGTGCCATATCTCCCTTGAATTTAGCTGGACACTCGTCTTCATACCTCGCATATTTGGTATACAACGACGCAGTGGTTTCCGACTCATAAAAATTGACAATGCATTCAATGAGAAATGCTTTGCAAGCGAGAGAAGGAGCGTCCATACTCGCTTCACTGTCCGACTTCACTCGTTTGTTCTTCGCAGCCTTATTTGATCTCGGCATCGTGATGAAATCACGTTTAGAAGTGCACTTGCAATTTGTAATCCACAAGGCAATATACGATTTGCCAAATGATCATACGCAAAATGTAGAAAAAAAAAGCAACAAGTATTCCCTAGAAATCACACTCTTATCTTCCCTTAGAAAGGAGCCAATGGAGGATAAACCACCAAGCTCTCCACTCTCTCTTGCATGACACAAGGGGGAAGATAAAAGTGAGGAGCGGACGGGCCGTCCGACTCTTTTATGCAAGGCGGACGCCTCGACCGTCCGCCTGATCGGACGGACCCGACGAGGCGGACGGATCATCGTCCGCCTTGTCAGGACCGTCCGATCAGGCGGACGCCACCCGTCCGACACATCGGACGGCCCCGGTGAATCGGACGGCCGCCGTCCGCTCTGGGCCGTCCGACCCTAAAATCGAAGGCGGACGCCTCGCCCGTCCGCCTGATCGGGCGGACGAGACGACGCGGACGGACAGTCGTCCGCCTCGTAAGGACCGTCCGATCAGGCGGACGCCGCCCGTCCGACTCATCGGACGGCCCCGATGTATCGGACGGCTGCCGTCCGACCTGGGCAATCCGCCTGATCGGACAGCCCCTCTCAAGTGGAGATCAAATTGAGAGATTTTTCGAGGTCGTTCGACCAGGCGGACGGCTGCATCATCTGACTCCTAAAACGACCTCGACTAGCAAATAATGACAAGGATGGGAAAGACAAAAATCTCATCGACATTCACTTTCTTACTTAAAGAACTTGAATCATTAAATAGAACTCCAGCGTTTTTTAATGCAAAGATCTTCAATTTTATACACTAAGTCCTACATCCTAAACCCTATACCCTAAATCCTATACCCTAAAACCTAAATCCTAAATTGTACTCTAAAGTTACAAATGTAAGAAATCATAACTAATTAAAAATATGAAAACAAATGCAAATTAAGTTCCTCAAGAAATATATGGACCATCTTCAATTAAGAACTTAACTTGAGGATTCTTGATTGGGTTTAGGTGTTTCTTGAATTCATAGCACGCACAAGTTCGCAAATAAAGCTTTGAAGTCAATTTTTTAATTTCTTATGTGAATATATTTTGTTAAACAAATTCAACAATAGACATTTTATGTAACTTTATCAACACCATTGTCCCACATTAGTTGCATGAATTTATACCTCAAAGAATTCACCAATGTGCAATTGTGCATGGAATTTAAAAATTAAATGTTTACTTCTCTAGCTTTTCTAAATTGGGATGTTTGGTCATTCAACCCTTTGAGGAATATTCACGTACGTCTTTCACCTTGTGCATTTTAGCCAAAATTTAGGCAATTGAGTTATGAATAAATGATTAAATGTGAAATGTTTAACCGCTATTTTTTAGGCACCTTGGCACCTTGCTTAACTACATTTTTTTGCGATGAACCTTTTTAACTAAAAAAGGCTACTCTAGTGATGGTGAATGTCTAATTTTATATGATAAACAATTGAGTTGAGAATCTAAAAAAAAGATTTTAAAAAAGAAACACTTAGTTTTCACTCATTAAAAAATTGTTAGGTAGAAGTAGATTCAAGATCGAAGGAAAAATTAAATCATTAATAGCTCTAAGATAGTAAGATAGAATCGAAATATACTAATTTCCACTCTGAGATTATTCTAGCAAGGAATGTAGACCTCATGAATTTTTTTATTTTATTTTAACTCTTAGAATTCAATTCAAAAATGAATACTTCAAGTTATTTATTCTAAAAGATACCAAAAAAACTCAGAAATTTACAAAAAATATTGAGGCCATAGGAGCCTGCCTAAAAATCTTACATCCATTTTGTCCCCCGATGGGACAATGGGACTTTAGAGAATTAGAGGTTAAACTCAAAAGAACTATACATTCATTTTTTTAAATTTGTGAAGTAGAAATTGATGCACTATTAAATGAAAAATAATACGCTAATAACTTTTGGAAGAATTGAAGAATTGTTAATCCCAATGAAAAAAATATTCTAATAGACAATTAATATTCTTTGATATCAATTTTGAATAAAGAACTTTGAATTCTAGAGACATAAGACAACTCTATATGCTTTTTCTAACTTCATAATCCGCACTCCGCAAGACCGCAAGTCCGCAACATATAAGTTATATAACTCCAAATGATTTTTGACAACATTATTTGACATTGAATGGGGCAATTTCTTATAAGTAGGTAATTACTAATTAGGTATCAATCTATACTATCATGACCAAAATGATTTTTTAATATTACATCAAAATATTATCACACATCCATTTTCAAAATACACTTCTAATTTGGACAACATTTATATGAATGACATGAACCCGCAATCCTAAATCCTAAATCCTATATTAGAACTTTGCATACAAATATCTTAGAAGATCGTGACTTTGATGCAATAGTATTATATAAGTACATAGCAATTGTTTCTAGTTTCATGACATTAAGTCGGATTTGGCTTACTTCGACAAATTTCTTCATAAAAACAATTATTTTAAAATTGGGATGTCTTACAATATATAGTAATATATGATTAAAATCCAAATAAATTTTTGAATATAATTAAATCTACGATCTATCATCAAAAATTTAGAAAAAAAAATTTAGAACTATAAGTAGCATTTCATTTTGATCTTTCAAGATGGTCATTTCAAAATATCATTGAGATGTTTAATTTCAAGATTGCACCTAAAAATATGATGTGCACATTGAAGAATGAAGTTTGATGTCGGTGCCATGAGGAGTTCAATGTCTTTGAAGTATTCACATTGGATGCTTGTTGTCATGAAGGCACACTCTTTGGAGATGACCTGGCCATTTCAGGAATCCTATGCTGCACTAAATGAGAAAAAAACATGCACTGCTATGGTCCGATGGGCGGTCGGACCGTCCGCCCGTCGGACGGAGGTGATCAAGGCGCGGACGGGAGACCAGGCGGATAGGCGGTCGGACCTTTCGCCCGTCGGACGGAGGTGACCAAGGCGCGGACGGGACACCAGGCGGACAGGCGGTCGGACCGTCCGCCCGTCGGACGGAGGTGATCAAGGCGCGGACGGGAGACCAGGCGGACAGGCGGTCGGACCGTCCGCCCATCGGACGGAAGTGACCAAGGCGCGGACGGGCCACGAGGCGGACGAGCGGACGGGCGGACAGACGGTCTTCGCTAGTTTTAAGGTATTTGAAAAAAAAAATTTTGATGGTGTGCACAATATGAATGAGCAAATTTGTATTACAAACTTAAAGTTCAAACAATGAATTGTCATAACATAATGTGTTTAGGGTAAAAAACTAAACACCCAAGTTTACATCTTCTCAATCTTTATAAACTATGGTTGATAGTCACTATCTCCTTTGACTTCAACCCCACTACTATGACCTGTTGTATCCCATCCGGAATCATCGTCACTGGATGAATTTTGCATACTATCTGATGAAGATTGTACAATCTTCCCTCCTTCTTCTTGTACTTGTTTCGATGTGCTTGATCTCACTGGTCTACCTAACTTATGATCCCTTTTGACTTTTAGTAGAGACTTTCCAATACCTCCCTTAAGATCGTGGATTGGTTTCACCTTTCGCTTGGTTAGAGGCAGACTTGCATCAAGGGGGGTTCTACCTACATTTTGTTTTCTCAATGGAGAGATTGCAAAAGGCTCCATTATTCTTTTCCTCTTAGCTTTTTTAGACTCCTTCACCGCGGGTGGACGTGCTTCCAAACCTCCTGGAATGTTTGTCTTCTCTACGGACAAAGCTTCCACTGTAGGGTTTGAAAATTCGATTCGAGAATGCTTTGCATGGCTAGAAAATCGACGAAACATAGACTCCAATGTTTGCACATCATTGTTGTCTGATGAAACGGATGGATTGGGATTGGCTCCAATATGCAATTCCTTCAAATTGCTCAAATGTTGTTCTTTGAACCGTGAGTCTCCAGGACCATTCAAAGTCGTGCTACCGCTTGTATATAGTGCATGTCGAGGACCGCTACGTGATGGTAATTGAGGATCTCGCACAAGGTGCTTCATGTCTTTGGCGTTGCGGTGTGGCATTGGGCACACGGACTCCAATATACATGGATCTTGACTTCCCTCTATTCGAGGTGCTTGGGCATTTTGAATGCCAAAAAGTCCAATAGTTTCACTTGTCAATGCCCTTGGTAATTCAATATTTTGGTTGATCACATTTGTGTGGGACTTCACCCCACACTCTCTCATGTCTTCGTGTTGATCATTTTCTTCCGCTCCTACCGTTTTCATGGATGGACACTCGGGAATTCAAATCACTTCATCCATTTGGGGAGTTTCATCACCTATAACCATTTCCTCATCTTCCTCCGCTACCTTCGCATGAGTATTTTCCCTATTTGCTAGAATGTTTTCACTACGCAACAATCCGGTTCCATCTAAGTATTTAGTTATGGAAGGTCCACCTTCGTCATATTCACAGTCGTCCTCATCCAACGGAAACTTGTAAGGGTCTTCACAATGATCTCCGATGTCTGCATCATAATGAGGTGGGCTTCGAAGCGGTTCATCATCGAAATTGCGGATGCCGTGGTCATCTTCATCGTCCATGAGGGGATCAACTTCTTCACCGGATTCACCACCCTCGTCTTTCGATGAAGACAAGGCCGAATCCTCCGACTCGAGGTTCTCATCGTACCACTTCTTCTCGTCATTTTGCTTTGATGCACCGAGGACTTTGGAATTGGTATACACATATACCAAATCCTGTGCTCTTTGTGGCTTCAACTTGTTCCGATATTTGTTGTGAACAAAAGAGTAGCTACTCCAATTTCGTTCACATGAAGACGATGATACCGGTTGGGCCCAAATCCTCTTGGCCATTGGAGCAATGAGCTTCCCGCACGCGCCCTCAAAATCCCACCAAGCATGCGCTGACAATTGTTGTTCACCCGGATCCAACATGTTGTGGAATGGAGGTTCCCTATGGCGGAAGGCTACAAATTCCTTCACCACCTTTGCATACTCTGAAGGTGTACATATTTGCATCAAAACACGCTTGCATGCAGCCATGGCATCGGTGTCGTCGGCTAGTTCTTTGTCTTCAAGAAGGTAGGGATTCAAAAGTGCTCCTGCATAATGTAAATCGGTCTTCACCATATCACGTCGTTCGTAGAACGCCTTCACCAACGGGATGGCTTTATCCAAAGCCAAACAAAAAGGCTCTTTGTCTAAAGTGAGGACGTGCTTCTCTAGTTTCCTCATAATATATAACACCTTGCCCATGCATGGTGTCTTCGCATCCAAATCACGAAGAGCACTGACAATTGGAGCTGTCACATCTTCAAAATTTTGACAACGATGCCAAAAATGCCCACTTAGAATGGTCTTCTTCACCCGTTCGGATTCTAAACGAGTTTTGGATTTTCGCGAGTGCTTTCTAGCATATTCTTCCCATTGCGGGTCCATCACAGATTGTTGCAATTGTGCTTTCACCTTGAGCATACATGCAACCATGTTGTAATTCGAGGCAAATCTTGTTTCCACCGCCAACAACAAGTTGTACTGCGTCGAATATTTCCGAAGTATCGCAAGCGGCATGTGCCTCTTCTTGAAGAATTTGACTATCTTTTGGGAATCTTTCACGACGTCATCAATCCATTGTTCGTTTGCCCAATCTTTTAGCAACAAATTCAAGGCATGCACCACGCAACCTTGGAAAAAAATGTGGGGATAGGTAGTAGATACCAAACTCCATGCTGCTGGATTTACATCCGCATTATCTGTACTCACCTGCACTACGTTTGCAGGGCCCACTTGTTCTATAAAACTCTCTAATATAGAGGCCAAATATGGAGCATCTTTCGTTTTTCCAGTTGTATCCACCGATCCTAGGAATTGCTCACCCGCGGATGACACAAGCATGGCATTTATCAATGGCCGATTCGAAACCGAGGTCCACCCATCAATAGACAATGTGGCTCCAAACTTCCTGATACTGGTTTCTGTCCGCTTACGGAGATTGACCTCTAAGTCTACTTTAGCTTGGTCAAGCAATTTATGACGTAGATCATGGTATGATGGTGGGCTATAAGGTTGGTGAAACTCCGCCGTTTTCTTTACTGCTTCTTTGAAGGCTGGATTTCGGGCTACAGCAAATGGTATATTTGCCGCATAAAAGAAATTGGCCCACATTGCATTCAAAATGCGTTTATTTGCTTCGTCGAATCCCTCTACTAGCCTACTCTGTCTTTGAGGCCTACTGCTTGATGTCCGCTGAGTTCCACGTCCACCTGATGCTTGTGTACTTGGATTTCCTTGGGAAGAACCACCAATATATTCCTCTGGTGCCGTGCATGAGACTTCTTCAGTAGAGTTTACAGTGTCTCTCGCATTTGACATAGCACGAACAACCATAGGCATAGGTGTGTCGTTGCCATCCACATTGTGTGGAGTACCTCTTTGTGGAATCACTCCATTGCAACGAACAAATAGATCTCGAACTTCAGATGTCATTTGAGTACAAAGGCTGATTCCTTTGTCACGACTCCCTGATGTGCCTGCATATCCCAAATGACTAAACATACGGACCGGCTTCTTGGCAAATACCAATTTGCAAGCCTGGCATTGTACTTTTCCATTTGATAGGGTTTCGTACCAAGAAGACCAATCCTTGGTCATGGTGGCTGTTTTAGGCTCTGTGTATTGAAACCCTAAATTCAAAACGTAATGATAACAATTGGGTAAAATCGTTCAAATGTTTATGCACAAAGCCTTGGAAAACAAGGCCCCCCTTTCCACTGAACTATGCATTACCAAGCAAGGGACACAAAAAATTGCAGCTTCTAGCCCTTGGAAATCTTAACGTTCAGTTTCTTAGGAGTGTTTGCAAATGTCAATTTCAGGACTCTTATAGTCTTCATCTGTATGTGACCGTTGAATATGGGAAAAAAAAAAATCCTCCCACAACGGTCACACGGACGGCGGACGGCGGACTAAAGCCGTCGGATCAGCGGACGGGAATCTAAGCCATCGGATCAGCCGACGAGCCGACGAGCGGACGGAAATCTGGACCGTCGATTCAGTGGACGGCGGACCGCGGACGGGCCGACCTAAAACCTGTTGGGCGGACAGGCGGTTCTTACAATTTCGGTAAGATGTTTGAAGTGTGTAGACAGGCGGACAAGTGGATTACGCGAATAGAAATGTATGTGCAAATGAAAATGGGTGATTTGTAGGCATGGGATTATAGAAGATAACATAACAATAACTTGAAATGATTTTGTACAAATGTACAATAGGTATGATCTTCTGCAATAGGTACGCAAAAGAAACATATTTGACAAATAAAGAAGGCAAAATTTACCATTATGAAAAAACAAATCCAAACATATTTGTATTGCATAAATATTTATACATTAATTAAAAGCAACTCATGACATACCATGAGTGTTGTGCATTACTAATATTGAATCCTCATGAGATTCAAATAAGTACAAAATAAATTTCATTGGTTAACCCCCTAATACAAACACTATTTTGTATCATCGCTACCGTTTGCGGAAATATGAGAGGCACCCTCTAACCCTCTTGTTCCTTAAGTCTTCGACTTGCTCTACGAGTTTGAGGACCACCCGACCCGGAGGCTGTGCCCCCTCCTGATCGGACTTCCATGTCCACGGCGATGAATTGTCGTTTGGTTTCTGGAGAGTAGTCATCTTTGTCTTCCATCTTCCGTTTATTTTTCCTTGTGGGAGACAAATCTACTTCTTGTGCCTTTAACACTCTCAAAGCCGAATAAATCTTTTCTATCATAGCATTTACCGCTTTGTCATCATCTCGAGGGGTCAACGAGATCGCTTGCCCTGTGCCATGTAGAAAAGTCCTCCACGTCGTTATAATGTCGGTGATCCTCTTATCAAATGCACTTGCCACCTCCACGAGTGCATGTTCTGTGCTTGATAGCCCATCTACATTAAAAACGGCACGAACTTGCGCAGCTTCTTCCAATTTTGATAAGAAGAGGGCCCTCCCTATTAAGCTGTGATTGTATGCTCCGTACTGCTCATTGAACTCTTGGGATGGTTGCACTTCTATCCAGACGTCATCTTCTCCTTTCCGCACTTCCTTTTCAGGAAATCGGAAGAACTTTTGATGTGAGATGCTCTAGTGTCCCCCCATACTACGACAAAACAATTCTCGAGCCTCCAAGTCTTCAATACCCCTGGCCCGCAACTCCACCTCTCTATTGCGCGTTATCCAGTCAAAGTCATTCAATTTGTCATTGTAGTTCTTACAAACATCATGCATGAGTTTTTCCGCATTCCAAATTAGAGGTCGCCCCTAATAAATGTAATTTTGGAATAGAAATGGCTTTTGGTCAAGTGGAAGGGTCCATCAATTGTGTTCGTGGCTAGGGGGCATGCTCTCCTCGTGCCCAACCATTTCGTAAAACCTAGGGTTCAAAGGAGAACGACACTCGGGACAAACCGAACGAACAAGGGATGATTTCACCATGCACGTGATATGGTAAGTGTGGCGACATTGGCCCATGATTAAGGCGCCCTCGGGACCAAAATGATCTAGACAAAGGCTGCATTTACCCTCCAATAGTTCCGTATTTGAACTTTCACCATGCACTACTATCTTGTCCGCCTCTTTGATGTGCGCTGAATGCGTGTTGTAAGGGGCCCAACCTTCTTCTACTTCCAAGGTCCAATTCATGGACTTTGACGCAATCTTCTGCGCGTCATTCAATCGCTCAAACATTGCCGACATGTCCCCCCAATATGTGACGTCAATTGAACCCCAATGATGTACCTCAAACATCCTTCTAATAGATAAGAGGTCAGAGGAAATGGCATCGCATTGCTCCTTCGACTTCATGGCTAATTTGAGAAGCCCCTTCATTGCTCGGGTTACTACAGACGGTTTGTCTTGTAGTTTTTGAACCCACGTCAACCAACGAGTGTCGGAACTGCTCTTTGGCAAGCATTTATCTAGCTCCATTACTTGCATCATTTTCTGATATTGTGCCTCCAAATAGACGTTTTGTTGAGTTACCAACTCTAGTTCATGCTTCACCTCTTCAAACTCGTGGCCTTCCGTTTGCATGGACATGTCTTGGAATGTGGGAGGAGGATTATCCATGGCGGTTTCGGATATTATTTCCTTTTGGTTGTTTTCCTCAACCGCTTCTATACGCACGGCTCCGCCGGTCTTTGGAAAAACATATCCTCCATCCTTCAAATTCTTTTGCTTGAGCGCTATAATTTCGTACTCCAATTTCTCGATCAATTCCCTTTGAGAAACTAGAGTGTCATATCGGGAATCCTGTGCATTTGCAAATCTTTCATAATTAGCGCACACTCCTTTGAATGCATCCTTCAATTGCTTGTGGTCTTCTTTCAATTTCTCGTGCTCTATCTTCAAAGCCTTGTATTTCTCATTCTCTTCAGCGAAGATGAGCAGCTTGCGATTATTTTCGACCCGCTCCTCCAATAATGGTTTCATAGACGTGACGGAATTCCAAAACGACAAGGCACCTTCCACCAACTCGGGCCCGGATTTGGTGAATATCTGAGCAACTTCCATAAGTTTGGGGGCAATGCTAGCTACAAATTGAGCTGTAATCGACAATCTTTTTGAGGTGATCACAAAATTGGGCCATTGATCACTGTATTCAGCGAAGGGATTACTCGGTCCGGCCTCGTTTGCGGTTTCAGTTAAGCCCGCCTTGTTTGTGGGGTTACTAGGACCGGCCTCATTTGTCTTGATTACTTGCTTTGGTTGAAGGGAGATGTCTTGTTGATGTGCCCTAAACAAATAAGAAGCTTCCAACAAGCTTTCCAATTCCCTCGCCATTGGCAAATGACGAAGATCCTCCAATTGTGCCGTATTTTGAGTTGACAAATGCAGATAGCTCTTATCCAATGGGTTGTCATCAATGGACACATTTTGCGCCATGCCATCGAGTTGCTTTCCATTTTTTGGCAACATCTGCCCTTCAACTCTTGGGCTCGATACGGGACCCAACATGGGGCTTGATACGGGGCCCAATACGGGGCTCGGTGTGGTTGGCAAGTCTTGATTGCAAGGTACTTGTGTCATAAAATTCGTAGCATCGCTCGCTATGATATTATCAATTGATGCAATGGCCCTTGCCATTTGTTCGGGACGAACCTCTTCCCGATGTTTTTGTGGTGCAGACGGGGTCACCGGTTCCTCCTTCACGGGCCGCATGCTTGAAGCACCACTTTGTTCACCCACGGATGTAAAATTGCGTGTGCATATCCAATCCGCCCGAGAAGTTGAAAACACCTCTCCGTCAACACCTTCCACCGTGGCATTTGACATTGTAGTTGGAATCTTCGTAGAATCCAAATGTACTCCAATATTTCCCCCCTCCATGATCTCTTTTTTAACCTGCATTGAAGCATGTTTTTGTCGCTTCTGTGATTTTGGTGCCTCACTTGGACTTGCCTTTAGATCATACAAATCGGGAATATCTTTTTGCCCTTTTGTAAGCAAAAGCGGAGCTGTAGTTGTCGTTGGATATGTGCTCCAGTCCACCTTCCGAGCCAATATGAGCTCAGCATACGCCATAGAGGCCACGCTGTAGTTTATGAGACCCTTACTCATTGATTTGTCCCCGAAGAGGGCCCGCCAAACCTCAAGTGATCGATGGACAAAATGTCCATCCTTGCAATTTGATGGCCTGCAACAGAACCCTCGTGTGTGAATAATGTGGAACTCACGAGGCCACAACTTGTCGATGTGATACATTTTCACATATCTTTTGCAGATTTTGGAGGTCCAATAAGTTTCTTCCTCCTTCTCCCATTCGCTCTCCGCTTTGATATTTGGATCATCTAAAATGTCCCAGTGAAGCTCGTGGGCAGTCCCCTTTGATTTTGTCTTCGCGCTCTTGCCACCTCTTGAAGTCATCGCTACAGTACCCTTGCTCGTACCTTCCGTTGTCATGGCTGACGACAAGTGATATCAAAAAATAATTGACCTCACTCTCCACCCGTATAGGAGCAAACAGCACAATGAAGCAACGGTTGTAACGTCCGACACGGGTTCCACCTCTAAATGGAGAGAAGAAGTGAGGAAAAATGGAAGGGCCGTCCGCCTTTATACCCGTCCGCCACCAAACCTAAAGTAGGTCCGGCTGCGGACGCCCTCCCAAACCTCCCGAAGCGAACTAGGTCGTCCGATTGATCGGACGAACCTATTGTCCGCTCGATCGGACGGTCTGGCCGTCCGCTGGATCGAGTGGTCGGACCGACTGTCCGCTGGATCGAGCGGCCGGTCTGACCGTCCAATCGAGCGGACAGACTGACTGTCCGCTGGATCGGGCGGCCGGATCGTCCGAGTCGAACTGCCCGTCGGCCGACCGCCGTCCGCCCCGTCCGCCCGTCCCGTGGTCTGCGTCCAGCGGACGGTGGCCACTACGTCCACTGCGTCCGCAACAGCGTCTGCGGACGCTGCGTCCGGACGTCCGGACGTCCGATTTTTGGACGTAATTTGCCCCCGGACGTTCCAATTTGTCAACCCTGCATACAGCTTAACTCGTCTCGAATTAAAGAGTTCTGGTGTTGTGTCTCTGCAGACATGGAAGACCAAGTGAAGGGTCTGGAGGTGTACTTGAAGAGATTCCAAATCCCTGATGTCATAGCACAAGAAAGCACAAATCCCACTTTTAGATGTTAAATAGACTTAAAAACACCTAAAGTGACTCGTGTATCGTTCCCAAAGGATTTTATTTGTAACATCACCAAAATTCCGGGTTTCCCTTATACGAAAATAGGAAACAGCTTAAGAGAAAGGAATCCGAATTTTCAGACTCGAACTCTCACTTCCTTATCCTACACCTCTTAAAACTTCCTTTTGATCTTAAGCTATTTCAATACTATTCACCAACTTCCACAAACCAAAGAACAACCTAGTTTGTATCAACTCCTTAGTAACCAAAGTAGTTTAACCTCTATTAAGAGGGTTCTGCTCTTGGGATTAAGGGAGGGAACGTATACCCTACCCTCCAATAGTTTAGAGTGAATGGAGTTTCACTAAACAACACAAAACACACAAAGAAACAACACAAAACTCCCGGATACGGGTACTTCCTCACAGCCGGACTGGGATTGATTCAGGTCCAACAGGTCACTCAGGAAACCTCCCCTTGTATCCTCTCTTACTACAACGACAGACCTACCTAGACCCAATCCTAACAGCCTAAACATGGTACTCTATTAACTAAGGGATCTAGTTATCTTCCTGTCTCTCTCTCCCGGAAACAACAGGACCTCTCAGACTTTGGCAAGCGCTCCCCCTTCCTCTTGAAAGGCAAACCTTAACCTAAGAACAGCTATCCTGAAACAGAAGACTCTCTAGAAACTTCAACACCTAGACTTCCCCCTAATAGACAAAAACACTATATTTAATATTTTGAGAGTTTCGGCCCCTCTCAAAATAACAGTATCCATATAGACGTCCAAAAATTGAATTTTGAGTTTAGCAAATCTAGGGTGATAAGCACTAAGCTATTAGTTGTAAAGTATAATTTCTATTAAAATGAGAGTTTACTGTACTTAGTAGCTCTTTAAATATAATACAATTCTATATAATAATCGTGTTTCAATTTATATATGTGAAGATCATGCCATCTATTGAACACCAAGTCATGAAGTCCAAAGTTGGTTGTACAGGAATGTTTATCTCATTCAAGCGGCCTAAGTTCAATTCTCGTTGAGTTTGGACGAGCACTGTGAGTGTTTTAATCTCCCCCCTTTAGAGGTAAAACGTGCACACGGATTCTAGCGGCATGAAAAGTAATTTCTAGGGGATGAAATTAAACGTAGTGTTCTTTGGCCTTCCAAGCAATGGACACTTTTGTTATGTTGATTTTACCTAATTTAAATGCTTCAAAACACACTAATAGTTAAGAAATAAAGGTTGTTAAAGGTTGATTGAATGCGATTAAACTTCCAGCTAACTAAAATTCTACCTAATGTAAATCAAAGAATACAATTTGCCCTTTCCGAAATGGTAAAGCAAGCTGGATTCTAATATTCCTAGCAAACGTTATGCGTGGATGAAATCCGGTCCTAATTCTATCCTAAAAACTTCATCTGTCAACTAAAAATGGCAAAATAATGTGAAATAAATCTAAATTTCAGAGTTAAAAGGTTGATTAAGTTAACTAATGGAATTTTGAGTAAACCTAATTTTAACCTATTTTCGGAATTTTCATCCAAATTTAGGTCAAATCTTCATCCACACTTTTATCTTTTCAAATTAAAGTAATTTTAAAAGTAAAAGGTGGATTTGAAATCTTCAAAAGATTCTCTAAAAGATTATGGTTTCCAAAGATCCCCTAGTTGTTCCTTGAGAATATTCCTAATTGTTCTTTAATTAAGCCTAATTCTAAGTTATTATTCTAAATTTAGTGATTTTCTTTAATTTTATGGTTTTTTATGGGTAAAGTGATAAATTACTTCTTATAATGGTAAAAAGTAAGAATTTTGGACTTCTAGGTAAAAACTTATGAATGAAAATTCCCCTTAATTGGATGGAATTTGGTTTCAAATAAATTTTATGTAGAATTTAAGGGATAAATTAGGGTTTAATCTCCCCAATTATTCTAATATTTCCTAGATTCTTAAATTATGTTAGATTTCTTTTGAAATTCCTTTGGATGAAATTACTATTTCGGTTTCCAAATTCACTCAAAGTTAATCTAATTATTACTTTCACGATTATAGTTAAGTTTTTTAAGGTTTTCCAATGATTTTAAATTTTAACTAGCTATCGGATTCCTAATTTTGTTAATTTTAGTTTTCTAATCTAATTTTTAAAGAATGAAAGCAAAAGAGAAAACAAAAGAAAAGTTTGGAAATTCATACCTCAGTATCGAGAATGTCGATCGTCCCATCATTGCAAAACACCATCATAATCGTCTCCTCGAAATTCTCCATTGCCTTTCATGTATTTGGAAGAAATCTTAGTATTATTGTTTCTAAACCTATCTAAAAAGTCCAAGTCTGTTAGTTTTGGCAATTTAAAACTAATCCTTTGATTTTAGGAAATTAATAATAAATTTAATTCATTTTTCCCCAATTTCAATGAATAGTAGTTTATTCGATTGCCAATTGTTTAATCGTTATTTTGTTAAATATTCCAAGATATTAGTTGGTGTTTGTTTGTATCTATTTGGCTTATTAGGCCTAATAAAACAAAACCCAAACAACAAAATAACAACTAATTTGTCTTTGGAATCTTAATTAATAACTAAAATCAGTCGAATGAATAGTAATCTAATAAAATAAGCTTAAAATAATCAAAACAAATCTATCGATGAATAGTAAAAGGAATTTTGCAATCCAAACAATCTAACGTCAATAGTAAGATGCTAACGAAAAGAATAGAATAATCAATACAATCCAAAATTCAATAGTAAGATACTAACGAAGAGAATAGAATAATCAAAACAATCCAAATTTCAATAGTAAGATACTAACGAAAAGAATAGAAGAATCAAAACAATTCAATTCTCAATAGTAAGATACTAACCTTAACTCCTTTATTCTTCGTCCTCCCTTGTTAACCTTCTTATGATCTCGCTTTCTTCCACTTCTTATGATGTTGTTGTTGTTTGAATTCTTGGCGATGGTGTTTTGAGAGATTTAAGAACCGAGGCGAATGTTAGTCCAAAATCCTTGGTGTTCAAATTTTCCAAAATTTGCAAAAAAGTTGGTAGCGTGGCAACAACCGCCTATGCTTTAGATTTAAGTTTGCAAATTGTTATAGCAACTTATTTTATGTTTGTATCCAATTTTAATAGCGGGTTTGTATGTATCCTGAACCTCCAATTCCTTTTCTGTATCTCGAAATGGTCCCTGGACTGTTGAAATGGGTCCTGCACTTACCGAACCAGATCGCAGCAGTCCTTGACAGCCTCAAGCTCCCCCACGCCTTCTCGCAGCTGTCCGATCTTCTCGCGGTGTTGTGGCCGTCTGATTTACTGGGTCGATACCCGCCTGCACTCAGTTGGTACCCGCCGCTTGTCCCCGCAGCTCGTTCCCGCAGCTCGTTTCCGCAGCTCGTTCCCGCCCAGCTTGTTCCCGTAGCTCGTTCCCACCCAGTTCGTTCCGCAGCTGGCTTCCGTCTTTCAGATGGTTCGACCTCGCCTTCGGGCTATTTTAATTTTGAACTGTTATTGCCTTCAAGCCTTTAACTGAAAGATTAAAATCTTTGAGATTCGATAAAAGACTGAATTTTTCTTTTAAGGGAAAAAACTCAAGCAATCTTTTAGAGAATTCTTTCTAAAAAATAAAGGGAGGTTAAATTTTGATAAGTGTAAGGGAAACACACAATGCCACAACAGAACTAATTTCTATGAAATTTTAAGGTAATAAATCTAGCTATTTGAAATGAAAACACAGCAATGAATGATGAAATTAAAAGCAACGAAATGGCCACGTGGAGGCAAAAATACCTTCACCACCTGTGCTCCAAATAAAAGAGAAACAAAACAACAAAGCTCGAACTTTAAATAAGTTTCAAAGGAATCTTATTTTGTGATTCTAAGTCAAAGCTTCGCCGTATGAGGTAAATCTAAGTTTCAAATGGCAAATTTTAACTTTTAAGGGCCAAAGCTTCGCCGTACGGGGGCAACCCCAGGACAAACGGAGCGATTTAAGTAAATCTTAAGTTTCAAGTACCCATTTCCAGGTTTCAAAAAGTCAAAGCTTTGCCATGCGGGAGCAATCCCAGGACAAACGGAACTTCTTAAGCCAATTTAAGTATTTCGAAAGTTAGATTCTAAAGGAGGTACACATGAAAGTGTTTAACCGAACATTAGAAACGAATCTTCCGAAATTTCAAGTCAAAGTCAATCAATTAACTGCTAAAGGAGGTACACATGAAAGTGTTTAACCGAACATTAGCAATTAAACCTCAAATTCCGTTATACAACGATCTTTGAGTAGGAAATTAGTCTAAAATACTTTTGGCAAGGTCAAGCCTCGCCGCTTTAAGTATTTAGTACCAAATGCGTTCACGTACTACAATGGATTCGTATTCAAGTAATCTTAAGCAAAGAATCAAAGTTTTGGGGCTTTCAACCTCCAAATTCAAAGGAAAGCAATATGTTTTGAAGGGACCCTCTAGTCCTTCAAAGCACAAGAGAATTAGTGAAAAGTACAAAGAATTTAGAAGGAATTAGCCAATTTTTGGCTTAAAAGTGCTCCAACAACGTGTTGGTAGCACAACAGAGCAACAATAAGGAAATCAAAATAAGGTTTGGTCTGACAACGTGTCAGTACCAAGAAAATGAGAGTGAGGGTATAAGAATGAGGGTACCGACAACCTCGGGGGGAGGCCTTTTATACTCGAGCCAAGCCTTCCCCGGTAAGTTGTCGGTTAAAAAACGTTTAACTAACTACCTAACTAAATTCTAAACTACTATGAGATATTTTGCATTTAATCTTTGTTTAATAGGAAGGAAGGTCCTCAAGCAAGTTCCTTGAAGGCTTTAATTAGCCTTGACATCTTGCCTAAATCAAATCCTTGATTGTCCCCAAAGATTTTATGAAAATAACCCTAACTAACCTAGATATTTTGCAAATTAATCCTAGGTCAAATCCAAATATTCTTAGTTTAATCTAAATTGGCTTTTAAAGGAAAGATTTGACATCTTAACTAAATCCAATCTTCGATTTTTACCAAGATATTTTGTTAATTAACCTCGAATTACTACAAATTACTCTAAAAAAGTCAAACTAAGAGCTGACCCTATCTATCTTTTAGGGAAAAACTCCAATTTGAAAACCGATTGCGCCATCGCGTTCAGAAGACCCCAATTAGTCTACAGGACCCCCTTCCCCCTTCTTCCAGGTTGTAAATATTTGTAAAAACCACTAACAGTAATTCTAGAGAAAAGCCAAAATCCCAACTAATGGAATTTGAGTTTCCCGAGAAAACTAATTGGCTAGGGTTGCCTGGAAGGTTCGTGGTAGTAAGAAAACATTCCTTGTTTGCGACATTCGGACACCGCTAGCTCCTGGCTCGCCGGTCAACTCGTCGTCGTGTTGTAAATTCTTGTTAAATTTGATGTCGATGCCGATTCGGGTACTTCTGACTATCAGAAAGTCTTCAAACTTGACAAGTCGCTCATTTAATATATAAAACTCTAATCTAATTTTTAGTGAGATTTTACCGCACTCTGGGTAATTTCTAAGAAATTACAATCAATTTCAAAGGCGGTTGACTTCCCATGGAGTCATCGTGGAGTTTTGTAAAATCCCGAAACTTTTGGGCAATCTTTTGGGAAGTGTCCAAAGGCCAAGGGCAAAACCAAACCTCCAATAAGGATGCTAATTTTAGCAATTCCTTAATAATTTCCGCCCGGGGGGAAAATTATTCTAGTACCGGGGTTGTTGTGGATGATTAGCTCCGCTGTTGATCTCTTGGCATGCTTTTACCCTAAAAGCACCTTTCTGTAAGCTCCAATCACCTCGCCCTTCTTCTACTTTGCATTCTGATTCATATTCCTCAACATTTATAGGTCTTCATGCAACTAATCCATATTCTATATGAATTGGATCGAGATACTTCTAAACCTTGATATGGACTCTTGTACTTTAGCCAGGATGTCACATGTATTCACATGTCAAGTGTTACATGGACAAGACACTAGAACTGGCTAACTCTCACTTCATCACATCTCTCTAATACGTTAATATGGACTCTAAGGCACTGAACTTAAGACATAAACATAGAAAAGCATAGTATTTTGTGCTTTCCATGAATTTAGGAAGGTTCCTCACTAATCTGGTAGGGACTTCTACCAAACTCCTCTCAACTACTAATTCATGCTATTTTGCGTGAATTAACACTAAAAACTAACAATAAATCGCGAAAAATAAATCCAGAGCTTCAAGTGCTAACTTGAGGGCTCACAAGCACCTATGAAATATACATGACTTGGTGCTGCTAAGTAGGCTAGGCAAGCAAGAAAGTTGTAACAACATAGAAACCCCTATCCAAAAATGTGACAAGTGCTAAAAACGTTAACAAAATAAAAAGTAGTAATACCCACTACCATTTTTTTAGAATTCTTTCAGATATTGAAATGCATTTTCTATAGTTAATTTAGAAAGATATTAAAGGCAATCATAGAGACATGTAAAGGTAGAATGCAATATTAAAATATATTCATATCAAATATAAATGCAATTGCTTCATAAAAGCAATTAATACACTTGGAACCGTGATTCCAATGGAAATCCATAAAATTAAATCAAAACATATAAACTTATACTATTTATTGTATACGACGCGACATAGAATTTCTAATGCTTAGGTAAAGCAAATCTATAGTATAAAAACACTTAACACATAAATATATTACGTCTCTTGTATGACACACAATACAAAATTCTATAAGAAAAACAGAAGTATTATCTACACAATATAAAAGCAAAGTATTACTATAGAATGAATTGAGTAGAGTAATATTTATACTCAAGTGGAATTCAAGGCAGCTAGACTATCGTGAATCACTTCAATTTGAGCGGCCGGAATCTTCAGCCTACATTGAGTCGTATCCTTCTTGATCTGTGACTTCCATGCAGTCATCAAAGAATCTGTATGCTCCCAAATGGGACGGAGAGCTTCGTCAACCTTCCACCGTAATCCTCCTGTAGAATCCCAACCAGTGTAGAATTCTTGAATGTTTTGGTTTCTTGATGTGGGCTTGAAATACTGAATGAGCACAGAATTCGGTTCTTCGGGGTTGCTATTAGGATCAGACAAGGCTCTTGCAATCCAAACGGGCTTTGCATTGCCATCCGCGGGACGAATAGCAAGAAAGTATCCTGCATACACATCACGCATTACCCGAAAGGATTGTTGTGGGCAATCGCGTAATTGCCCAACATAGATGTCATCCTCTGCAAACTCTTCCCGAATCTCATCATTATCTTCAAACTGATCTTCGATCGTCGGTACAATACGAGTGGATGGCCAAAAGTCATCTTTCAAAGAAGATGGAGGTTCAATTGGTTCATGCAACACTGCTTTCACTGCTCGCCAGTAGTATATTAAGTGCTCATATCGTCTTCTGTACTCCCCAGTTTGGTCTTCGTTGGACAATTTCTCCCAATAATTGATGAATCCCATTAAACCCTTGAATATGTCATCAATACCTCTCATGGGGCGTGGGAAAACGGGGACCAGCTCTCCACGCGGCCACAAACTCCGACCTTCAGAGTCTTCTTGCCATAATTTAATGCCTCCACCTTCTTTAGGCAGCCAGTCTACATCCGTGCACAGAAGCTTGTACTTCATGATTGGACAGTCATTTGACTCCAGGTAGAACTTGAATTGCTGAGCCTTGGTGTGCCCAACAAGTGACTCGTCTCCCTCCATGATGAACCCCTGAATGAAAGCCTTAAAATCAGGCACTTCTTCTACAAGATGGGGAATTGTAGGAACCGATTCTACGTCCATGAAGGACTTCATGAGTGAAGGAATGGTGGGAAAGTTTTCCTTCTTCAGCAACATGCTCCACCTCCCAAACAATGCATCAATGTCATCGTGAGTATGTCCCACGAGCATAAAATTCACATACACTTCCCAGAAAAAAAATTTGGCAACAAGAAGGGACCAGAAGCAAAACACAAATCTATTCTTATTGTCACCAGTAGCATTGTCCATCTGAACATTTAAAATTGGAGGAAGTGACAGCCCTAAAATTGGGATCTCTGGAACTGGTCGAAGAGATGTTTTGCAAATGTGATCTCCTTGTAGAATTGCATCGAAAAGAGAAGCTGACTTGGAGCCAACAAACAATTCCCTAGAAGAATACTTTGGGGGCAATCCCAAATCTCGCAACAACTTAGCAAAGGAGCCGACTGTGTAGTTGGAATCATGAGAGAAGATGTCCAAGCCATAATGGGCATAACGGACATCACCATGACCGTGGGCTATCATACCGGTTACGGATACAGGCAACCTGATCAGACCATCAATAGCCTTGTGTTTGTGGGAGAAAACGGGGGAAGCGGTCTTTGCATGATCCATTTTATCATGCATGATCGTCAAGCACTCATGTGGGTAGGAACTTGACCTGTAACGATTTGCATAATACAATTCCCTGTGCGCCCTAGCAACAACCAAATGCAAATCTAACTTCTTGGCCCATGTTAAAGCTGATTGAGACCCAGCAGGTGCACTTCTCCTAAGTGAATGGTATCTATCACATGTAGAACAACGTGCAAAATTGTCTCCAGGTTTCTTGGCGTCAAACTCTGAGAAGTTCACCTTCCTGATCTTGCTCAAATTGGATGTAGATACTTCCTTCAATCCAAAGACCGTGTTCACAGAGTTAATTTCAGGAATGGCTTCCTTCTATTTCCAAGTAGCCGGAAGAATCATGGAGACTACCTTCTCGCCCAACTTCAGCGTCCGAGTACGGTGAGGCATGTGATCAGCGTTCTTCTCTAGAATGCACCTCAAAGTGGCAGTGGCTTGCTCGGTGTGCTTTCAAGGCTTCCGCAGACTCGTATTTCCGTGGGGCCGGGCATTGAAACCATGGTCCGCATATCCTTGAAAGCGATGAAAAGTTGCTTCTGATACTCCAGCAATGTGCCTCCAAGCAGACAGACAAACATCTATACCCTCCACGGTGACCATCCTCTTTCCTTGCGTATCACGATGAACTTGTCTATGAACATCAAGCTTCATGTGATATCAAAATTTATAAGATGTGTCACGATACATACGCTCTCGAAAAGCTCTAATCTTGTCTCTAGAAAACGGTTGAACGCAATTGTTGACACAACAAGTGTTGCTTGAAACACTATTTATGGAGTCTTGAGTGAGAAGACCTTTGGCCTTCACACATGTCTCTCTTGGCGGGTTCCTCACTGTACTCGTATACCGTGTGCTCCGTGTTGACGGAGGACCCAAAAGAGCTGCCTGACGACAATTGAAATTGTAACGAAGCTCGTGATTCCGAAGACTTGTACCATTATAGAACACGTTCTCAATCGGCCATGCACAGACGGAAAACCTCCATTCATCTGGAACATGATTGGCATCCAAGGTCTTCGAGATCTGGATGGCAACATAAGAATCGCCAAGTGCACCTGTAGCACCAACTACAAGCTCGGAGCTTACACTGTGACAAATCCCTTCGGCTACTGCAAGACCACCCTCATTGAAAAGTGTTACTAACTTTGTGCTCCAAAGACTTCGTGGAACACCTTCGCATTCGGGAATGTCCAATTCCTCCCCTTGCTGAATTTGAACATTGTCATTTGAATAGTATTCCTCTGCTTCGATAACACTTGCTGGGTCCATGATTTGTTCATCATATGAAAGACGATGTCAATAGCCTATTTGACCAAAACAAAAATAAGCGTTGTACTGGCATAGAGTTTTCTTTTTGAAACAAGTCAACGATATACTCCATAAGTCGTAAGAAAGACTAGTAGTCACAATAACTCACTTACAATGAAGGTGAGTAAAGGTGAAATAGATACTTCCTGAAAGTGCTATCCTATCAGCAGTCTAACAAAATTAAATGATTTGATCATGTCGTTTTCACTTCAAGCACAATTAGTTGAAAATAATATTCAAATCATATTCACCTCGAATAAAGATAAATCAAGAACTTACACAAAAAATTTTAACTCTAATATTGGAGATCCGACTTTCATTAGGGTGTGATATTCAAATGGAATATAGGTGATTTAAGAAATGACCTATTTGTTCTCAACTCAACCAACAAATAAATAAAAATTGTCATCAAGTAACATTCACCTTCTTTGGAGGTGAATTACAAGCCCTATACAAGATGTAGAATTTGCAAATACGGGTAAGTTGATCACAATCTATAATTGATATTCACCTCGAGTGGAGGTGATTGACGAAATGACCTTTTCTTATATACCGAGATTGAATTTAAGTAAATCTACTGTCTCATTGATTGTTGCCTCATCATAGTTGCAGACCCATATATAGTTTAGTTCATTGAAAAAACCTATTCCCAAGTAATTTGAAGGGCAATTTGGAGGGCAATTACAAACCACACAAAGGATGCATTCTTCACAAACGGAAGCAATCTGAGTACATTTTAGAAGTGCTTTTCACCTTGAGTTAAGGTGAATTGAAAAATAGTCCAATTGATATAAATCTAGAATTGAGGTGAACTGACAAAGTATCCACCTGATATTCACCTCGAGTGGAGGTGACTAGACAAACTATCCACCTGATATTCACCTGGACTGGAGGGGAACTGACGAACTATCCAATTGATATTCACCTCGAATAGAGGTAAATTGACTAACTCTTCTGTTGATGTTCATGTGGACTGGACGAGAGTTCAGGACTTTCTAAAATATATTCCCATCAAATCTAGGTAGTCTGACTAATATCTACAAGTGATATTGAACTATACTGGACGTACACTTGGAAGCATATAAAAGTAATATTCATACTCAATAAAGGGAAATTAAATACAATGTGTATATGATATTTAGAGTTTGGGTAGAGAATAAGAACCATATATTCACGTGGTATTCACCTCGAGTGGAGGTGAATTGGGAACAATGTGTCATAGATAATCACCATGAACGGTCATGATTCATAACTATGTTCAAGTGATATTCACCTCGAATGGAGGTGAATTGAAAACAATGTGTCAAAGATATTCACCTTGAACGATGATTAATTCATAACTATGTTCAAGGGATATTCACCTCGACTGGAGGTGAATTGGAAGAAATGTGGCAAAGATATTCACCTTGAACGGTGATAAATTTATAACTATGTTCACGTGGTATTCACCTCGAGTGGAGGTGAATTGGGAACAATGTGTCATAGATAATCACCTTGAACGGTGATTAATTTATAACCATGTTCACGTGGTATTCACCTCGAGTGGAGGTGAATTGGGATCAATGTGTCATAGATAATCACCATGAACGGTGATGATTCATAACTATGTTCAAGTGATATTCACCTCGACTCGAGGTGAATTGAAATCTATGGGTCAAAGATATTCACCTTGAACGGTGATTAATTCATAACTTTGTTCAACTGTTCAAGTGATATTCACAAGAATCATAATGGGTTGCAATTTTGCTTGCAATTATCAATCAATAAGACAATTGAAAACATCAATTTCAATGTAGACACATGCCTCCTATAACTCCTCCGTATAATCTTCAGAGTTCATAATAGAGCAGTGAACACAGAAGTTCAAAAAATTTGGTCAATCGCTTGAAATCTCTTTTATACAAAGACATTTGAACAAGTACAAGTGACAACAACTGAGACCAACATGTTGCAAGAACTATGATTGAAGACAGAATTGTCCCTTACGATTGCACAATTTTCGCTACTCAAGCTACATCTGCAGTGAATTGCCTCACGCATTCTAGATCGCAATTCAGAAAACCGAAAGACGAATGGGATTCAATTGAACAACGCAGCGCATGCAAAGCAATTCTACTTTCGATCCTACTTTTTAAGGTTTAGGATTCTCTTATTCACTAAACTTTGTCATTACTACTACAACGATTAGCACAGTGAAATTCACCTTCTACATACTAAGCTACAACTTGAAGGACTTCATTTCACCAATGTCGTCTCCACAAAACATTCTCAAATGCATGTGAGCAGAATCTGTACCACTAGTATTACCTCTGTTATCTCGGATGGTACTACTATACTACACCTAAATCCTAAGGCCGCACCAATTGAAAATCACCGGGAAAAAAAAAATTCTAATCGAGAAATCCAAGAATTGGATATAGCTTTTCCTAATGCAATTGCTACCTAATTTTTCCTCAACTGAACATTCACTTGCACTAAATTGAAGAAAACTAAAAGAGTTACATCATAATTACGAATTACAAACCAAAATCACAACCGTTGACAAGATGAATGATGTAGGCCGACATTTCTGTGGAGTCCGCACAAGCAAAAAAAGAAAAGCATATTGCACGGCACAATGAGGATCAAATTCAAAAGAAAGAGATACGTCATACCTCCATGGAAATTGTCTGACTCCTTCAACCGCAAGCTGAACACGATATGAACCTTGTAGTGAGCGCCACAGCACGACTTCAAAAAGTTGCCCACTTGCCCCGACTCGTCCACTTGCCCTCCAGTCTTGAAAAGTTGAATCGCAAACACTCATAAGCAACAATATTCGTACACCTCAGGCGCTAGAGCAAAGAGACCTCACAGGAGCAGACAAACAAACTTCGTCAAAAAATTTGGAATGGACGCAACAATAGTCACTGAGGCGGAAAATTTTGGGAGGGAAGTGCGTTTCCAAAGTCGAAACGGTTCTCCTCGAATCTAGAGCTCTTACAACGGAAGAATGACAGGTCCTTCTCCACCTGCAAAATCTAAATCCATTTACTACTTCGAAGGCATTCATATTGCCGTCACTTTATTCCACCGCCTCTAAGCTTGCAGGTAGGCGGCAGAGTGGGAAAAGGTCACATTCACCTAAGTGCATTTATGAAAACAGTCCTCTCAAGGAATTTCAAGAATATGAAGTTCAGGAGTCAGATCCACATGAACATACTTTTAGCAGGATCCGATAATCCGCACATTATGCATCTGACATGGCCAAGGCCTACCCTTTGCATAGCTCATCCCACCCAACCTCATTACATTCGGCTATTTAAAACACATCCAATGAAATTGGATCCAGTGCTCAAATGAAGGTTCCGATAATCTTACATTGGGTAATACATTTGGAGCAAATTATCAATGGAAATTGATGAAATTATCTTCATATGGATTTGTTTGCCATATATTCTTCTTCCCAAAGTGGATGACAATTCGAATTGCCAACAAACTTTGGAGCAATAACGCTCTATCCATACCATAAAAGAGGCTACTGGTTTTGTTTTGTTTGGGTTAGGTTTGTTTGTTTGTTATAGTGAAATCTCAAGGATCTTGTTTCCATTGATTCTGTTTATGGTACCATTTGAAAGCACTCTATGACAAGGGGTGCATGGGCTTTGTTTTGTGGCACTTGCATATACGGTGTGAAAAATATTGAAATTCAAAGTATATATAAAACACAAAATTAGAAAATTAGTTTTGCTTTTACTTTGAATGTAACAACAACACAAGGCAAAGTAGTATCTATCCATACTTTAAATTTGTTTGTTTGTTTGTTTTGCTTGTATATCACATTCAGATCTCCCAGAGGCCCAGACCATGCGTCCCCCAATGCTCTGCTTTGTCCCGTCAGAAAGTCCTCAGCGAGGAGGGGTGCACCGGCACCAGTTTTGTGGGGTTTGGACTCACGGTGGAGAAGTTATGGATTTAAGAATTCTTTTGGATTCTTAAAAACTACTAAATTATACTAAATTATGTATCCAGTGAAGTGTGTGTCAATTTGTTACGTTGTTGGTACTGTTGAAAAGCCCTGGGCATGGAGGGGTGCTAAAACTTTGTTTTGTGGCGTTTAGACCTACGGTGGAGAAGTTTTAGATTTTTTATTTTTCTTTGGTTTGAAAAGTGACTTTTACTTTGGGTCAAAAAATTAGGAAAATACTTTTACTTTGATTTTGGTCGCATTCTTGGTACCGTCTGAAAGCTCTCGGCGAGTTTAGGGTTGCAAGGACTTTCTTTTGTGGTGTTTGGACCTATGGTTTAAAAGTTGTGTATTTTTAAGTTATTTTGGGATCTTAAAAACTACTAAATTATGCTAAATTATGTATCTATTGAACCGTGTGTCAATTTGTCACATTCTTTGTACTATTGGAAAGCCCTTGACAAGGAGGGGTGCAGAAGCTTTGTTTTGTGGCATTTTAAGCTATAGTAGAAAAAATCGAGCGTATTGAGTTATTTTTGGTTTTAAAAATGACTCTTCCTTTTGTTTAGGCCGTGGCAACGACACAGGGCTACACTAGTTAAAACTAAAGAAGGGCACTCAGAGCGATTTTATAGGAATTATTCTAGAAAAGAAGCAAACTACTTCCTCAATACTCATGTGATACTTGGATCACACTAAAGTGATATTTATTGACTGGAATAAATATCAAGAGTAAGTGATACATACTTAGGTGAAATTCAATATTAGTTTTAAGAAATAATAGTGATTTGATCATTTTGAATAAAGTAAATCAAAGTTTTTTCTTAGTGAAACTAGTCAACTAACTAGCCAAAAATCATGCATAAAAAAACATTTTATATTGTAAATGAAAACTTACCACACACGATAAGAGATTCACCAAATTTATAAATGAATACTCTTTACTTTATCCTTTCTGATGTTAGAATATTACGTTGTAATATGTCTCAAACCATATAAAAATGACATGCTTGTATTTGCTTGTGAGTCAATCAATTTCTTTAGTTAAAGTAGAGCGCACAAAGTTAGTGGTACTGATTTGTACTTCTCAATACATCGAAGTAACTATTTTAAATATATATTTATATCTATGCCTTTCCAATGTAATGAGACTAATATTGTAAGTGAAGATAAAGGGTGGCACATCTTTATTTAATATTTAATTATTTCCAAATTGTAAGATTAGATAAAAGCTAAAGATAAAAATATGACTCAAGGTGATTTTTTAATACATTGGAATTTACAAAAACAATGTAATTATTTGGGGATTATTTTGTATTCAATCTATCCAATACGTACATTACTAATCATAATTCTAATTTTTTTAATAGGATATTTTTAGCATAAAATATAACATTAATTTAATTGATCATAAGAGAAAAAAATGAAGACTGTAATTTTGTAGTATTAAAAATTATATCAAGGTTGAGAAGTCTATAAATTCAAACTAAGTAATTCAATAATTTATAACAATTGAAAATTCAATTCATATTTTTTATAATTTTGTATGTTGAAAGAGTATATTAGGTTACTAGAGTTCAACTAGTATAATGTGCTAAAAAATTTATCCTTAACCACTTTCCCAATAAATGCAATTTCCAAAATTAATTCACAACATCTATAATTTAGTAATAACTTAGAGCTAATAAATGGTGCACTAAATCATATGCACTCTAATTATAAGTAAGATATATAGGTAAGTACTACCACATATTTTAAAAATTGTACCACATGTAGGATACAAGATATAGATGCTAGAAATTTATTATTACTATGTTCAAACTATAGGACTGCTGATCTGTTCAGGGTAAGAAGAAATATTGGTATTGGTCAAATTTAGATGGGCGATTTTGCCCAATAGTATCTGTTCCTTAGCGACGTGCCAACTTTAGGGCGGTTAGGATTTTGGGTGCAACTAAACTGGTTTGAGGATTCCTGTGCATATTGTAGTATTCACATACTGTAGTGCATATTGTGTTGCATACTGTAGTATTCACATATTATACTAGACAGTACATGATTTGTGTCTGTGGCTTTTAATTTTTTAAGCCTGCTTACAGTATCAGTTTAAATTTTCTAACTTTGAGTGCAAATTCCAAGGTTCTTCTACTGATGTTGTTTGAACTGGCCGGTTACAAATTTAGGAAGTGCTAGCCAAGTAGTGAATGAAAAAACACCAGAATTTTGTTGCAACCAGTTTGAAGTTCTTACTCCTTTACAATTTTCTACCTCCCCATTTATTTAGGTTACGTAAGTTTACCATTTATTATTTTTTCCATTTTTCTTGGCCGATATTGCCTAAAGAGTTCTTTTCACATTCTAATTTATTTGGTTTGCAAGCAATTTTGGCATGACTTTTGGAGAGCTCTTCCTTTCCCATTTTTTTTGAGTTAAAAGTAGTTTATGGTTATTTTTCCTTCCCATTCTTTGGGGCTGAACGTAGTTTTTGATTTTTGTCCCTTCCCATTTTTTTGGTGATTAAGGTAGTTTACAATTTCTTTCCCTTCCCATTCTTTTGGTGATTAAGGTAGTTTACAATTTCTTTCCCTTCCCATTCTTTTGGTGATTAAGGTAGTTTACAATTTCTTTCCCTCCCCATTTTTTGGACTGAAGGTAGTTATATTTTCCTTACCTTCCAATTCTTATGAGTTATGACACTTTAGGTAGTTTAGGGTATTTATTTCAATTCCACTTTGTTATAGATTTTTAATATTTGATTAATATAGCAAGCATTGCAATAGGTCCAACTTCGGAAAATTAAAATTACTTTCTACAATTTTATGCATACTAATTGTTTGAATAGAACACCTCAAAGAGATAGACAGTGTTGGTCAATGTTTTCAATTTCTGGGAAGTAACAGTAAACACATTCATAACAATAAAACATGAACTAGACATTCTTAAACTTTTTGAAAATGAGGTTCTACCCAGCAGTCATTAGTGCCAACAAATGTCTAATATAAATATGTACAAGAGGCCATCAAAAGTTTGCATTTGAATTTTTCCTATTCTAAATATATATGACTGAGGTAGATATATAGGTTCAAACCCTAGTAATAGGAGCTAGTATTGGACGTTATTGAGGTGCTCATGCAGGTTCTTATTGGAATATTCTAACAGAAATTGTTGCTTATTCATCTGAAATACCCCTCAATTGGATGAATTGAAGAACCATTAATATGGATGACTGAATGAGTGCTTACAACTACATTTTGGTTTAATTTATTCAAACTTAGAAACTTAACATCATTATTGAGTGTTGTATTATGTCGAATAGCCGTAAGTAAAAAACAAAGCACTACCAAAAAAATTCATGTTTTAAGGCATACCCAATAATCAGAACAAAGATTCTTTAAAAAAAACAATCGTTATGCCAAAATTGTCTCCTATTAATTTTTTGGGATCTAATAGCCTTTTTATTACAATGAGTGCTTTCTACCTGAAGGTATGCCTCGCTAAGAGAATCGATCAATTTTTTGGTCACCCAAAAAAATCACAAAAACTAAAATTATAAATTGAGAAGTTTACCTTTCTCATCAAAAATACTCTGTACTATTGTGGGTATCAAAGAACTTCATTCATTTCATTATTTTTGGACTAGTGATGAAAAAGTTATGGAGTGTTTTATTTATCAAGCAATCTCATCATTTTCTTCAAAAATAACTCATGGTTCTTTATTGAACTCCACTTTTACATTTTTGTAAGAAAAGAAGTTGCACGTGGGTAGGGTTGCTAGCTAAAACAATGTCATTGTTGCAATTAGTGTATTTAAATTCCATCTTACAGTCAAGTACTGAAGAGTTCATTTTTTCCTTGATTGTGGTATTTCATATGGAGTATTTGCTTCAACATTTCAATTTCTTGCAAAATTAAAATGAAGTGTGCTTTTAAAACAAAAATATAAAGTGACCCTCAATTGACGTCTTCAACACAATTTTTTTATTCAATACCTATTAGAGCTGTGGTATTTTAGATAAATAGATTCAAAGTAACAAAATCAAATCACGGAAGGTGCCAAAACAATTGGCGTTCTTTACTTTAAATGCAAAGATCTTGCTAAACACGTGGGAGAAGTTTTTTAAATTTCTACCACACATACTTTTACTTGTGTACTGCACGATTGATTTGGTGTGTCAAACATTAAAAATATTTGTAAAGCCTATAAAGGAGAAGTGTCACAAAATCTGAATTATTTTAGTGGAATACAATGGAACACCTAATTAACATGAAATATGAAATGTCCATTTATAAACTACAAATTTTTTAATTTTTTAATTTTTTAATTTTTTAATTTTTTAATTTTTTAATTTTTTAATTTTTTAATTTTTAATTTTTTAATGTTTTAATTTAATTTTTTAATTTTACAAAATGCCAACATTTTGAAAAGTTATATCAATTTTTTTGGAATTGTAAACGTATAAATTCAAACTAGGCATGTTAGAGATCTCATAGGAAAAGAAAACACAACAATATCACTTATGGAGTGAAAGATTATACTGTTTGACCATGAGGGTGCTAAAATTACAAAAATATTTCAATCTTCTTTACATGAGTCAAATCTAAAAAGTTGGTGATAAAAAAAATATGAGATTAAAGGGCCTAACTTGTATAACCCCAATCAATTTATGGCTTCTTAAAATCTACTCCACAATTTTTTTAAATGAATTTTGAATGTGATTTTTTGTCCAAGATCTAGTGTATTCGAGGCTCATTTCCAAGAGCTCTCAACACTCCGGGAAGTCAAGATTGCAATGGGTACCCTAGTACAGAAACTTGAATAGAAAAATCACTATCATTTATTTTCAAGATTGGATTTTTGGTACTAAAATTAGACCTCAAGAAGAACTTCAAAAAAATATAAATTACTAAAAATAACAACTTGGTTAGGTTTTATTTTACTTCAAAGTTTTGCAAACACCAGATTCGGGTGCCTTGGGCATTTAGGGGTTAAATGAGTACCGTTGCACAACATTTTGAATAGAATGATTAAAATCATTCACATTGAATTGAGTATATATATATATATATATATATATATATACTAGCATGCCCTGAGCCATTGCCACAATCCAAAAAATAAAAGTAACAATATTTTTTTATTTTTTTTATTCAATAAATACTTCGAAATTCAATAACTTTCACATTGCAAGTCCAAATGCCACAAAACGCAGCCCGTGCACCCCTCCTAGCCAAGGACTTTTTGACAATACCAAGCACGCCTTTGGGGAACACACGGTCCGGAAGATCTCAATGTAACAAACAAACAAACAAAACAAAACAATCAAAACAAACAGCCAAACTTAAAGTATGGACTTATACCGCTAGCACAATAAAAACAAAAGTAAAAGCTATATTTAAAACCAAAAAAAACTCAGAAATCCATAATTTTACCACCCTAGGTCCAAACTCCACAAAGCAAAGTGTGCCCTATGTTGTTGCCACACCCAAAAAGTAATTTTTTAATTTTTTAATTCAAAAAGAACTTTGAAATTCAATAATTTTTCCTTCGTAGATCCAAACGCCACAAAACCAAGCCATCCTTGTCGAGGGCTTTCCAATGCTACCAAGAACATCATAATTTGGCACACAGTTCAAATTTTTTTTAATTTAGCATAATTTAGTAATTTTTTGATCCATAATTTTTTTGAAATTCAATAACTTTTGCACCATAAGTCCAAACGCCACGAAACAAAGCCCGTGCACCCCTCCTAGTCGAGGGCTTTCCAACAATACAAAGCACGCCCCCGGGGGATGCACGCTCCGGGAGATTTCAACGTGACAAACAAACAAACAAAATAAAACAAAACAAACAGCCTGTTTTGAGGTATGAATTTTTTAAAAGTAGATGATGTCACAAAGTACCGAAAAGCATGATTTCTTTTTTGTCACCTGTTTGGCGTTAAACGTTTAAAGTGTATGTTTGTTGTCCACTAAGGGAGGAGGCTTGCACTATGATTAAGCATTTTGAACTGAACATGACACAAAGGTACATTTTGCTTTCTTTAATGTACCAAAATGTACAGAAACTGTACATTTTAGGAGGTGGTCGCTTTTAGAGCCGTATGGCATTTCAACTTCAAAATTTCTTACCTAATTCCACAAACCTCCAAATAATATGAAACAACTTGGGTTAGATGTCATTTCTTATTGTCTTTCAAGGAAAATTAAGAAAATAAATATTTAAACCTCTCCAAAATTCAGTTTTCACGGCCTGGGTTGGGTAGGGGGCCTAGGTCGGGTAGGGGGCCTGGGTCGGGTAGGGGGCCTGGGTCGGGTAGGATGCCTGGTTCCGGGTATAATTGGGGTCCGGATTTTAGTAGGGGCCTTATCTTTTTTGGCTAGGATTTTTGGGGTTTGGTTTCCCGAGCTTCCGCTTGTTCGTTGTGCTCGATGTGGTCAGCTTGTTCCTCCGTGCTCGATGTGGTCGGCTTGTTCCTCTGTGCGAGCGCTTCTGTGTACCAAGGTTTTTTTTAGTTCTGCCACCAAGGTCTCGTTCCCTGTTGTGAGTGGTGCTGCCACCGAGGTCTCGTTCCCTGTTGCGGATTCGACGAAGGCATACCGGACTGAGCTAGATTGTGGAGCTGCTCGGCGCCTGTTGCGGCAAAAATCCGAGTTTTTTTTTGAGTTCTGCCACCAAGGTCTCGTTCCCTGTTGTGAGTGGTGTTGCCACCGAGGTCTCGTTCCCTGTTGCGGATTCGACAAAGGCATACCGGACTGAGCTAGATTGTGGAGTTGCTCGGCGCCTGTTGCGGCAAAAATCCACGGACGTCCCTGCAACCACGTCAAAGAGCGCAAGCAGTCAGGTGATTTTTCTTAACTTCGTCGTTCTTACTGCTTTGCTTCTGATCTAGATCTGCTCCTGTAGTCTGTCGGCTCTGATTTGGCGTGTTTGGGACGGTTTTGGACTCGAGTCATGGACGCCACAAGAACTTTGGTGTTCGTGAACCCTAAACCCCAAATTCGGAACGATCATATGAGCTGATCATATCAGCAGAAGGCAGCAACGTGGTATGCGATCTTCATAGCGAACTGCGACCGAGACAGGATATCGTGTGAGTGTCAATGTATTTTTTACAAGGGTACTTGATGCAACTGTGCTGAGTGGTTCTCAAATTGTGCAAATTTTGGCTATTTGTAAAGCTTGCCGAGTAGCCTTCCTGAATCGCAAATTGTCACGTAGACTTGGAAACTCAGTCTCCTGTGACTTACGTACTTTTGTCTTGCGGTTCTTGTCTTGCGGTCCCGTACCCTACTCTTCTCTGGGTTTGCCAAACGGCTACCTAATTTTGGAGAAACGACACCAACAAGAGTAAATCCTTACTGATGTAGATAAGCAGGTCCTTAATTTTTGGAACCAAAAGCAGGTCCGGTCCGTGTACATTTCGCTGTGGTCGTGAGGCTTAGAATGGATACATATTTTTTGCAATTCGTCATGGAGACCAAGAGGACACGCTCGGTTGGCGCAACTGCTTGATTAAAAGAAGTATCCGAGCGTATCATGGAGAAAATGATTGTACAGGTTTGACCGAAACAGTCGAGGATTTTCGGTGAAGAATTTCGTTGAGGATTTTCGTTTCAGGATTTTCGGTGAGGATTTGCTAGGCTTGTTTATTGACTTTTTGTTTCATCGATGGTGGTCGCCAAATTCTGATTTGCAGGAGAGAATCTTGACTGTCTTTGCTTGTAATTTTTTTTGGCTGTCTTGATGTAGATCAGCATATTGATCTGTGGGAGGGCAGCGTTAATTGAGCCTTGCGCTTTGGAATGAGCTTGTATTGCCAAAGGAATCGAAAGAGACTTTCTATCTTCCTGGTTTTGAATTTTGAACTGGTCTGACTTCTATGTACTCTTCCTTGGAGATCTGGATCTTCATTCATTCTTTTAAGATTGTAAGTTGACTAATTCGTAGCTAGGTTCATCTTGTGATTGTCTGATGACCGATCAGATTGTTTCCGTTTCCGATCATTTCGTTTTCGAATTCTTAGTTAGATCGATCCAGTGATCAACCCTGAACCGATTAGATTGCCCCGATGAGGTTAGTTCGATTGCTCCGATTTGGTAGCTGCATCGATCCAGTGATCAAGGATGTTCAATTTTTTCCTTGATTGAGGATATTTATGTTTAGCTGCATCGACTCAGTGATTGACTGATCAAGATGTTCATGGATTTCGAGCTGGAGGAAGACCCTAAACCAACATGTTTATGAATTTGAAATTCGAGGAAGCTCATTGTGCATTTTAATGATTTCCGAGGCACTTTATCAATTTTGAGGGAATCGTTGTGAACACTTGAGGGTTTAGGACCGTGAGTATACCATGTTGCCTTTGCAGTCATCGTTGATTCTTTGTGAGCTTTGCAGTCATCGTTGATTCTTTGTGAGCTTTGCAGTCATCGTTGATTCTTTGTGAGCTTTGCAGTCATCGTTGATTCTTTGTGAGCTTTGCAGTCATCGTTGATTCTTTGTGAGCTTTGCAGTCATCGTTGATTCTTTGTGAGCTTTGCAGTCATCGTTGATTCTTTGTGAGCTTTGCAGTCATCGTTCATTATTTGTTGATTATTTGTGACCTTTACAGGCATTTGAGTCATTGTTGATTCTTTGTGAGCTCTTTAGGCAGAGTTCAAATGAGCAGTTTTAAAGCCAGAGTTCAGAATTAGGTTCCAATGAGTAGTTCTAATTATTAGCTTTCCAATGCTTTCAGTTCTTGAGGCTGTAACTATTGTAACATTGTGGAGGTGTCACTAGTTTTTGAGGAATGTCAATCTCACTTCAGCATGTGGTTTGATTGTTTGCAGCGTGTACGACATCCAAATTTCTAGAAGACTTCCGTTGGATTTTGGCTATATATCTTCATTTGTGAAGTTAGAGGTGAGCGATTTTAATGGATGTTAGTCTTTCCCTTACATAAAATGATTTTTCCCTTCTTCTATTCTATATCTAGAACAAGTATTCCAAACTCAAATCACCTTGACTCGAGGTGAATCAAAGGCCTCTTTATCTTGATTGTAGAAGTAGTATCCCAAACTCAATTCACCTTGATTCGAGGTGAATCGAAGGCCGCTTTGTCTTCTTGTAGAAGTAGTATCGCAAACTCAATTCACCTTGAGTGGAAGTGAATCAATCAATGGCCAATTTGTCTTCATGTAGAAGTAGTATTCCAAACTCAAATCACCTTGATTCGAGGTGAACCAAAGGCCACTTTGTCTTTCATGTAGAAGTAGTATCCCAAACTCAATTCACCTTGAGTAGAGGTGAATTAATCAATGGCTACTTTGTCTTCATGTAGAAGTAGTATTCCAAACTCAAATCACCTTGATTTGAGGTGAACCAAAGGCCACTTTGTCTTTCATGTAGAAGTAGTATCACAAACTCAATTCACCTTGAGTGGAGGTGAATCAATCAATGGCCACTTTGTCTTCATGTAGAAGTAGTATTCCAAACTCAAATCACCTTGATTCGAGGTGAATCAAAGGCCACTTTGTCTTTCATGTAGAAGTAGTATCGCAAACTCAATTCACCTTGAGTGGAGGTGAATCAATCAATGGCCACTTTGTCTTCATGTAGAAGTAGTATTCCAAACTCAAATCACCTTGATTTGAGGTGAATCAAAGGCCACTTTGTCTTTCATGTAGAAGTAGTATCACAAACTCAATTCACCTTGAATAGAGGTGAATCAATCAATGGCCACTTTGTCTTCATGTAGAAGTAGTATTCCAAACTCAATTCACCTTGATTGGAGGTGAATCAATCAATGGCCCCTTTGTCTTTCTGTAGAAGTATCCCAAACTCAAATCACCTTGATTCGAGGTGAATCAGTGGCCGCTTTCTCTTCGTATAGAAGTAGTATCCCAAACTCCATTCACCTTGAATGGAGGTGAATCAATGGCCGTGTGGTTTTCTTGTAGAAGAAGTATCTCAAATTACTTTCATGAACAAGAACATTCGGGTCTCAAGTTGAATATCTTTTCTAATTGAATTCGTCTTGTATGATTGACTACAGATATGGATGAACATAAAAAAAAACTTGACTTTTACTTCGATCAATATGAAGTACCCGAAGACTTGGTTGAAGAATTTGGTGATGAGGCTGACAACGGGGATTATTGGAAACTAAAAGAACCAGAGAGCGTTGAGTTCTGGAGCATCATTCTTTATCCAATGATTCAAAACGTTGGGTTCATGAAGAAATTCAAAAATGGGCCTGACGCCACACTTCCAATTTTTCACTATGAAGAAGTTGTTGATATTGCCAAAGGTCCTCTAGGAATGATTTTGGTCACGTGCTTGATCAAGAACGATCCAGACATGCCGGAAGAATACAAGTACACTTATGCCGTCAATCCTCAAGAGACGCCATTCAGTATTCATGAATGTTGTACGTCTCTCATGAACTCCCAGTACAAAGGCCTCTATAAGGAGCTTGAAGCACAAATCCAGAAAGGAAGGTGGATGAATAAGGATGGAGGACCGTTGCCTTCAGTAATTCTGGCTACTCAACTGAAGCAGTTGTTAGTCTCTTTTCAAATTGAGACAACAACATTACGGACTAGTTACAAGAACATGACCCCTCAACATTTGTCTCGAGAGTCAAGTGGCGTTGTCGGGAGCCAACAGTCCCGCCTAAATCTCACCCTTGAGACAGGCAGAAGTGAAAATCAAAAATGTCGAGCTAGTACTTCAAGAACAGTACATGCTAGTACGCCAATGAAGACGTGGGATACTACAACAGCTAAAGCCGATGACCAAGATCCCGAGTCTAGCTCACTCTCAGTCCTTACAAACATACCAAAGGACTTCAAGTTTATACCCAAGGATAAAGACTCTGGGAAAGCGAATTACAAGGAGTCCTTGAAGATCTATGATAGTTATTGGTCTAAATGCCAAGAAGCATATTGTTTTGGTAGTGATAAAGTTGAAGAGATTTCAATTGATCAGTTGATGGTACCTCTTCCTGGCATGAATTGTCGCAGTCTAGAGCCGTCCGGCATTGACTACACCATGCATTATTTGATGGAGATGCCTGACAAGGATCGAAAGCAAGTCCTTTGTGCTATGCCTATCGGATTGGAGGAAATGCCAAAGGATTGGAATGATATAAAAGATTGCAAGCTCTACATGATCAATGGCCAGCATAGTGTCGAGGCATCGAAGAAGATGAGGACCGAGGCATCTGCATCCAAGATCGTGGAGAAGTTTGAAAAATGGTCATGCTTCATTGTCTGGAGCAAGGACCACTCCATCCTATGCCAAATTTCAACTTACTATAATCGAGTGAATCACTTTGACAGATATAACCCTACCTGGGCAACTAATATTATTGGTGCTCGTGGAGTGTGGTTAAAGATGGAAGAACCAACTCCTCCGAAACAAGCATCCGAAGCGGGACGATCAGTTTCAAGATCAAAGTCACAATCCAAAGGCAACAATGCCGAAAATTGGAAGGTATATCATAGGAAAGTAGTTTGATATTATTCATGTAAACTGTTCCTAATACATATTAGTTAGGAGGTCATCTGTCTATTTTTCAAACTTGCAAAATGAAGTTTTCTAGTTCATAATTCACCTCCATCCAAGGTGATTTTTCTATTCAATGACTAACTTGTTTACATTATCTTTGAGTGTAGAAATTTGACGCTGCTTGCCAGCTGCGGTTTGGTATGATTGACATTAAGAAGCAACAGAGAACCAAGTCTGGCAAGCCCGTGAAGGTTGACATTATAAACGAGCTCAAAATTATTACTGCTCCAACAGATGTCTATGAGTTATACTCTGAGCTCATTTCCGCTGCCTCAATGGGAGAGTTGATCGATCCGGAGACAAGAACTTTGTTCAAGAACACCAAGGGTTGGGTTCCGGAGAAGGATGGCATCATTAGGAAAGAGTTCTTTAAATGGCTTGGCAACCTTTCCAACACAAGCCTCAAGCGACTTGCAGAGCATCTATTGAAGAAGCCTGACCGACCAGAGAAGAAGAACAAGAGAATGGAGGATTATCCAAAGGTGATATTTAAGAAGCTGAAGAAGGTTGTACCAAACTGCTGTACCTATTGACAGTGGTGTGAGAGGCGCAAAAGAAAGCAAATTGTAAAGGTGCAGCTCAATGATATGAAGCCCGAACTTGATTTGTTAACCACGACGGGAGAGAGTAAGAAGGACATGTGGAAGAAATTCAAAGAGGATTACAAGATCACGGACGCTGCCATGCATGTCCTCATCATAGGTCCATCTGAAATATTCTTCACTGCATCGAAGCTTTTGTGTAACATCAACAAGAGCATTGGAGAATTGTCACCCTATGCCGAGGAATTTTTGAAGGTCTTCTTGAGAAATAAAGGAAGATTTACAGTTCCCACCGGTCAAGCATTCTACCGTCCATTCAACGAGAACACAGACGACTTAGCGAAGTGGGCCAGAGGTGATTGGGATCATTTGGATGTCGACCGTATAAAGATGGGATTCATGGACTTCAGAAATTTTCCAAGCAACAAGGAGGCTGGAGGGATGGCAACTCCGTATTTTTATTCTTTCTTGATGTTGCTGATGGGGCTAACCGATCCTGCAATTCTTGATATCCCTGTGTGGGTGTGGTTATTTGGAGATAAGAAGACCGACTCCAGTCTCATACACCATTTTTACCATTCCGTATTTACAGATAATTATGTCCTTCATCACGCAGAGTACATGCCGGCGAAGTACAAGCGACTTGAGGATCTTGAGTTGAACAAGAAGAAAGTCGAAGCGAATGTCCACATCATGTTCCTCATTAAGAAGAACCACAAGGCAAAATGCAACTCCTTGCCCACAAAATTCAAGGCTCCGAAAACGCATGAATTCCTTACCTCGGGAGCTTACAATGAAATGCAATACCGAATCTATGAGAATGAATTACGGATGGAGTTCTACATAAGCATTTTGGCTTTATTTTGCAATCCCGGAGACGCGGTCTTTACAATATACGGGGGTGGAAAAATCATCTGTGCGGCGTGGGTGAGTATGTTGTTCTTTCTAAGTATTCACCTCCATTCAAGGTGAATTGACATGTTTGTTTGTTCTTGGAGTTTATTATCTAAAATATGTTATTCTAACTATTTTTTCATCTTCTTCCAGATGAATTCGCTGATAAATTATATCATTAGGGATTCTGATGAGACAAAATCCTTTAGTGACCTCTCGCAATTGTCTGTGGACTTGGACAAGGCGGATTTCCTTCAGTCAGGGTACTATGTTGATGAAGAGAAGTATCCAAAGACGGTCGATAATGACACCTCGTCATCCAGTAGGGGCAAGAGAGATCGTATTCAGTTGGTTGCTCAAGATTTGGAGTACGACATGATTGACCAAGGAGAAGGTGATGAACTCCATATGATCAATCCTCCCGCCTCCCAAGAATTTGGCACTCCACATGCTGGAACAGTCGCCCCTATGAATCCACCAGCAAGTGATCGTCGTGATTCATCGTTCACTTCTCCTTCCCCTTCTTCAGAGCGTGATCGAGGAAAGAGGAAGTTGGATGAAACAGAAGATCTTACTATGAAGGATTATATGAAAATGATGCATGAAAGGATGCAGAAGTTTGAGGAGGAACAATTTGAGAAGAGGAAGCGTTCAAGGATTGAATATGCTCAGCTGATGACTATCATCAAGGGAACTCTACCTTCTGGAAACTCTTCCCCTCCAACTATTGACATGAGTGAGCCGGCCCCTCATGTGTCGTCAGAGAACCGTGTATCGGTATCTTCAGGTAGTGGAGCTCATATTCTTCCTAGAACATCTATGGAACTGGATCCAGCATTGCATAGTCCTTCCGAGGCGCTGCTGCAATCAGATGACCTGCAGACTCCTGCAATGAGTTCAGGGGTTGGAAATGAGGAAGTCAATGATCCCCAAGGTTCATCTCAGTGAACTCTCACTGTAATGATTTGGGATCTTTTGAAGTTGCGCTATTTTTGTTTTTTTAAGTATGATTTTTTTTACTTTTACAGGATTGTTTTGTATTGTTGAATGTAATTTTGAAGATTGCATTTACAAATATGAAGTTGTAAATATTGCAATCGTTTTTTCATGATTTTTAATTATTTTCAAAATATATGTGTATAGAATTGCAAAAGTATTCCATCTTTCGTTCGCTTGCTTTTATATGTAAAATTCAATTTTATCTTTCACCTTTTAAAATTTGTGAGTATTACATTTTTTCTTTTCAAGATTTTAACTGTGAATTCATACTTAACTACTTAAGTGTATGTGAATATGAATATTGGATTTTTTTCATTTATATTATAAATGTAAATCCATAGTTACATGTACATAAATTATAAGTGCGACTCTTGTTTGGTAATGTTTGATATGAATCCACACTTATGTGCATTAGATTTGGAACATAATATATTTTGCTAAGATTTGAAGTGATCATCTACATTTGTTTTGGAAACTACTCATTATCCACTTGTAATAATTCGCAGGTTCTCTTAATGAGGACATAGTGCCCCAACATCTTCCACCTTCTACCAGTGATCCCTCGCATGTGTCCTTCCCAAAGAGCCCTTCATGTGTTCCAAGATCAAACCATCCAAATTCTGGTGGAAGAATCGACCCTAACTTGGAAGTGTCACTTCAAGGAGTCCAATTGCAAGAGGATATGGAGGTTGATGTGAATATTCCAGATGATGTTCTCATGGAGGTTCTAATACTGCCTCCAGCAAATAATGCATGCACTAAAGAATCCTTACAAAGTCCAACGTCTGAGGAAATCGTAAGTGGTCAACTTTTCTTTATTTTAATGTGCATCTATTGAGATATTTGTTCATGTGACTTGGATCTTCTACTGTTTGAGTCCCTTCATTTGTATTTCTATTTTGTGTTCAAATGTTTACTAACAACTGTTGGCGTATTTCTCTGCCTTGATTTTAACAGAGGAGCGATCTTTCAAAAATATGTATAGGTGCAACACAGGAGCCTATTGTTCCTTCGCTCGCTTCCAGGCCGAGAAGAAGGTGGCTCAATGTCATTCTAGACCTGAATGGGATCCTTTGTGTATCTAAGGAAAAGAAAAATCTTCCTAAAGGCACAGTCTACAATGATCTCTCGGAGCCACATTCTAGCGTTTTTCTAGTATCTATTGGTTCAAAAGCTGTATATGTTCATCCTCAGTGCAAGGAATTCCTCCGACAATTAGCCACAGTTGCATACATTTCTGTTTGGAGTTCCATGATGACTTCTACAACAAAATTCATTTGCAAATACCTATTTAGAGGATTAGAGACACCATGGAGTATCCTTGGGCAAGAGTTTTGAGACAATCTGAAGTGTAGGGGTCCGCAAGGAAACATCACAACTTTGAAAGTGAAGGTAACCGACAAAGACATGTTCCTCAAACCTCTAGACAAATTGTTTGATGCACAGAACTCCAAGTTTACTATTGGCAATACTATTATGGTAGACGACAGTCCTGAGAAGCATGTTCTGAACGAGCCTGAAAATGTTGTGCTGTCGGATTCATGGTCAAAGGAAGGAGATGGTTTTAAAGACACTTTCTTGTTGGATGAGCTTTTGCCTTGGATTACACGCTTGCATGGCACCAAGGATCGTGGACTATTGTCCTTTCGGAAGAATGACAACATTGGACGACGGATGCTTGTTGAGGAGCAGGATACGCAAGAATACGATGAACTTATAGACGCCATAGAAGAGTCTAAGATGCTAGTTAAGGATCATTCCAGTCGTCGCTAATACTGAACAATATTCTTTGCATTTGTGCATTTTATCTATTGCTATTGTGTTTCATTAAAGACAAGTGTATCGATTATAGTTCTATCATAGTCGTCTTGCAAAATGGATGATTGTTTAATTCATTTCGAGTTGTTTTATTATTTATATTCCAATTGTCTATCCTTTATTCTTTGTAATCACACTGACTTTTGTGCCCTTCAGGATTCGCGTGATTGTTCCGTACCATATACTGGTAGTGTTTCCAAGTGTAATGCATCAGTGGATTCCATTTTAGAATATGGCCAATATGCATTATCTCAAAGCGGTGTGGGTCACATTATGGTCTCGGCAGCTACTGCACTATCTACTATGGACTTCTCCACAAGACCCATTAATGATGGTGTAGTAGATAGTCTACCAAGCGGAAGAAAGCGATTGCTCCCAGTGAACTCCCCGTCGCCACTGAAAATTCGGAAAATAGCTCTTTCAGCTTGTTTATGTTCAGCTGATGTTATTGTTCCACAAAGAAAGTTGTATGTTGACAACGGACACATTGCTACAACTTCTAAGGTATGAATGAATTTGGTTTTTTATCCATTTGCTACAATTGCGTTCTATGCATGTGTTGGATTACTTTAACACATATTATTGCAATTATAACTTTTTCATTTATTGTCTTCTTTATTTTATAGGTATCGAGTGGATCCCAAAGAAAAGAGTGTATAAGCACAAAGTCCATTCCAATACCTCAATGACCTATCAATTCAGCAAATGCTGAATATCCGAGGAAATTAGGATTACAAGTTCAACTTGGTCTACTTCCTAAAATATTGGTACAACGTCATTGTCCATCGAAGTCACATGATGAACGACTCATGCATTGTACTTGTCGACCTTGGGATGCATGGGAGAGGAGGTCCTTGAAGATGCAAGAACCACAACATCTCCACCAATATGCACTCAAGAATGTAGTCGAGGACCTTAGATATTGAAAGCAATGGTAGAGCTAAGGAGTAGATCTCATGCATAAAACTGTGTATAGCTATAGGGATTTTAGGGATCAAGTAAGATGAATAATTTGTTATATATTATATGGTATATGTTATACCTTATTATATATATATATATATATATATATATATATATATATATATATATATATATATATATATGTTATATACCTGCTATACCTGTTATGTATTATATGGTATATGTTATACCTATATATATTACTATAAATTCTATACAATCATTTGTCATTTGGATGCAAGATTGAATCACATTATTAGATTTACAGTGAAATAGGCATTCTAGAAGTCCAAAACTAATGTAATGCTTGTCATATTTGGAAATCTTACTATAAATACATGGACCATCAGTCTCCAATTCTTTTTTGAGTTTATGTTGCTCTTATTGTAAGTAATAATGTTACGATTTGATTATTGACTATGAATGAATGACTTCTACATTACAAATGAATGATATTTTTCACCATGATTGTTTGCAATTGTAGCATTTAATTGGATTGAAAACGGCTATCAAAACTCTCATAATCTGAGAATTCTCTCAAATTAATGAATATGATGTTCAAAGATTTGATAGACCAACTCTTTTAGACTATCCGGACTCAGATCTTGACAGAATCCGGGGGATCCTTTCTTCCTTCTTCACTATACAAAGACGAGCTATCCGCACATGCAACAACACATTTCAAGGCATACCAATCTACACAATCAACACTTATTCAGACCAATCGGTGTAAAAGGATTTCTGAGGTTTGCATAAAAATGAAGAAAAAACAAAAGTAAGAATGCCCGGGGTTTCAACACTTTGAACCCCTTTAAATACTAACCTCCAAGGCACCCTAACTGGCACTTTGGATCAAAAAGGAGAGGACCAGGATCATTCCTTATCCTTCCAAACTAACTGTCTAACTACAAGACAATCCGCAAAAGGTGGATCTTTAGATCCTAAAATCATAGAAACTCGCGTCTAGGTGCATGCATCTCAAAAAGTAGCTATCAACTAACTTTCTAACACTCAAAAGCTTTAACTTTACTTCACTTAACTGAACTAAACTTTCCTATAATTAAGTTAACTGAACTCTATTTTACTTTATTGTACTTTCCGCTTACTATTCCTAGGCTTATCCTAAGAACTCATACTTCTACTTCTACTTTCTATCTTTCTTTGGAGAAGGTCCCTCGGTTTTGGAGACGCCCTTTCTTAGTGACTGTTTTCTATTGGTTGAAGGCTTAGTTGTCTTACCCTTAGCTGAAGTCTTCCCCTTAAAGCCGGACGGAGAAATCAAGGCCAAGTCAGATTTCTCTTCCTCTTCCTCTTCCAAGTCGAGTTGGGACTTGGATTTGAATCTGGATTCGGATTCGCTCTTCTCCTTTGCTGACTGACTGGGTAACTTCTCTTCTCCCGAATGGTAACTCCCCAAAAGATACCTCCCGTTATATTTTGAAACCCGGGCCCGGTATTTGGAACGATCCCGGACCTCAATCCGGTTCCGATTCTCAATAAAAACAAGAAACTTTAACTACTGGTCTTAACCTAATTATCTATCTACCATTACTCTATTAGTATGGAACGTTAATTGTGATAAGGTGTTTAGATTATCCTTAGATAAACCAAAAAATTGTACCCCTATTAACTCCTTCCTCTACTTTCCTCACTAATCAAGACTTATCTTACTTTCCGGGCTCCCACACCTGACGAAGACAAAGACGACTACATGCTCGGCGAGTACTGGGAGTGGAAGGACCCGCAAGAGGTGGAGTACTGGACTCTTGTCCTCGTGCCAATGAACAAGAATCTGTCGTTCCGGACAAAATACAAGAAGGTCGAGGATAACCTGCCGGTGTCGTTGACAGAGATTGTGCGCGAAGTCATCACCGGTCTCGGTGGCCTCATCTTTGTTTGCAGCAAAATTGTGAACCCTGAGCAAGAAGACGAGTACTTCTTCTCGTACGTGATGAACAGCTAGAAAATAATATTTTCCATGTCGGCGTACCACAAGTCCCTCAACAACACGGACTACCAGGAGCTGCAAAAAGACATCGAACAGCACATAAAGGAGAACCGTTGGAAAGCCCAAGGAGGGGGGGCGTTGACCTCTGTGACGATGGCATCTAGGGTGAACGCGTTGATCAAGGGATTCGACCATATCAAGGCCAGCCTCCAAAACAAGGCTCAGAGGATGCAGCCGATATCTCTGACCAGGGACTACAACAGTCAGGGTGGTAGCCAAGGGTCTCTCATCATAGAAACTCCAGAGACTGGTCGCAGTCACACGCGGATGAAGCAAACGGAGAAGTACAGCCAGGGGGATCCCGGGATGACTCCTCCACCGGCACCAAAGAATAAGGGAAAGAAGCCGGCCCTCAAAAACCTTCTGGTGCCAGAGAACAATATGGCCTCTGAGATAGTGAACATCCTCCAGGATCTTGGCAAAAGTGTTCACGAGATAGACTACAAGGAGGCATGCAAATCATATGCGGATTATTGGTTGGTCTGCACTGACTCGTACATTACAAAGATTGAGGAGAAATTCATGATTCCAATCGATCAACTGGAAAAGCCCCCACAGAATCTAAATATCCGCGAACAGGAAGACCAGGGTGTCAGGAAAACGCTGAACTTCCTCATCAACATGCCTGACCCGGACAAGAAAATGACGTTGTGCGCCTATCCTCAGAATATGAAGAAGAAGCCATAGACATTCGAGGAAATTAAGGCTGAAAAGTTCTGGATGGTAAATGGCCAGCACTACATTGAGGCCTCCAAGAGGATCCAACTGATGGATCAAATTCCCCAGGACAAGAAGGACAAGTTCAAGGTGTGGGAATGCTTTGTCGTGTGGAACAAGAAGGACAGTATCATCCGAAAAATTTCCGCATATTACAACCGTGTAAACCACTTCCAGAACTTCATGCCAACCTGGGCAATGAACATACTGGCTTCATGATTTGTTTGGACAAGTATGGGAAGTCCTATGCCACCGAGGGAGCCCACGGAGCTCGGGAAGATGGCTAAGTCCGTGCCCAAGACGAGAGTGGACGCAACAAACGCGTCACTGTTCTTGCTAAGTTCATAATCCTTAATTCAAGTCGAGTCAAGCGTGCAACCTTGACGAGTTTCCTGCATGCAGTTCAACACTCTAACTCGAGTCGAGTTAAGCTCCCCCACTAACTTCCTGTGCATTTTCTGACACTACACTTCAGGAATTCAAGAATGCAATCAAACTCAGGTTTGCCATGATCGACATCAAGAAGAACCAAGGGTATTTGGGAAAGAAGAACTAGAGAGACATTGACATCGACAATGAGATAAAGTTCATTACGGCATCGCAAGATGTATATGACCTCTGGGCTGAGGTCATTTCCAGTAATTTTCAGGGCGAGCTCATCGATCCAGATTCGACAATTGCAATCAGACACACAAAGGGGTGGAGCTCGGAGAAGGATGGTGTCATGACCCGGGAGTTCTTCAAGTGGATTGGAAATGTCACGGAGGGTGACCTGAAGAGGCTCGCCCTACATCTACTCAGCAGAACACCGAACCGCGAGGCAGCGCACCCAAAGGTCACAATGAGGGCCCCAAGGTCCGTTCTCCCTGATTGCTACACTGCGAAGGAGTGGCTCAAGAGGACCAAACGGAAGGCAGCTATCCAAAGGCAACTGCACTACCTCGACGACAAACTCAAACTGTTTGACAACGACGGTAACTACAGGAGAAGTTCCTGGAAGGCCTTCAAGCTTAAGTACAACGTCACCAAGGCAACAAAGAACACGCTACTTACAAGTCCCGGTGAATCCTTCTTTTCTTAGGCCAAGATGCCATCCAACAAAAAGAAGACCATCGAGGAATTGTTGCCGGTGGCCCAAGAATTTTTCAAGGTCATCATGGAGAGCAAGGAAAGATTCATGAAGCCAGAGGCTAGGGCGTTCTACCGGCCCTTTGAGATGAAGGATGACGAGTTGGGTGAGTGGGACTTGAATGTCTGGAATGAATCCGTGAAGTCCAGAATCAAGTTCGTGATAATAGACTTCAGAAACATCCCTGGTATCATCAACAAAGAGAAGTCAGCGACATACTTCGAGAAGTTCATGGGCATTCTTGAAGAGGACGTTGTGGAAGAGCTGACAGATCCCGAAGTTTGGCTATGGATTGCCAGTGACAAGGAAATCGAAGTGGATCTTTGGAATTACATTCAGACATCCCCATTTGCAGGAACATACTCAGTGCGGTTCGCAGAGTACTTTCCATCTGCTTTCGAACGCATTGGGGACGTTCCCGAGAGGAGCACCCGTACAAAAGAGCTTGTGCAGATGCTCTTCTTGGTGAAGAACGGAGCGGCGATCAAGACTCGCCAAATTCCAAAGACAATTAGTGTGTCTCCGAGTTCGCACTACAACTCCAAGAGGTAGAGCGTGGAGGTGGAATACAGAATGTATGACACGGAACTATGGATGGAGCTCTACTTGACCATCATGGACTTGTTCGTCTCGTCCAGAGATGTAGTGTTGTCATACTTCGCGGGAGGGAAAGCAATATGCGCAGCGTGGGTAAGTGTATCGAGTTGAAAATTTAACTCGGGTCAAGTTGAGTTGTCCGGTTGGTGGATTGTTTGCTGCGACTGATGCATATGAGGATCGCAACACTTTAACTCGGGTCGAGTTGAATGCATCCTTATCGTAGCTGGTTCAGTCTTGTGTCTTGTAGATTTTCTAACTGTCTCCACTCTGCTCCCTACAGATGCTATCCCTGGACCATTTCGTCGTCGGTGACAGTTCGAAGAAGGCCATGTTTCTCTCCCTTTGCGTGGAATCGGAGAACATGGACAAGGACGACTTCCTGGATTCCGTTTACTTCGTGGACGAGCAATAGTTTGAAGATAGTCGGGTCAAGGGGCCGTCCTCATCTCAAGGGAGGGTCGTCTCTGAAAGAGGAAGGAGGTCCATTGGTGACGATCCCAATAGTATGCCAAGGGCGTCCCAGCGAGACGACATTGTCAACCTCAACGGGGACGATGATGATGTGATAGACTGGGTCGATCCAGTTCACAAGGGGATGAATTTGATGTGACTGCAGTCGCTCCATTGGCTAATCTGCAGGAGAGTAGCAACATGCGGGGCTCTTCGGGGTCGTCAACTTGGAATACTCAAACCCCGATCTCCCGTCCAAGGCCTTCCCAGAAGAGGAAACCAGAACCATCTGCACCTAACTTTTCCATCGATGCGAAGTTCATTTATGAACTAATGAGGCAAAACAACAAGGAATAGGCGAAGGCTCGGATGGAGGAACGTGAGGAGCAGAGGGAAGAAAACAAGCGGTCCCGGCTGGAGAACACGGACATGATGAAGCAGTTCTTGGACAATCTTCCCACGATTGTGTCGCAGGTGGCAACTGCAAGTATCTCGGCCTTGATAAATGCGAGGCCCATGATGATGATCGACCCAAACGTAGCCGCTCCGCAGCTGATGATCTTGAATCAGGCACAAGGGTCCGCAGATAGTGCGAGGCAACCGCAGACAGGGTCTGCCCACCTCACCAGAGGTCCGACTGCGTCCGAAAACTTACTGGTGCAAGCCTCCCCCAGCTCGGCACCAAATCAAGTGGAGTCTACGGAAGACATGACAAGGACAGTCGCTAGGAGTCAAGTTGAGGAAGTTCCCATGCTAGTGGTTCCTGCGCAATAAGTCGTGCCGTATGACGGATCCACACCGGAGGTTGTCGCTCAGGATCAGACTGAGGAAGTTGCCGCCAACGCTGTAGTGGCCGAGCAGTCACAGGGCCCTATGACTGATGATCCTCCAAATTGTTCCCTGTGACTCTTTGAGCCTGAGTTTTAACTCAATTCGAGTTGAAACTCCTCAAATGTTTTGGTGCACTTTAGGCAGGATGTAGTGGTAGAGTAACTCAATTCTCTCAATACACTGTGCTTAATGTAAATGTTTTTATCTCTCAATGAGACATTGTAATATAATTGTGTTCTTACATTTCATTGTCTGGCTTTGATCTTTTGCAGTCACAAGCTTGTTGTCCTCGGAAATTAAAGGCCCCCTTGTTGTATGCGATGCCGAAATCCCTGCTTTGGAGATGTCTCCCGCTTGTATCATCGTCTAGACTGTTCCACATGTTTCTGATCAAGTGGTGGGGACATGTCCGCCTTGTCTTGTGGAAGAGGAAGTGCAAGAGGATGTCCGGGTTGGCAGAGACGTGGAGGTTGAGGAGGATGTTCCCGAAGACCCTCTTATGATGCCGGTGGTTTCTCCATCCAATGATTCGTTGGAGACAATAATTTCGACACCGGTTCCACTACACGACGATGCAGTACATTCTTAGTGTTCCATGTGTACTTATGACTTTCCCTTCATGGATGTGAGTTGAATGTCATAGAAACATGGCTGTAGTACTATAGTCTTTGTCCAAGGTGCATCTGTTTAATCGGCACTTTGTCTCTGTTCCTCATAGGCAAGGTGAGGAAATCGTTGCTCTAGGTAATGCGGAAGGCCAGAGTCTTCCCCCATTCAAATCCATGTTGACAGAAAAGTGGCTCAATGTTGTCCTGGATTTGAATGGTCTATTGGTCTTTTGTGATGATTTAAGGTATCACATGGTTAAAAGGAGATTTTGCTCTCCCGGTGACGTAGTGCGTGATCCAGAAGACATCATGGATATTAATAGGATCACTCTTCGGCCATACGTAAGGAGGTTCCTGAGGGAATTATCCTCCGTTGCGAACATAGTAGTGTGGAGCTCCATGAACAGAAGCTACGCCCAACATATTTGCAATTACGTATTCAGCGGCTTGCAGCCGCCGTTGCAGGTTCTCGGCCGAGAACAGTGCAACGTTATAAAATGGAAATGGAGATACGGAAAGCTATTGAACTACAGGTTGACGGGCTCAAACAAGGACCTCCAGATCAAGTCTCTGGAAAAATTGTACAAATTAAAGGGGTCCATTTTCACGGAGGACAACACAATTATAGTGGACAACATGCTGGAAAAACACTTCATGAACAACGCCACCAATGTCGTGCTCTTAGATCCGTGGTCGCCTGAAGGAATTGGATCGAGAGATGAAATCCTCATGAATGAACTTCTGCCCTGGATTCAGAGAGTGCACGCGGAGTGGCCCTGGGGGTTTCATCGTTTACGTAGGGACAATTTTGTGGGGGGCGTCCACCTCCTGCATGAGCTCGACCAATCCAAGTACAAAATGCTTTGTACGGCTCTTGAAGAATCGAATAGACTTCTTGATGAGTGGAAAGAGAATAATGATGAACATGACGGCCCTCCGCCAACGCCGAACATGCCGCGCAAGGAGCTTAAGCTATCAGACATCTTGTTTGTGCTTAAACCAACTCCGCGCTAGAGCAGCTCGTAGGTGCTATAGAGTTCTGGCTTCCGTGGAGTTGTAGTGTATGTACTTTGTGTGGAAGTTATAGTGCAACTATTCATTAGTAAAAGTACAAGTTTTTTTTACAATGCAGGCCTCTGTTTTGCGTCCAAGATTTATGTGTTTTGGTGGCATCAAAAGAACATTGTGAAGACGGACGATGCTATTTTGCGTGCGGTGAGCGTAGAGCATAGAGCGGTGAGCATACTTTTGCAAGCCTCGTGACCACCAAAATGGACATATTCTATAAAAGTAAAAGTAGAAGATAAAATCTAAGGAAAAAAACAAGTAAAAATAGAAAAAGAAGTGAAATAGTAGGGCCCTATCTCCGTGAAGTAGGTCGATTGTGTGAGAAAAAATTGATCACAATAATAGGCAACACAAGGCGGTTAAATGACTAACACAGATGATTCATGGAATAAATTGAGTAGGTATCTTATAGCCGTGGAAATCCTATGATCGTTGTCATCCACTAGCCGTTGATACCCTATGCCCATTGTTACACAATGGCCACGAAAAGAAGGCTAAGGTGAGTCGGAACCCTCATTCCAGGGACGAACACTTGAATCTTTTATTTAAAATACACCACAAAATTTTAGGAATTCTAGATTCATTTGTGCAAGCAGAGGCCCCTAATTAACTAGGAGTGATGAAAAAATACCCAAAAAACATGTCTAAAAATAGGGAGCAATTTTTCTAATTTATCCTTAGTTGGAGCAATGAGGGGGTGAATTCTCCCTTTCTACGGTGAGAGTTCCTTAAAATAAACTAAGGTACCTCTGAATATTATCACAATGTTAATCCAAATAGAACCATTTGATATTCTTAAAAAAACTGCAGGCATAAATGTGTATCCAGCAGATGAAGGAAAAATTTGAAATTATCGTGAATTTATTCACGTACTCAAGAGAAAAGAAATGTACTCCGAGAACATCCATTCATAATAGATATATTCTCAATGCATTCACCAAAGATAAAGCAAACAGACTGTGCAACAAATTTATAAACGAAGTGAAGATTGAAATCATGGAGACTTCAAATGAAGAACTTCCTTAAATTTTGGACGATTTGAGCTGAAATGCAGTGTTTAGGGAAAAGTATCTGTAAGTATTTGAGAGAGTTGCTAACCCAGAATGACTTTAATAAATGGATATACTGCAGGCAAACAACCAAATTCAATTTGCACTATGAATGGATGCTAAGATGAACCAATACAACGACATAAACAAATGCAGAACATTACAAATGGAAGCACAACATGTATGTGAGTGAAATGAATTCAAAGACTAAATCCGTGTAACATAGAAATTATCAGAATGAGAAATCCGAGGAACTGTCATCAGATGCTGGACTTGGTTCCAAATCAACGTCTGCCTCGTCATCAATAAAAAGATGAACGCGTCTATCAAAACCTCTATCACTAGGCATGGAGATCGGAGTGGATTCTGCCGTCTGCAACTCAGCGATGCGTGCGTCCCACGGCGCCATAAAATAGTCTTTTGCCGGAGAAATAAGTAGGGCGATCACTCTGAGCCAAACAAATTCGTGTTAGTGAATTTATCAAGAACAGAAGAATGAAGGATAATAGGTCCAAGCAAGAGACGTACTTACAAAATCTGTTCTTTTTAGTAACATGCCGAATAGGAACATCCAGTGCAATCTCTGATGGAGACTCGGAAGCGTCGAGTTGAATGGAAGCTGTAGCTTCCACGTGGTGGAACTGCTGCAACTTAGCCTGGAATACCACAATGTCGTCTTCGAGGGCCGCAATGTGACGTCCAATAACATTGCAAGCTCAAACAGAATTACCTGGATCTCAAAGAGGGAAATCAGTATTGTACATGACCAAAAAACCGAAGAAATTCATGTCGAGAGGATAGACTATTCACCAAGAGAAGCAAATGCATCGAGGATGATGGACCCCGGCTTGGTGAAAGCCTCAATCAGCATTTGAAGGAAAACTGGATCCTTCTCACGGGCGCCTCTCTACGGAACAGATCCATTCATGGATTGAGAGGCCGCAATAGTAAAATTGAAAAGCACATCGGGCTCAACAACTCCCATCCCAAACTCTACCAGTGATTCATCAGCCGCTATCACAAATTTGCTAGAATCCATGGCACTTTGAATGAAGAGCTGAATTCGGAATCCTCTGCTCTGGAAATGAAGATTGGGATGATAACAAATTAGAACAGGCAGAAACATAATATTCATTAAAATGATAGTGAAATGAGAGCTAAGAACACTAAATTTAAGAGGACAAATGTGTTCCACAAAATAAGGAAACCAACAAAATCAAAGCAAAGTATAGGAGGGATAGTGAGTAAGCGTTTGAAACATGAATATGGCACCAACATTCAGCATCAAATTGTCATCTATTTATAGTAATTTTTGGTTCATCGATACAAAATTGTCGGATAGTTCTCATTATATCAAAATAATGTATATGACTACCTCGAGTGTGATCCACTCTATCATTGAGTCTTATATAATATCAACACAATTCAGTCATGCATGTATCTATAGACACTCAATCTAGAATATAAACAAACTCTACAAGTGTGATTTATTCTTCTGTATTTCTATTGCTTTCAAAATCTCCAGCTTTCGACTATATCCAGCATTAAGCCCTTTGTACTCCCGTCTGTTTTAGAGCCTCTGCAAATCAAGGAACTTCTTGTCCCACATATCATGCACTGGAGGAACGCAGGCACTTGGATGTACTCTATGAGGTGGCTTGAACGTCCGAAAACCACCAGACGAGAAACTTCGACAAGGGAGCAATCTCCGACGATAAGTAGCTCCACCGCTTATGGCTTGATATTCAACTGGAAGTGTAGAAATCTCCTTGGTTGCAGCTAATGGATCAACTTCGTCCTCATAAAGCTTTCTTTGTGCTGCTTTGTCTGAGACAACCGGCGATAGTCCGGGTGCAAGGCGACCTTGCACCCTATGAGGAGAAGGAGAAGTCAAGGCCGGTTGTCGAGAAATTCTACTTGGCGGGCTATCGACCACTCCATCCTCCAAGGGGTTAGAAGAAAAGTCCATAGTTGAGTTTGCGGTTGCCGCCGAACAGAGGAAGTTTCCTCTACTCAGGATCTTGTATTGTCCGTAATCCAATAATGAATCAACAGAAGCAGAGCATGGTAAATGGCCACCATGATCATGTGAAGCAGAGTCTCCAGAATTCTAAAAAAAAGAGCCACTTAGAACACACTTACAAGGCATAAAATCAACAATGCCAATATCCCGAATTGCAGCAACAAGAAACGCATGAACAGAAAACAAAAACAGTTCGACCCGAGCTGAATCATTACACAAAGAACATCATCAAAAACTATAGAATACGGAATACATTCTTATACGCCGAACTAACCATACAAAGTCAAGATCAGTTCCAGAATGTGCAATTCATGGTCAACGTGAACTGAAAGACAAAGCTGACCTAACATGAACACCCTAAATATTTACCAAGTCCAGTCACCCTAACGAATACTGGGCGACGCCCTAACTACCTCCATCAACTTATCATACTCCCTATGGTTCCGTTCATCGCAAAGCATCCACCGACCAATTCTAGCGTGTGCACTTCCCCGAAACGTGATGAGACCCCCCTCCCGAGCTTCGTGAAGACCCTGAATCTAAGAGATATGTGTCCTTCGGACCATTTCCTCTATTAGACCAAGGCTCTGGAAGAATGACATTCTCCGTCCGGTTAAGAATGTGCTTATTTGGACTATCATCCACGACGACCGTATTTTGTGCGTTGAATCTACCGCGGAAGCCATTAAACAAGTTCTCCAAATTCTTAAGGAACAATTCCTTATTTGTGCCTGGCTCCCTGTAAGTTGTTGGCTTCCCCGACCTATCCCGGCATTTTAGTGTCTTATAAGAGTCTTGCCCTAGAATCACTACCGGCCTCTCCAATCCCTCGAAGAGATACAGGGCTATTTCTTCAGTGGTTGACCTCTTCATGGAGCTCCAAACAAAAATGGAAGCTATCTTAGCTAACTCACGAAGGAAGTCAGAGCATCGTGGCCGAACAAAGACTAGTTTCGGCCCCACCACAGCGAGATGGATAGCCAAGTGCGGCTACACGGCATCGGCTAATTGTTTGGACCAACCCTTCGACTTCACATCTTCGCAGACACATAATATTCCATTGAGGTCCAGGACGACGTTGATCCACTTGTCCACTACCCTGGACACCAATGGAAGACTGACTTCCAGCGAAGTTCCTCCAGGATCACATGGAGGACCGGATTCCTGCTACAACAAGGGACAAATGCCCAGCCAGTTATTATCCTATACTAGCACATTCGGAACTTTACGCGAAATGATGGGGACGTTCAAATTTGTCGAAATCAAATAGAAGTTAAAAAAGGGTCACGCAAAAAAAGACCGACTCAATGACACCATTAATATAGCGAGTGAATACCTTCTCTAGAGATGCGACAACAGCCACGACGGTAGTGACTTCAGTCGCGACAACTGTGTCAAGATTACGAACATCCAGCAGATCCGCAACCGGGATCACAACGTCATTTTGACAAGGTGAGGTCGTGACGGAGAGCACAAGACCATGCCCAGTGAACACGACATTCTCCTCCGTGGCCTTGGGTTGGTCTTCATCCATCCGAATTGGTGAAGGTTTGGGATCAGTTGCAGCAACAATTGGGGATAGACAATCTACAATACTGTCGACGCCTGCATCTCAAGAATGTGAAATGATTGATCCGTAAGAAATCCGTATAATAGAGCCTCCAAGAATTGAGATAATAAATTACTTATAAAACAGTTGCAGTACGTCTGTACTCCAAGGTGTAGTTCACTAGAAGTTCTGCTTATACAAATTGATTGCACCACTACAAAATGACTACAGCTACAAACAACCTACGGCAAAAAAATCAGCTCGAGTCGAGCTAATCTGTACAAGTGACATCGAGTGATCATTGAGGAGCACCTGCGCCTACGTCCTCGCTAGGCAACTCGCGTGTCGCTGGTCCCTCAACGAGTGGTTGTTCGCCAAGATGTTGATGCTGAATATCTTCTTCCTCAGGAATAGTGACTGCGGCATTGACCGGGGCCACCTGCGCGTCATCTTCTGAACGAGGAGGAGGTGGGGTTCCTAGATGGACCCGCGGTGGAGGAGCTGGCACTGTCGAGTCAGCCACACCTGTAAGATCAAGTGGGAGCACATTATGTGAAGCTGATGTCAGGCCTTCAAGGAGCAATTGGGGTCTCTCAGTCGGGGGCTCCAATGTCGACACGGGTCTGGCCCCTCTCAGGAAATTAATGATGGAGTCTAGCTTATCATTTGACTGGATTGAGTCCTCCAATATGAAGAATTGAATGCTATCCAGTCTTTTCTTTGTCTGAGCCTGCATTGCAGCATTGACCGTCTGGTCATTGATCTGTTTCTGCTCCATCGCCGCTAGCCTGCTCTCCATATATTCGTCGCGCCTGGACATCTTCCTTCGCCTCGGTATCGTCAGGGAAGAAGAAGTGCCAGACGGTTGCCCTTCTTGTACACTCGATGCCGACGACCCACGATGATCGGTTGGGGTGGGTTGAATAGGCGTTGTAGTCAGCTGCTGAGTCTGCTGCTCCAGCAACGCGTCGTCGAGCATTGCCTCGTCGTAGTAATCCCCTCCGTCGTCATCGGAATCAGATAGGACTTTAGATTTGGGTGGTGGAGTGGGGCCAACTGAAGGAGAATCCCAAGGTGATGCCTTCCGTTTTCGCGACGTCGATGGCCGAGACTTAGAGACTGGAATTTTCGTTCCTTGCGACTCTACTACCTTGTACCCAGTCGCGATAAAATCCTCCCTGTTGAGTTTCATGGCAAGGAAGGCAATATCGTTCCAGAAGTTGGAGTCGCAAGTAACATCGGCAGCCCACACATTAACAGAACTCATCTGTAGCAAACAGAAAGTGCGAAAAACATGAGTACATGTGACACAAAATCACCAACTCCAGATGAGCTGATACCGTAGCTACTTTAGCTCAAATCGAACTGACCCAGCACCCAGTTAAGACGGCACTTAGCAAGAGCTCACGCACTATGTGTCTATGTAAACAATTAAATCACAATTCCATATAAGCCAAGTAAAGGTAGTGTACCACTGCAGTACAAGTCAGTTTTCCACCCGCAAAAACTGAGAAAACACTTGTGCCAGGAATGCAAAACTTCTTCACGATCCAGAGATAGAACTCCATGCGAAGCTCTGTATTATAAAGACGAAATTCCAACTCATTGTATGCTCTAGGCTTCGTGAAAGTTGGTGTCCCCGGAGCCTCGAACACATCCGGGACGCCTCTAGTAACTGGGCATGCCAGACTAGTAGGAAACGTCAGCAGCACTTTAGAATGTGACTTGGCCTTCGCGGAGGCCATGTCTCCCATACGCTCATATTGGCCAGGTATATAGTCCGCGAAGTGGCACTTGTACGTATTTAGGACATCGTGGCTTTGCACGAACGCTAGTGCTTGCGTCTGCTCCACTAGATCTGCGCAGATCAGTAGCCACGTTGGGACTTCCTCGAGCAAAGGTTGTCGTTTCCCTCTCAGAGATTGCATGACGGTGTTGAAGTATGGTACTGCGATTGTCCCTGACTTCTTCTCGAGCACCCCTGGAATGAAGCGGAAGTCGATGACACCTAGACGTAAGTCTGCTGGACTATCCATTGTCCAAACATTTGTTGGCCAGGCAGCATGATGGTCTTTCGCTATGTCGTACGGGGCATAGTATGCAACTGCTGACGGCGGAACAAATTTCTTGCGGTTACGCAGGAACGCCTTGAAGAATTCAAGAGCCTTCTCGGAAATCTGTTTGAGGGTCTTATTCTTGGACTTTAGTTGCCCGACCTCTGAGAAGAATTCCTCTCCAGGCCTCTCCAGAAGTACGTTCATGGTTGCAGATGTGACGCTGTACTTCTTCTTGAAGTCCTTCCACTTCGATGCCACAGGCTCTCCTACCACATTAAGGAGACCAAGTGTGGGCGCAAGATTACCCACCCTTGGTAATCGGGCGAACACCGACAAGGTTCTATGCCTTTATCCACCTTTTTAAATATAGGGGGTGTTGTGAGCTGGGTCCACTGTGCCTTCCAAGCAATGGATCTTTTGTGCTAACGATTTCTGAGTGTCGTGGATGGCAGCGAATACTACTAGAATTGCATGGATAACTCACAAGCTGACTATGATGAGCAACGGTGATTGGTAATTTCTATCTCCCTAACTGTCTATCTTATGTATAGGGTTGGTTGGGTGGTTGGCGATATTTCTAACGTCCCTAACTACGTGAGCGGGGAACCTTTACGTTCCTTCCATGAGTGTTGAAGACTGTTTTGGGAGGGTTGACACTTCTTTCGGAAGTTTCAACCCTACGGCTAACCCTAAACTTAAGTCTTTCCTCTAATTCCTGACTTCTACGTATAACTCTAGATTTTTACTCCTAATTTTTAACTCTAAATGTTTACTCCTAATTTTTAACTCTAAATGTTTACTCCTAATTTTTAACTCCAAATTTTTACTCCTAAATTTAACTCTAAATTTTTACTTCTAAATTTTTACTCCTAAATTTAACTCTAAATTTTTACTCCTAAATTTAACTCTAAATTTTTACTCCTAGATTCATCCGAGGTCACTATTCACTTGAACGGCTAACTAAGGGAAAAAATCAATGCTAATAAGGAGAAGCACCAAGTTTGATTCAAGGACTTACCTCGTCACTACCGGTGTCGGAGATGCCCTCGTCCGCATCCGCGTGCCCATTTCCATACTCCATGGTGGTCCGTGGGTTGTGGGAAATTTTTCCCAAGTCTACCGCTTATGTTATAAAAGTTTGGGGATACCGTGTGATCTAACCTCTTTCTTTCCTTTCCGCCTTCTTTCCTTCCCCTTTTCTTTCCCTCTCTCTCTTTCTACACTAACACTATTCTACCTAAGCTTTGATGGGTGTCTTACAACTATAGATTCAAACCCCAAGAAGTTTTAATGTCCCTCCTAACCTCTTACACAACTTTGTCTTCGTGTCATCCTAATCCTACTTCCTAATGGTCACTATGAATCCTCGAGATTTCCTTTCTAACACCTATTTAGCTAAGCCTATGGCACTATTTATCGTCTCTCTCCCCCTTCTCCTATTTAATTCTGTGACTCACTAACCTCCCTCCATTGTGTATAGTTGTGATTTTGGTGAGAGTTGAGAGTTGTTTGATGTAGGTATGGAGGTGCGACTTATCCCTTCTTTCTCCTTCCCCCTATTCTCCTTCCTTTTGTGTTTGTTTTCTTTCCCTTGATTTCAACCCCTTTAGCCTTCTCCTAACCCCCACTAATTCCAACCTTTCTCTGTGTTTTGTTTTTTCTCTTTCTCTCTCTCCCCAGCCCTGGACTCCCTGGACTCCCTAGACCACCCCAGCGACCTGTCCAGACCCCAGTGACCTGCTCAGACCACCCCAGCGACCTGCCAGACCACCTCAACGACCTTCTCGACTCTCAGCGACTGGCCCGACCTCTTGTGACTCACCCCGACTCCCCAGGGACTCACCCCGACTCCCCAGGGACTCACCCCGACTCCCCAGGGACTCACCTCGACTCCCCAGGGACTCACCCCGACTCCCTTGCAACTGGACCAGACCCCCCAGGGACTCACCCGATTCCCCAGCGACTGGCCCAACCCCTTTGCAACTGGACTAGACCTCCTTACAACTGAATCCTTTTTTCTAGGTTCCTTAAGGGAACCCATCCAAGCAAATCTAAATCGGATTTTTGTGAAACTTTCCCTGGTTCTTGGTGTGGTTTCTTGTTTTACGGACGCCGGCTCACAAGGGGTGGGGTGACTCTTAACTTAGACTTAATCTCGGACGCTAAACCTTGGATTTTTCCAAGAATGTCTCGGACTCTAGACTTTGGAACGAAAGTACATAGGAGTTCAAAGCTTCGCCATAGAATTGGCTTTAACACCAACTTTAGGACTTATGATACCCCTGTGTTCAAAGCTCCGCCGTCTAAGGCTTGTTTTTAACACGTACTTTAGGACTAGGGCGGGTCACAGGTTCAAAGCTTCGCCGTTCCCCGGGGGGTGGGCCCACTTACAACCAACAACGAAAAGGACAACTCCGGTTAGGACTCGATACGGGGGCACACATGCACGTGTTTAACACGTACTTTAGGACTGGGACTGGTCACAAGTTCAAAGCTTCGCCGTTCCCCGGGGGGTGGGCCCACTTACAACCAACAACGAAAAGGACAACTCCAGTTAGGACTCCATACGGGGGCACACATGCACACAAGGTCAATGATAACGGGAAAAACTCTCATATACTAAAGGCCCCCCAAAGCGGCATCGCCAAGGTACGGTGGGGGGTGACTTTAGGATTAGTACAAGGCATAAGAAGTCACACAAGTATAGGGGAGACCCGTTCACTCACAACAAGGATGCAAGGCAAGGTAAGGTAGAAGGACCCAAAGGACCTCCAAAGGAAGCTTGAAATAGAGCAACAAGGGGAGCCAAAAGTGCTCCAAAAACACCGTAGAGGTTTCTTGGCTAAAACGCCAAAAATCCCAACATAAGTTGGACCCACGGACCCAAAACAAGATTTGGAGGTGATCTTGAGAGAAAAATGGGGACCTTAAATAGGTTTCCAAGGCCCCACCTTCCCCTCAAGAGTTCTAAAGTAACCTTATCAACTTCGATTTTCATCCTCATCTTCAAAGATTTTCATCCTAATCCCTAAAAAACTACTTTTACCTATCTACGCTGGACCAACCTCCTAACTTTTGGAGAATTACTCCAATCGTCAAACGGATTGCGCCATTGGCTCCAGATCGCCGTGTTTAGTCCAAGACCTCCCATTACCCCCCGCACCGAGGACAAAAAACCATCGTAGGCTAATTTAGTTTAAAAAACTAAACCGTGGTAAAATCCTAGATATTGGGGGTCTCCTATTTTGAAAAATGTGAATAGCTTAGGGTCTCCGGTAGGTGTGAGGGAGTCGGAAAAGACTCTTGGTTGACTTGGTTCCGTCGTCGTATGGTCCCGGAATGCCGGTCAACGCGTCGGGGACCCTGCCTCGTGATTAATTCTCGAGGAATCTCGCCGGTTCGGGTACTTGCTGCTATCGGAATGTCGCGAAACTTCACGGAGCGCATTATTAACATAAAAAAAACTAGTCTAATTTTTAGTGAGATTTTTTGGCAATTTGGGTAATTTCCATGAAATTCCCGTTGGAGGTTACCAGGATTGACCACCCGCAAAAGGTTCTTCTGCAAGTCGGAAGATGACGGGATTTTTCACAGGACCTCTCATGGGGTCACATGAAAGATGTGCAGGTGCGTTGGCCATCTCTTTAAGTTTATCGATGGTGCGGGAATCTTTTGCAGATAGAAGAATCTTGGCGAATCGATATTGTCATTGGACTCCTGGCATGGGATTTACCCTAGGACACCATCTTGGGGCTGTGGATTCCTCCACGGGCCCGGTCTTGCGTTAGTGGCTCCTGCATGTTAACAATCGGGGTTTTGGGGAATTTCTAAACCTAACTCTAGGATCCGACCTAGTGGCCTCGTTGTGGATCCCTTAGACCGACTTAGCCATGAATTGCCACATTCATGGTGGGATTTAGCCCTTTTGGGCCTATGTGACTTGAATCCTACAAATCCACCCGTTTCGTTTTTTCTACCAATTTTTATGCCCGGTTTGGTGGGATTCTAAGTCTAAACACAAATCTAGACCAAATACTATAATGGGTATGTTACAACCCTATTTTGGTTCTACACTCTTTTTATGGCATCGTGAGGTTTCCGAAGAACTTGAAGAATTCCTTGTTAAGCATACCGTTCTCAGTCTTCCATGACGTCCGCAGGTTGAACTTCTTGAGCGTGTCGGCGTCAGTAAGCTCTCCGTGCGAAGCACTTGAGATCACTTTGCTCCAGAGGCTGAAGACATGCTCAGGGGCGGTGATGAGTCTTATCTCATTTGTGATCACCAAGCTGCCCTTCGAGTCTTTGGCTTTAGCCTTCTGTTGCGCTTTAGCAACATCAATCATGGAGAACCGAATTTGCATGGCCTTGGTGAATTCCTGCATGATTAGAGATGAGATCATTAATTGGTGGCCCAGCTTCACTCAATCATATTCACTTGTAATGGGATGGTGCTAACAAACAACCTCAGGCGACAGATTAGCTCGATTCGAGCTTAATAACTTACCCCCCATCTCCTCCGGTTGTCGTACGCCTCTTTCGTACGCCTAGAATTTGTCACCGCTCCAGCTTGTGTATCATCTCTGGGGTTATGTGGTTTCCCCATCTCTTCCCAGACATTTCTGGCGCCAAGAATGTTTGTTGCCCATGATGGCTGAATGGATTGGAAATGGTTCACTCTATTGAAGTATGCGGATATTGCTCGCAGGGTTTCCTGGTTCCCAATCCAGGCGATGTAGCAATTCCATGTACTGAAATCTTTGATCGTATCTGCATTGATTTTGTACTTCTCGTCCTCCATGAGTTTGCTTGCCCACACACTATGTTGGCCGTTTATAATGAAGAACTCCTCGTCCTTGATCTCGTTCCATGAGTCTGTTCCTTGTCTTGTTGGCTGTTTTTTAGGCATAACGCATAGCGTTTGTCGGTTGCTGTGGTCCGGCATATTCACCAGCCAGTCCATCATTCCCTCTATAATTCGCTGCTCCTTACTCTGAACATTGAGTGAAGTAGGGGCCTGGACTAGCTTGTCAATGTGCAGCTCCTTCTTCTCCATGCCGTATAAGAAAACATCAGCACATGTGATCCAGAACTTCTTGTACGCTATATTGGACTCTTCATAGTTGGGGTTTCGATTGGTTTTTAGTGATTCTGGAATCTTGGTCATGTCCATGCTAACATCCTCGAGTGCGGAGTGCTCTCTAGACTGGATGACCAGGGCCTGCGCTGACGTAGATCCTAGATTACTCTTTTCTAGCGGGCGATTTGGTGCATCTCCAGATTTCTTGTTTTGTGTACCCCGCCACGATGACTCTCCCTGAGATTGGTTGCCTATTGACAACTGACTCGGTCCTCGGCTGCCTGCGTTCAGTGAGACGGTCCTCGCTGCCCTACTTTTCCTATCCATCTGAATCTTAACCTTCAGGACGTCAAAATCTCTGAATAGAGTTCGGACTTTGGCGCAAAGTCTTCGACCAGTCAGCGGGTCACCACTCGCCTTGAGGAAGCACTTCTCGTTCACACTTTGCTCCAGGTCCTTCACCTCATCTTGGAACGATGTGGTTTCCAGTGATTTCATGAATGGTGTGACGCGAAAAGGGATTTCGTCGGAGTTGAAATGAAGGGTGAAGTTGTACTGCTTGTCTGCGGGGACATCAACTTGAGCTGTAACACAATGAACCTTGATGGTCGGATGCACATCCTCCACCACATCTTTGATTTTTTCATCGTAGGATAGAGGGAGATATGTGTCCATCCCTTTGAATTTCACAGAGAAGCAGATTAGCTCTGAGCATGGAATCATGAGAAGGCTCCAGCTCTCTACTTTCTCTGGATGCAGGAACTCCCAGCAGTCCCCGTCGTTGAGGAAGTCATCACCATCCCCTTCATCGTCAGCCGTCTTCACTGGCGAGATCTTGTAGTAATTCTTCAATTTTGACACCTGGCTTTCTATCCCTGCAAGTTATTGAATAGTTAGAAATGCACGTGATTATTAGCTCGACTCGAGCTGATAATGGACGTGCTCTGTGTATTCATTTTTTGTTGTAGGATATTTTTATTTTGTTGTAAGTTATGTTGCTCTCGTGATGGCTCATGTATGAGCCTTTACTTTCCGTGAGTAGAGCATGTCTTGAGTTGATTTTTATAGAGAAGTCCTCTTCTCTTTCCTTTCTACGGTGGTGGGTTCATCAAACCGTTTCTATTTAGAAAGATATTACAGTCCTTAACTTTAGCTCGACTCGAGCTAATATTCTCTTGTGTCTAGTCAGTCTATCGCCCACTCAAGTCTTTATGTTGTTCTTTGCTGTTATGACTCCCTTGTTCCTTATCACATGCGGAAGCTTCAGCTCGACTCGAGCTGAAATTGTTACCATGGTAAATTAGTGGTATCTGCTTCTTCACATTCCCGAATCAGCTCGACTCGAGCTGATTCGCCCTATTCTCTCTCTTTTTATTCAGGTACATTCGAACTGAATTGACATCAAGCTGAATTGTCAACGAAGTGGATTATGTATGTGGTGCTTATCTGTTTTAACACCACGTCGTTGACAATTCAGCTCGATGTCAATTCAGCGTCGAATGCTTGTTTTTGCGTTGGGATTATGTATGTGGTGCTTATCTGTTTTAACACCTAAAATACAGCTCGAATGTGTACAACTGCAACATATTCTATGCTATGAGTTGGGACCAACATTGCACAACATTGCACAACATTGACATACATATGAGTGGCTAAGCGTGTTCCTCATTGGGTTCTAGAACTGAAGAGAACCAAAAAATTTACTACCACTGCAAATTCCTCAAGAATCTAAGCTTCAATGTCGCATCTATAAGGGTGCCCAAAATCACAGCTCAAGTGGACAATCCAAGAGCATGGCAAACTATAAACCACGGAACCCAAAAATCCAAGGCCCCAGCACTGTACAAACTGCAAACCCTAAACCCTTCAGAAGCCCACCTCAAATCGGAAATCCTAAACCCTAAACCCTTCAGAACCCCACCTGAAATCGCAAACCCTAAATCCTAAAATTTCAATCCCACTTTCCTAAAACCCACCTGAAAAGCCCACCTCAAGCCACAAACAACCCTAAATTTCAATCCTCGTTTCAGAAACACCACATGAAGCCGCAAACCAAACCCCAATTATACAATTAACAAATGACATAAAACCAACTTACCTCAGTCAAAAAACTCCCGATCAATCGTCCGGACCGTCTTGCGCTGCAGCAGCTCCCTTCCCTGCAGCAGCTCCCTCTTCCCACACCGTAAACGCGCTGCAGCAACTTCCTAAACCGCATACGACGTCCTTGATCCCCACCCTAAACCATAAAATCAACAATTACGAGACAAATTGAGAAATGGAGGACATGCAAATTCCTGGAAGAAAGGATACTAAATGAAGTGGAAGAGAAGATTTTTAATAGCATTCTCATACACCAGACTAATGTTCGTGTGAAGCAGTGGCAATACATGAAAGAAAACAAAAGCATGTTGGGCATCGACACTTACCAGGATCTGTCGCTATCCCCGCACCTGAACTCCCTCTCTCGCAGCAGCTCCGTTGTTGTCGCGCTGCAGCAACTCCCCACGTACAGCAGCTCATAAACCCGGAAGCACTAAGCTTGGACTCTTTTGTGAAATTAAGAGGTAGCTCCCCACGTCGAACCCTAAACCCTAAAGCTTAATCTGAAATCAGTGAACAACGATCCAAAACCGAACCATAGCATGCGCGACCCTAAACCTACAAACCCGGACCACAAATGCGGTTTAATGACTCTGCAGCCCACAAACTATGCAGCCCAGAAACCGCGGAAGCTCCCCACGTCGAACCCAGACCTTGAATCCTAATCTGAAACTGGTGAACAGAGACCCTAAACTGAACCCCAACGCAAAAACAAGCATGCGTTAACCAACCTACAAACCCGCACCAGAATTGCGAAAACACAAACCTCAAATGCTTTCGGGAAAAAATCTGCAGCAGCCCAGTAATTCCGGGCGAGGAAACAATGACGAAGCTCCACACGATTGCGCACAGCCTACCACAAATTACGCCCCAGGATTACAACCACAAAAAACGACGATCACGAATCACGTGCAGCCCAACAGCGGAAGCGACAAGCAAACAGTGAAAGCAAAATGGCAGCTGATAACTCTTCCTTCGCTCCCAGATATGACGAGTCGAACCCTGGTATCTAGAACAGAATCGATATGAGGTACCCGGATGAACTAATGGGTCACCCAGGTATTATGTCGAAATCCAACCCTGGTATGACCAGATCCGGTACTCGGAGGAGCTTAGGTATTAAAGGCTTGGAGGGGGGACTTTTGGGGGGACTCCGTAGTGCAAACTTGCTCAAAAAAAAACTTTAAATTTAGATGGAATCGCCAAGGTAAGTTCAAATTCAATAAGACCTTGGATGAAATCACTAGGAAAAGTTCAAATTTAATAAGATCTTGGATGAAATCGCAAGGAGAAGCTCAAATTTAATAAAATCCTGGATGAAATCGCCAAGAATAGTTCAAATCTAATAAGATGTTGGATGAAATCGCCAGAATTTAAATAAAAAGAATGTGATATGTGCTAATGTGACATTATCTATCCATGAAAAGGGCTTTCTTTTTCTGGCTTTAAAGTGCCCAGTTGCACCATAAAGATTAATAGGCTAAAAAACGCCCCAGAAATGCCTCAAAGACTTAAGATGCCTATTTGCACCCAAAAAAATACTCAGCTAACAAATGCCCTGAAAATGCCACAAATACATAGGATGATATGTATTCATGTGACATTGCCTATCTATAGAGATGGCTTTTTCTTTTAGCTTTGCATTGCACAAAAAAATTATTTGGCTAAAAATGGCCAAAATATGCCTTATAGACTTAGGATGTAATTTGATAAGTTCAAACTTTAAAAAAATTTGGATGAAATCGCCAGATTGTAAATGAAAACCATTTGATATGTGCAAATGTGACATTACCAATTGAATATGTGTATGAATCTTCAAATTAGAACACCAATCGCCCAAATTACAATGAATAGGAATTCATACTAACATTAATCCAATTATTTTTGAACTTCATATAAAAATAAAGAATAAAAAGTCATATATTAATAAGTTGTATATGAAATGTTCAATTGGGCAAAAGTCATAGAATTCCAAATAAAATGCACGCCAAGAGAATCCCCACAAGTTATAAATACTATAAAGAGCTAGAATTCATAAATACATGGAAACAACTTTATAGTTCCTTAATTTAAAACATCCCAAAAAAATCAATTCTTTGTCTATGAGCTATGAATTTACGTGGACTTTTGGATTCAAACTTATTGAATGTATTTTTCTGTGTGAAGTATATAAAAGTTCTACATGATCTGAAGATATGAAATTCAAGAGCATTTTCATTTTCTGTTCTTATATCACATTTAATTACGCAAAAAGACCAAAAGAATTTGTCCATAAAGTTTTATTAATTATTATACGTGGTTAGTAGATGGATATCAAATGGTTATGAAGTGAGTTTCCTTGCGGTACTTAAATCCGATGCGTACTTATAGCTTTAATTTCATTTTAATCATTCACGTATAAGCATCCATGACATTTGATACTAGTAGCCATAAAATATAGTGCAGGGTTAAATCCCAATTCTCTTGAATTCACGTGCACAGAAATAAGCCAAAATGGACATATGTCAATATCATAACTCTTGCATCTAATTAAAAAAAAAAAAAAAGGGGCAAATTTTTCAACCATTCTTTTCAAGTGAAAATATCAACAATGCAAGTGAATCAATGGCTATTTTATGAAGCCCCTCTAAATTAAAATAGTAAAAATCCCTGTATAATTATATAGAACTAAATAATGGACATTGATATAGCAAATTAAAACGGTGCATATAATTCATGTCGATGGGTATAACATAGTTTTCCATCAATTTCCATAAGTTAACAGTTAATAGTTCTTTAAGAATTCCAACTTCTATATATTTTTTTGAACGTTGACATGCATCCAAATCCATGAGTTTCGGGCGGGGAGGTCCATAAAGTACAGGACACGGTTAATTCAATTTCATTTTGTTTGCGTACCACACCAAAACATTTGGGTCACAAAATCAAGCCGCTTGTAAAATTTCAACGTTGAGGTGTATTCCAACTTCTATGTATTTTTTTGAACGTTGACATGCATCCAAATCCATGAGTTTCGGGCGGGGAGGTCCATAAAGTACAGGACACGGTTAATTCAATTTCATTTTGTTTGCGTACCACACCAAAACATTTGGGTCACAAAATCAAGCCGCTTGTAAAATTTCAACGTTGAGGTGTATTCCAACTTCTATATATTTTTTTGAACGTTGACATGCATCCAAATCCATGAGTTTCGAGCGGGTGTGAGCTCCCAATTTATCACTTGGGACTCGTAGAATTATTTTTTTGGAAATTTGCAATTTAAAGTTAAGAAAAATATACAGAAAACCATAAAAAGAGTGTAGAACCAAAATAGGGTTGTAACATACCCATTATAGTATTTGGTCTAGATTTGTGTTTAGACTTAGAATCCCACCAAACCGGGCATAAAAATTGGTAGAAAAAACGAAACGGGTGGATTTGTAGGATTCAAGTCACATAGGCCCAAAAGGGCTAAATCCCACCATGAATGTGGCAATTCATGGCTAAGTCGGTCTAAGGGATCCACAACGAGGCCACTAGGTCGGGTCCTAGAGTTAGGTTTAGAAATTCTCCAAAACCCGATTGTTAGCATGCAGGAGCCACTGACGCAAGATCAAGCCGTGGAGGAATCTACAGCCCAAGGATGGTGTCCTAGGGTAAATCCCATGCCAGGAGTCTAACGACGAAATCGATTCGCCAAAATTCTTCTATCTGCAAAAGATTCCCGCACCATCGATAAACTTAAGGAGATGGCCAATTCATCTCCACTGACCAATTGTGCCAGGTACGGAAATGCACCTGCACATCTTTCATGTGACCCCATGAGAGGTCCTGTGAAAAATCCCGTCATCTTCCAACTTGCAGAAGAACCTTTTGCGGGTGGTCAACCCTGGTAACCTCCAACGGGAATTTCATGGAAATTATCCAAATTGCCAAAAAATCTCACTAAAAATTAGACTAGTTTTTTTTATGTTAATAATGCGCTCCGTGAAGTTTCGCGACATTTCGATAGCAGCAAGTACCCGAACCGGCGAGATTCCTCGAGAATTAATCACGTGGCGGGGTCCACGCCACGTTGACCGGCATTCCGGGACCATACGACGACGGAACCAAGTCAACCAAGAGTCTTTTCCGACTCCCTCACACCTACCGGAGACCCTAAGCTATTCACATTTTTCAAAATAGGAGACCCCCAATATCTAGGATTTTACCACGGTTTAGTTTTTTAAACTAAATTAGCCTACGATGGTTTTTTGTCCTCGGTGCGGGGGGTAATGGGAGGTCTTGGACTAAACACGGCGATCTGGAGCCAATGGCGCAATCCGTTTGACGATTGGAGTAATTCTCCAAAAGTTAGGAGGTTGGTCCAGCGTAGATAGGTAAAAGTAGTTTTTTAGGGATTAGGATGAAAATCTTTGAAGATGAGGATGAAAATCGAAGTTGATAAGGTTACTTTAGAACTCTTGAGGGGAAGGTGGGGCCTTGGAAACCTATTTAAGGTCCCCATTTTTCTCTCAAGATCACCTCCAAATCTTGTTTTGGGTCCGTGGGTCCAACTTATGTTGGGATTTTTGGCGTTTTAGCCAAGAAACCTCTACGGTGTTTTTGGAGCACTTTTGGCTCCCCTTGTTGCTCTATTTCAAGCTTCCTTTGGAGGTCCTTTGGGTCCTTCTACCTTACCTTGCCTTGCATCCTTGTTGTGAGTGAACGGGTCTCCCCTATACTTGTGTGACTTCTTATGCCTTGTACTAATCCTAAAGTCACCCCCCACCGTACCTTGGCGATGCCGCTTTGGGGGGCCTTTAGTATATGAGAGTTTTTCCCGTTATCATTGACCTTGTGTGCATGTGTGCCCCCGTATGGAGTCCTAACTGGAGTTGTCCTTTTCGTTGTTGGTTGTAAGTGGGCCCACCCCCCGGGGAACGGCGAAGCTTTGAACTTGTGACCAGTCCCAGTCCTAAAGTACGTGTTAAACACGTGCATGTGTGCCCCCGTATCGAGTCCTAACCGGAGTTGTCCTTTTCGTTGTTGGTTGTAAGTGGGTTCCCTTAAGGAACCCAAAAAAAAGGATTCAGTTGTAAGGAGGTCTCGTCCAGTTGCAAGGGGGTTGGGCCAGTCGCTGGGGAGTCGGGTGAGTCCCTAGGGGGTCTGGTCCAGTTGCAAGGGAGTCGGGGTGAGTCCCTGGGGAGTCGGGGTGAGTCCCTGGGGAGTCGGGGTGAGTCACAAGAGGTCGGGCCAGTCGCTGAGAGTCGAGAAGGTCGTTGGGGTGGTCTGGCAGGTCGCTGGGGTGGTCTGAGCAGGTCACTGGGGTCTGGACAGGTCGCTGGGGTGGTCCAGGGAGTCCAGGGAGTCCAGGGCTGGGGAGAGAGAGAAAGAGAAAAAACAAAACACAGAGAAAGGTTGGAATTAGTGGGGGTTAGGAGAAGGCTAAAGGGGTTGAAATCAAGGGAAAGAAAACAAACACAAAAGGAAGGAGAATAGGGGGAAGGAGAAAGAAGGGATAAGTCGCACCTCCATACCTACATCAAACAACTCTCAACTCTCACCAAAATCACAACTATACACAATGGAGGGAGGTTAGTGAGTCACAGAATTAAATAGGAGAAGGGGGAGAGAGACGATAAATAGTGCCATAGGCTTAGCTAAATAGGTGTTAGAAAGGAAATCTCGAGGATTCATAGTGACCATTAGGAAGTAGGATTAGGATGACACGAAGACAAAGTTGTGTAAGAGGTTAGGAGGGACATTAAAACTTCTTGGGGTTTGAATCTATAGTTGTAAGACACCCATCAAAGCTTAGGTAGAATAGTGTTAGTGTAGAAAGAGAGAGAGGGAAAGAAAAGGGGAAGGAAAGAAGGCGGAAAGGAAAGAAAGAGGTTAGATCACACGGTATCCCCAAACTTTTATAACATAAGCGGTAGACTTGGGAAAAATTTCCCACAACCCACGGACCACCATGGAGTATGGAAATGGGCACGCGGATGCGGACGAGGGCATCTCCGACACCGGTAGTGACGAGGTAAGTCCTTGAATCAAACTTGGTGCTTCTCCTTATTAGCATTGATTTTTTCCCTTAGTTAGCCGTTCAAGTGAATAGTGACCTCGGATGAATCTAGGAGTAAAAATTTAGAGTTAAATTTAGGAGTAAAAATTTAGAGTTAAATTTAGGAGTAAAAATTTAGAAGTAAAAATTTAGAGTTAAATTTAGGAGTAAAAATTTGGAGTTAAAAATTAGGATTAAACATTTAGAGTTAAAAATTAGGAGTTAAAATTTAGAGTTAAAACTAAGGGTAAAAATTTAGAGTTAAAATTAGGAGTAGAAATCCGGAGTTAAGTTTAGGAATAAACATTTAGAGTTAAAAATTAGGAGTAAAAATTTAGAGTTAGATTTAGGAGTAAAAATTTAGAGTTAAATTTAGGAGTAAACATTTGGAGTTAAAAATTAGGAGTAAAAATCTAGAGTTATACGTAGAAGTCAGGAATTAGAGGAAAGGCTTAAGCTGAGGGTTAGCCGTAGGGTTGAAACTTCTGAAAGAAGTGTCAACCTTCCCAAAACAATCTTCAACACTCATGAAAGGAACGTAAAGGTTCCCCGCTCACGTAGTTAGGGACGTTAGAAATAACGCCAACCACCCAGCCAAACCTATACATAGGATAGACAGTTAGGGAGATAGGAATTACCAATCACCGTTGCTCATCATAGTCAGCTTGTGAGTTATCCATGCAATTCTAGTAGTATTTGTTGCCATCCACGACACTTAGAAAACGTTAGCACAAAAGATCCATTGCTTGGAAGGCACAGTGGACCCAGCTCACAACACCCCCTATATTTAAAAAGGTGGATAAAGGCATAGAACCTGGTCGGTGTTCGCCCGATTACCAAGGGCGGGTAATCTTGCGCCCACAGCGGGGAGGTCCACAAAGTACAAGACACGGTTAATTCAATTTCATTTTGTTTGCGTACCACACCAAAACATTTGGGTCACAAAATCAAGCCGCTTCTAAAATTTCAACGTTGAAGTGTATTCCAACTTCTATGTATTTTTTTGAACGTTGACATGCATCCAAATCCATGAGTTTTGGGCGGGGAGGTCCATAAAGTACAGGACACGGTTAATTCAATTTCATTTTGTTTGCGTACCACACCAAAACATTTGGGTCACAAAATCAAGCCGCTTGTAAAATTTCAACGTTGAGGTGTATTCCAACTTCTATATATTTTTTTGAACGTTGACATGCATCCAAATCCATGAGTTTCGGGTGGGGAGGTCCATAAAGTACAGGACACAGTTAATTCAATTTCATTTTGTTCACGTACCAAACCCAAAATTTTGGGTCATAGATTCAAGGTGTTGGACGATTAAATTGGCATTCATTTCTTGACATCAATATTTTAGCTAAGCCCTTAAAGTCCCACACACTAGGTGTTGGCAACATCAATAATTTGGTCAGCTCAATCCATTATGCCATATTTAACTACTTTTGGACTTTGCAAAGTCCAAAATTGGTAAAGGGACATCTACGACAATTGTAGATTTTGACTTCTATAGATTTTATGAATCTAGAAATGATATAGATTTTGGACTAGGTGGTTTGAAAAATGTACAACTAGTTTAGATTTTAGATATCTATGACATCGGGGGATCTCACGATCGACAAAGTCCAAAATTCCCTTAAAAGTCCAAAAGTAGTTAAATATGACATCACTTGAATTTTTTTCTTTTTTCTTTTTTTGCACAAAGTGTATTGGAAGAGTAAATTTAAAACCCATTGCAACTCATGTTTTTTTTAAATTTTTAGGTTAAGAAGTTTGGTGTGTGCCATGTAAATTTCGGTAAGGTCAGATAGTAAAGGCAGATATGGGAGAACCACCTTTATACGAAATCAAAATTTGAATTTGGTTTTTTAAATTTATGTAGACTTTGAAAAGCTTTGAATCATTCTATTTTAGTCAATGAGAGGTCAAATAGGAGGAGTTTTAGTTTAGGGGAGTTTGTGAGCAGATCTGAATTTGCACTCTAAATTGAACTTTGTAGCCTTTTATTACACTAAATATCAAGTGTTTTTGGAGAAAGATATAAGCATTGGCTACAGGCTAGCCCTTCTCCTTTAGGCGAAATGCAGCCAAAAATCACCATTTTCAAAATGAAACCCTTTTTTCCACCAGAAAAAAACAAATCTTGTTTCGCTTGGAAAGTTCAAAACCAGTTTAATGTATGGATGAAATTTGTCAAATGTGGATGACAAAGTGAATGAATTTGATTGAAAAGTGTTTTATGGTACAAAGAATGGATGCACGAAGAAATAAAGTGGTCCACCAAATTTTAAGTGATGGCCATCTTGGCACTTTTTCTAAATACATATAAAAGGCCTAGTGTAAATTGTTTAGCAGAACTTTATAACCACGGCTTTTAGTTTTTTTAATTCCATAACAAATTTCTAATAATTAAAAACAATCTTGTAAATTGGATCATTCTTGACTTTTTAGTGTTGATCACCCCCTATATGTTGTAAGATCTAGATTCAGGGTTTTAGTATTCAAGATGTTTAGGTTTTAGGTTTTAGGTTTTAGGGTTTAGGGTTTAGAAACCACGTTTTTTCAATAAAAAAAATGTTTAATTAAAATGTCAGACCTACGGTGTACAGAGCGCCATGCTTTTCAAATACTAATATTAAATTAATGTTTAAAATATTTTTCTAAAGCAGCAGGGAAAAGCACTGGCCCATAACTTCACAACCAATCTTAAACTACTTTCTGCAATGGATGCCTTCTTTTGACGCGGCAGTTGGAAAGTCCTCCACGATTCCTGGAATTATTTCTCCCTCCAAATACAAGCGTTCAAAATCGGCATTTGAATTTCCTTGGCGCCATTCTCTTCCCGCCTACGAGTTCCCGCGAGTGAGCCAACTGTACGTCGTCACCCCAATGCTGAAATTCTCTTCATCATTTCTTAACTTCTGTACAAGCTCCGGTGCACGTCGACCTCTCTCTGGTTACTGAACAGTTTAGTGAGTGACACATAAGCAGTGCGAGGCTTGAGAGAATTTCCTTTGCCGACAAATGCTTGCAGGAGGCTCTTCGTCAGACATTGCTTGCGGTATATATTACCTTCTTTGTCAAGGATGTAGCGGTATATCTTAATCTGTTTTATCAGGGATGTAGCGCTTTCCATTTCCTTCTTTGAATGTTCGTGGGATTATGCCTCATATGTCTGCATTAGAGACGAATGGGAGAGGTCAATGAACTGGTTCAACGCAGAGAGACTGAAATTGTAAATGTAGAGATGATGGTATCATACATTGTGATGAAATGCTAATCCGTGAAAATCATCCTGAGGTTCTGTACATATGATAGTAGAGTTTCTTTGATCGACGATGCAACATGGCGGAGTTATAATACCCGAAAAATTTGCCGTGGAATCCGGAGGAGCATCAGAGTTCTTTATGATTATTGAACCTCCAGGATTACTGGGACCGATCAGTTCGAATTGAGCTGATGAAGTTACCGATTTGAACTAATGGATTTTACATACTCAGCTCGAGTCGAGCTCAATTTTCAGTTTAATAACCACTTAAACTTACTTAATCGGGTTTTGAAAGGAATTTTAAACAGGATTTAGCTCGAGTCGAGCTGAATCTAATGGATACATCAAGGGAAATGGAACGATACATGGTATTTTAAGTACAGTCATCAATGCTTCTAATAATTCCATTTTAACGAATCTGATACACTGGAAGGAATTTAGCTCGATTCGAGCTGATTGGTATTTAGTTTAATACTTAAATCTGGCATTGGTCAAAATGGATATCTTCAGGTCGATTCGAGCTTAGTTTGATGGAACTAATGATCGTAGCCTGTATTCACTATATCATTGTCTTTTGATTTGCAGACTGATGTCATGAGTTCTTTTGATTCAGAGGTCGATGGCATGGAGTTTTCAGACAGTGAAATCTCGGAAACAGAAGGTGCGGCTGAAGACATTCCGGATTGCGAGGGTATTCCTCGTCGTCTGTGGAATACAAGGTCTGTGACTTTGTATAACGATGAGGATGTACTAGTCGGCAAAGGTACTTGCCACAGCGTAAATTCAGATCTTGTTCTTGGTGCAAATGGCCCTCTAGGTGATACGCATGTAGCAGTGCACATTACCAAGACATTTTCAGAAGTGGATCTCCCAGAGGAGAGGATTTACTATTTGATGGCTTGGTCAATTGACAAAGTCCATTGCTCCGGGGCAAGTCTGCGCGACCATGAAATCCGAAATAATTACAATTCTCAGAGGGCTCGTCTTCTAAATCCTCCACCTATTACATCTGCTCGGCCTTATACAAGCCTCCTTAGAAATCCATCTCGGGTGACGGCCCTCAAGTATAAGAAGTTGCTTACTCAAGAGTCCATCAATGCCGTTTCAAGCAAAGTTTGTTGCAGCAAGAACTGTGTTCAACCATTTCCTAGGGAGAAAGTTCGTGCATTCCATGAACGCATGTACCACAACTCCTCATTTAAGTTCAGGTCCCATGTGAAGACTGATGTGCATAGATCAGTTCATTTTGATGCACGTGGGAAGAAGATGGTGACTGTTGAATGCATTAGTGTGTGCATGCGAGCATGGATGCATATTTCTGGTGTCCCAGAGGCCACATTCTACCGCTACCTTAAATACTGGAAGGATGATCGAGAAGTATGTTCTCACGGTAATACGGGATTGGTGAAGCCAAGGAAACATACTCAACAAGCTGTAGCAACGCTGAAGTGCATTATGGAGAAAGAAGCGGATCACATGCCACATTGTACACAAACTCTGAAGTCAGGAGACAAAGTCGTGTCCATGTGTCTCCCCCCTCCTTTTCAATAGAAGGGGAAGATGAAGGAAATCAACAAAGTGAATGCGGCCTTTGGTTTGGCTGAAGTTTCGACATCGAACTTGAGCAAGATTAGGTCCTCAAAGTTTCCAGAGTACGAGGTCAAAAAACCTGGAGATAACTTTGCTCGGTGTTCAGTTTGTGACAAATTAAAAGAGCTCCAGATTGTTGCTTTGCTGGATCTCAGAGCGCTCTCAAATGGGCAAGGAGGCTAGACAGACACTTGGCTATTGCTCGAGCGCACAGGAAACTGTATTATGCAAATCGTTACCAGTCGCATAGTTTTCCACATGAGTGTTTGACGATCATGCATGACAAGATGGACCATTCCAAAACTGCATCTCCGGTCTTCTCTCACAAGACTAAAGAACTTGATGGGCTTGTGAAATTGCCTGTTTCTGTGACTGGCATGATTGCGCATGGTCATGGTGATGTTCAATATGCGCATTATGGCTTGGATATGTTTTCTCACGATTCGAATTATACCATTGGCTCCATGGCAAAGTTATTGCGAGATTTAGAATTGCCACCCAAGTCTTCTTCTCGGCAATTGTTTGTAGGGGCAGGGTTGTCCACATTGTCAAAGGCACTGTTGAAGGGCGCGGAGGCTTGTGAAACCTTACTACCCCCACTACCAGAGAATTTGGTTCCAGCTATGCCTTTGCCGCCCATCTTGAATGTGCAAATGGACAATGCCACTGGGGACAACAAGAATAGATATGTTTATTGCTACTGGTCTCTACTGGTTGCAAACAAGATTTTTCGTGAAGTGTATGTGAACTTCATGATTGTGGGTCATACTCATGACGACATTGATGTACTCTTTGGAAGATGGAGCATGTTGTTGAAGAAGGAGAATTTTCTTACTATTCCTGCGCTTATGAAGTCGTTCATGGATGTGGAATCCATTCCCACTATCCCTCACCTTATAGAAGAGGTGCCTGATTTTAAGGCTTTTATTGAAGGGTCATTTCTGGACGGCAGTGATATCATGGTTGGGCACACGAAGCCCCAACAAGTAAAGTTCTACCTTGATTCAACTGGTTGTCCCGTCATGAAGTACAAATTGAAGTGCACGGACTTGGACTGGTTGCCCAAAGGCGCAGGTTGCAGTTTGAAAATATGGCACGAAGATTCAGAGGGGGAAAGTTTATGGCCCCATGGAATACCATCGGCAGTTTTGCCAAGTTCAATGAAAGATGGAGGGGACATCTTGAAGGGTATATCCGGGTTTATTAAATACTGGGACAATTTGTGCAACAAAGACCGCACTGGGGAATGCCGAAGACGATTGGAGCATATAGTGCACTATTGGCGTGATGTGAAGGTAGCACTTCAAGAACCACTACCGAATTCTACTATTTTAAAGAATGGTTTCTGGCCAACTAGTCGTATTCAAGCAACTCGGGTGGATGAATTAGACGAAGACGGCGAGGATCGTGAAGAGTTTGGAGAGGATGATGTATACGTTGGGCCATTGAGTGGTCGTCCACAACCGTCCTTCAGGGTAGGTCGAGATCTATTTGAAGGGTATTTTGTGGCGATTGTTCTTGCGGAAAATGACTTGCATCCAGTGTGGATTGCAAGGGCGTTGTCTCATCCTCACAGAGATCCACTACATCCAAATTCTGTGCTCATTCAATATTTCCGTCCAACAGCAATAGATGATGATATTCAAAACTTCTACACTGGATGGGACAGCGAAAGAGGTCTACGTTGGAAGATTGATGAAACAGAACCGCCACTTTGGCAGCACACAGATGCTATTATGACAGCGTGGAAGTCTAGGACCCAGAAGGAAACCGGTGACTGCACAATGAAGATTCCTGCTATTCAAATTGAAATCATCAAGCAGAGTTTGGCTGAAAATCCTTAGTCTTTAGCACAATCGTGATTGGATAGGAGCTCATTATGTTGTTACTATAGCGATTACAGTAGTGTATTAGTTTTCATTTGTATGTCTACAGTATGCTTTTGGATACACGTGAAAGACATCATTTTGTGTTCTTATGAATGTGGGCATTTGTATTTTGTTTTTTGAAACAGAAAACAATTTATTTTTAAGAGTAGAATTCATAAATATAGATTTATAGTAGATATTTCATGTTCTGGTCATACATTTGCCATATATATTACAAGTGCAATCCATATATTGTATTCATGTATTTGCTATTGTATTTTATGAGTACGTTGTTTTTGGAACACATGAAATGTTTGACATGGAACATAAAAACATTTGTTGGAAGGCGTTTGCTATTTGCATGGCTCTCATTTTAATGGAAATTGCTGATTTAGAGTAATTAACTGAGCAATTTTTGAGCTAAACTAGAGCCCATGCAAGTCACTTGTGGAGTCTTCAAATACCTAAGACTATTTTGAGAGGCCCCCAACCCTCCATTTTAATGAATATTATGTTCAGAAAGTAAAGTACAATCTAATGACTATAACAATTGATCTGAAAGAGTAGTTACCTTATTAGTTGAGTTGTAATACGACGCAAAGGGAAGGTCATTAATTCCCCACCACTCCCGATGCAGAATGAAGATGTAGCACTTTGCATAAGACAGCACATCAGTCCTGATCTTTGAAACATCTGGGACGAACAACAGAACAGCCCCCGCACTGTGAAGGAAATGTTTCGCAAACTCAAAAATACTTTTAGTTTGTTGCTCAGAGTACTCATTCCAGACAGGAACATCGTCAGGACTAACTGAAATGGACGGCACCCAAAGTCCATCCTTAATATCGCCCAGAATCAAATCAAAGCCACTATACGGACAAGACATATTCAAAGCCTTTCTACCGTCTTCTTTCTTGACCTGGAGATTTCAACAGATGGAATTCATTAGTCCAAAAAGACATAACAAACATGACTGAAAAAAGCTTTGTGCACCGAAAGCGAAGGACTGCGGTTTTAGGCGACAGTGAATCACGAAGTGCCGACATCGGCACAAATTCTAAAACGTAAAATGGCAAGGCATAATCACAACAATAAATCACAACGTAGCAGCCTTCAGTCCAGAAAAACATAAGTTTAAATGGTGATTGAGATGACGAACCTTAAGAACAAACTTGTTGAGCGTCTCTAGGCAAGTGTGCACTTGAGGAAGAGCTTCCACAATCTGAGTGAAGCTAGAATTCAGAACACAAACAGATGATTTACGGGAAGACCCAGACGACGAAGCTGCATTCCGAGAGGCAATTTTGGTCTTTAGCTCCTGAGTAACAAATGACAACGGGCTCGATACCCCACTCAGATCAGAAACTTGTGGTTTCCAAGCACCACCTTACGTAAGATGCAGAGCTGTGGGCTGAACCACCTCCAACACTTTCATGTCCGTGTCCACATCCGCGGAGCGAAATGTAGGCGGTCCCGTAGCTTTTTGGGCACTCCCGACAGCGATTACATCACTCTCTTCTACGGTCGCAGCATCTGATGCAGCCTTCTTTTTTGCTTCTTCCTCGGCCTTTTTCTTTGAGCCCCTAGTCTTCTTACCAGCTGCCCCCTTTTGCACTATGTCATGAACTGTCTTCAGCGAAGCCAAATCAGGTTGAACCTTGTTCCTCAAATCAATCTCAAACGGAGGAGGATTGTTGAGAGGGCAGTCCACATACCAACCACAGACTTCCCAGTGCTCCTTCTTCCACTTCTTGGCGATCTCATCCGAAATCATGCAATTCTTGGCACGTCTGTCCAAGTAGCTATGGAAGAAGGACGGCGTCTTCGATGTGGCGTTTTGTGCATGCAGCACGAACTTGAAGTATTGGTAGAGAACCCTGGCCACAGCCTTATTTAGCCCAATCTAAAACTCAGGAAGATGATTCTTGTGAATTCCTTTGCCATCGAATTCATGAGAAAATGTAGTATCCCAAAGCTGAATACAATTTTGCTCTACATAATCAGCAATCCCGGGAATTGGACTCTCATCAAGAGGTTGATAATTGATCGCAACATCCAACTCAGAGAGCGTCGCATCAAACAGTTCCTGCACAGCACTTGCCAACTGCAACAGGCAATTAGTAACAAATTTGACGAGGCCAGATCACAATCAAACAGCTGAAGAAAAGCTCACGTACGATACCTGAGCCCACCAAGTGGCCTTATGAAGCCAATCCGGAAAAGCATGATCAGGAAACCTGGTTTTTGGAAACCTCATCGCTTCTCGAAGCGATGAGGGTTTGTTCCACCGCTCAAGCCATTTCACTGTCATTGCCGCGTCCATAACTGAGGTTGAAAGGTACCACAACTTCTCTTGGGACATCTCTGGGTCGTCTTCCCAGTTCTCATAGTGGATGCGAACTTGTTCCAAAAATTATGGTGTTTGCCTCGGATCAGCAATGGGAAGTTGTTTCTTCACATCGGATGACATATCCTTCTTCACCTTATCCACTGCCTTCCCAATGACATTGTATAGCTTCCCTGTATTCCACTCACTTGACTTCTCCGGATATTTCTCCTTGAATTTCCTGGTCGCGTGAGCTACTGCCTCCCCCAGCTCTTGCTGCCACACAAATAACAAAGCGAAAGAAACAGTTGTCATTTTGGAAAACACAATCCATGGATAGAAACAAGGAAGTTCCCAAACCGAAACACCAAAATCAATAGAGCGGGGGTCTGGACATTGGCAACAGATTGAGAGTGACAAAATTGGAGTGCCGACATCGGCACCCTCCACAGTAGTGCCTAAATTAGTTGAGTGACCGCGATGGCTAAAAGAGGTGCCGATATCGACTGTGAATCCTAATGGTAGATGAACCCAAGCAACAAATATATTATTAAATCACATAAAAAAATCGAGCCAATAAACGGTCCGTACCTGGTAGAGAACACTGATTAATCCGTCTAGTGTCAAAGTGTACCAAGTGCAAGTCTTTGACTTCTGCTTCTTCTCAGCGTCAGCTAATTCTTCTTTGGTAACTAGATTCTCGTAATATGATAGGGGTGGGCCAACAATACTCTGGAGCCGATAGAGTTTGTGTACAAGGTTTAGCTTTACGTGATAGGTCTGGTTCCTCCTATTTCAGCAAATCAATGTTAGCAACAAATAAGAATCATCCATCAGAATTAAACAGCTCAAAAAAAGGTCTCTAACTGGTGGATTACCAGTTGACTTGGTGCAAGGCGGTTAGAAGTGGTCTGATCTGGCCCTCAACCTCCAAGATAATCGATTCAATGGCATAATGCCAGGCCGGGTCATCCCCATGGTCTCTATTAATTATTGGCAGCCAGGCCGAGAGCCGATGGTTGCCGTCCCAAACAATGAACATCTTCCTCGAGAATTGCTTCCAGACATCTTCCTTCTGCAGCTCCCTCTTGAAGATCTCATTTGCAGCAACCCATAAAGGACTCCAAGTGGCAACATCATTGTCAGTCACGTCATGCGTCTTGCCCTCTTTGTCTTGCAAAGCGACATAGAAGACACCATGCCCGTCCATATATCCGGTACTCACAAAATGTACTTCCAGTGCCATGACGTTGTTTTTCAGGTACGGGCGGACTACAGCCAGAGCTTTCATACGACAAAGCGGGATGTTTAGTTTCGACTTCTCTCTCGGACGGAAACGGAGCTTGTCCAAGACAACATTGGTGTTCATGGACTCCTGCACGACCATCTTGTCCATTTTCTTACCCAGCTCTTCGGCTGACATCACTGACGCTGCTTGGTTTGCCTCTTCAATATCTTGGGAGGTCTCAACACCCTCGTCACCCACTTCCTCTGCGTCACAAATATCGTTAGGAAAAGGACAACAAACAACGGAACAAGCAGAAACGAGGTCAAATATACGCACCGGATTCAAGAATGTCTAGTTGTGATGACGACTGCATTCCATCTTTTAACGCATCTCTTCCTGGATCTGTCATATCTTCCGATTGACCTAAAAGAAGACAAAATATCAAAGTATTTAAAGACAATAGACAATAGAAATGGTAGAAAAGATGAGTTTCAAACTTCAAGCTCCCCCTTAGAGGGGGTGCCAATAGCGGCACCCCCTCCAAGGGGGAGCTGACTGCGGTGATCAACGCCCCCTTAGAGGGGGTGCCGTTGTCGGCACCTCTTCTAAGGGGGAGCTGACAACGGCGATGAGCTCCCCCTTAGAAGGGGTGCCGTTGTCGGCACCTCTTCTAAGGGGGAGCTGACAACGGCGATGAGCTCCCCCTTAGAAGGGGTGCCGACAGCGGCACCCCCTTTAAGGGGGAGCTGTTTACCTCTACGGGGGGCTTTGTGGCTTGGAGACAGTGCTGCACCTCTGGAGATTGAAAATGCAATCGACAGCATAAGTAGAAGGCAATTGAACATAAGGGCAGGGCAACGATTTTATACCTCTTGTAGTATTCGTTGTCTCCTCTAGACTGCCCTTGTCCCTGTGCTCCATTTGTGCTCCCTCCGTTGTATTTGGGGATGCATTTTCCTCCTCAGTCTCCACGCCCGTATTGTCGACGCTTAGCATGGTTCCGGATGTTTGTTGCTCTTCCCCAGCACCTGTAGATAAATTGCAAGATTTGGAACTCTGTCAATGCGTAAGTCAGAAGAAATTCTCTCGCCGCACTTGAGTTTCTTAATCTAAAATGCAGGCCTCGCGGGTGAGGAGGACATCTCGACAATAACCTCACTTCTCGTAATCCCAGAGATCGGACGTAACCCTCAAGGCCGTGGCTCCTCACAGAACACTAAAATCAAAATCCTAAGCCCCAGGAACTGGTGTCAATGTAGAAGCTCAAGATCGGCAATCTTGAGCTCGTGGGCCGCCTTGTCCAGCATGCAGTCCTCCTTCTCGAGATCGCCGTGCGGTTTCTTCAAGTCGCGGTTCGGCTTCCTACCTCGTCCGCTCCCTCAAGCTCACGTTCCGCTCCTTCAGCTCACTCTCCGCACCCTCGAGGTCACGTTCCACTCGCTTAAGCACTCCTTCCGCTCCCTCGCGTTCAGGTTTCGCTCGTTGAGCTCACTCTCCGCACCCTGGAGGTCATTGTCCGCTCCCTCGAGTACTCCGTCTGCTCCCTTGAGCCGTGCGTCTGCTCCCTCGCGTTCAGATTCCGCTCCCTCGAGCTCCCTGTCCGCTCCCTGTGGGCGCAAGATTACCCACCCTCGGTAATCGAGCGAACACCGACCAGGTTCTATGCCTTTATTCACCTTTTAAATATATGGGGGTGTTGTGAGCGCGGTCCACTATGCCTTCCAAGCAATGAATCTTTCTTGTGCTAACGTTTCCTAAGTGCCGTGGATGGTGTGAGCTCCCAATTTGTCACTTGGGACTCGTAGAATTATTTTTTTGGAAATTTGCAATTTAAAGTTAAGAAAAATATACAAAAAGCCATAAAAAGAATGTAGAACCAAAATAGGGTTGTAACATACCCATTATAGTATTTGGTCTAGATTTGTGTTTAGACTTAGAATCCCACCAAACCGGGCCCAAAAATAGGTAGGAAGAGCGAAACGGGTGGATTTGTAGGATTCAAGTCACATAGGCCCAAAAGGGCTAAATTCCACCATGAATGTGGCAATTCATGGCTAAGTCGGTCCGAGGGATCCACAACGAGGCCACTAGGTCGGGTCCTAGAGTTAGGTTTAGAAATTCCCCAAACCCCGATTGTTAGCATGTAGGAGCCACTGACGCAAGACCGAGCCCGTGGAGGAATCTATAGCCCAAGGATGGTGTCCAAGGGTAAATCCCATGCCAGGAGTCCAACGACGAAATCAATTCGCCAAGATTCCTCTATCTGCAAAAGATTCCCGCACCATCAATAATTCAAGGAGATGGCCGATTCATCTCCACTGACCAATTGTGCCAGGTATGGAAACGCACCTGCACATCTTTCGTGTGACCCCATGAGAGGTCATATGAAAAATCCCGTCATCTTTTGACTTGCAAAAGAACCTTTTGTGAGTAGTCAACCCTGGTAACCTCCAACGGGAATTTCATGGAAACTACCCAGGTTGCCAGAAAATCTCACTAAAAATTAGACTAGCTTGTTTTATGTTAATAATGCGCTCCGTGAAGTTTCACAACATTCCGATAGCAGCAAGTACTCGAACCGGCGAGATTCCTCGAGAATTAATCACGTGGCAGGGTCCCCGACGCGTTGACCGGCATCCCGGGACCATACGATGGCGAAACAAAGTCAACCAAGAGTCTTTTCCGACTCCCTCACACCTACCGAGGACCCTAGACTATTTACATTTCTCAAAATACGAGACCCCCAAGATCTAGGATTTTACCATGGTTTAGTTTTTTAAACTAAATTAGCCTACGATGGTTTTTTGTCCTCAGTACGGGGGGGGTAAGGGAGGTCTTGGACTAAACACGGCGATCTGGAGCCAATGGCGCAATCCGTTTGACGATTGGAGTTAATCTCCAAAAGTTAGGAGGTTGGTCCAGCGTAGATAGGTAAAAGTAGTTTTTTAGGGATTAGGATGAAAATCTTTGAAGATGAGGATGAAAATCTTTGAAGATGAGGATGAAAATCCAAGTTGATAAGGTTACTTTAGAACTCTTGAGGAAGGGGTGGGGCCTTGGAAACCTATTTAAGGTCCCCATTTTTCTCTCAAGAACACCCCCAATTCTTGTTTTGGGTCCGTGGGTCCAACTTATGTTGGGATTTTTGGCGTTTTAGCCAAGAAACCTCTACGGTGTTTTCGGAGCACTTTTTGGCTCCTCTTGTTGTTATATCTCAAGCTTTGAAGGTCCTTGGGGGTCCTTCTACCTTGCCTTGTGCACACTTTGTGTGTGGTTGCATATATGCTCGTTGTTATTCAAAAGTCTCTTTTATCTTTGGTATATCCTTGTGAACTAACTTGTGTGTTGAAGTCTCGTTGGTGTCTTGTACTAACCCTAGAGCAACCCCCCATCGTACCTTGGCGATGCCGCTTTGGGGGGCCTTTAGTATGTGAAGCGTTGCCATTAAGTATTCTTACCTTTTTTGTACGATTGCCTTGGATGTGAGCCCTAACCATAGTTACCTTTTTCATTGTTGTTGTGAGTGGACCCCACCTCCCGAGAGGCGTCGAAGCTTTGAACCCGTAGTTTACCCCAGTCTTCGAGTGTGTGTCAAAAACAGGCCCTAGATGGCGGAGCTTTGAACCTGGGAACCTCACAAGTCTTAGAGTTGGTGTCAAAACCAAACTACGGCGAAGCTTTGAACCCCCGTATATTGTAAGCTGCAAAGTTTAGTTACCAAGACATTCTTGGGAAATCCCAAAGTTTAGCCCCCAAGAGTAGCCCTAGGTTGTAGAGAAGTGAAGAAAAGAGCCCGTCACGCATAGTTTTGTTTTAGTGGTGATTAAAGATTCTAGTTTACCCCCGCTACGGCGAAGCTTCGACCTTGAACCATCCGGTTTAGAAATTGTATTAAGTAGGTTCCCATACGGGAACCCGAAGAAAATAGATTTTCAAGAAAACGTGAAGACAAACCCAAAGGACCAGCCAGTTAAGGACCAGCCATAAGGGACCAGCCAGTTGGGACAAGCTAGTAACGGACCAGCTGGGGGTCGCTGAGGGCAGTAGGGGGGTCGCTAAGGCAGCATAGGGGTCGCTGAGGGCAGCAAGGGGGGCGCAAGGAAGTCGCAAGGGGGGCGTTGAGTGAGTCCAGGGAGCTGGGAGGTCACTGAATGAGTCCAGGGAGTCGAGAGCTGGATGAGTCCAGGGGAGTCGAGAGCTGAGGGAGTCGAGGGAGTCAGGAGTTGGGTGAATCCAGGGGAGTCGAGAGCTGAGTGAGTCCAGGGAGTCGGGAGTTGGGTGAGTCCAAGGGAGTCGGGAGAAAAAAATAAACCTTGGACAAAAGAAAATCAAATCCTACAAAAAATCATATACTAAACGACTTAGGATTAGAGTCCGGGTGGAGAGTCGGGTTCGTTTTTTTAACAAGAAACCGGACAAAATAACGGTCGAGAGAAGAAAGGAATAGGAAATGGAGTCCAGTCAAGGCTAAGCTCCATGTGAAAAAAATCATACATACCCAAAACCCTGCAAAACCACTCCAAGATGGAAGAAGGAAGAAAGGGAGGAATGGTTATATGGGCAATTTAGATGAGAGTGACGATAAATAGTGACCTAGGTTTAGCTAAGTAGGTGTTAGGAGGAAAATCTCAAGAATTTGTAGTGACCATTAGGAGGCGGATTAGAATGACACAAAGACGAGGTAGTGTAAGAGGGTAGAGAGACATTAAAACCTCCGTGGGGTTTGAATCTATAGTTGTAAGACATCCATAAAGTTTAGGTAGAATAGTGCTAGTATAGAAAGATAGGAAGGGAAAGAAAAGGAGAGAGAGAAGAGAAGGAAGGAAGAAGGGAAAGAGAAGGTTTAGATTGCACGGGACCGACTTCTCGAAACATAAGCGGTGGATTTGGGAAAGATTTCCACAATCCAAGGGCCACCATGGAGTATGGAAACGTACGCACGGATGCGGACGAGCGTATTTCCGACACCGATAGTGACGAGGTGAGTTCTTGAATCGATACTTGGTGTTTTTTCCTCATTAGCATTGATTTCCTTAATTAGCCTTTTTCACGTGAATAATAAACCGTGATAAGTAAAGGAAAGAAAAATTAGAAATATTACAAGTAAAAATTTAGAGTTAAATTTAGGAGTAAAAACCTAGAGTTAAATATTAGGAATAAAAATTTGGAGTTAAATTTAGGAGTAAAAATCTAGAGTTAAATATTAAGAGTACAAATTTAGAGTTAAAAGTTAGGAGTAAAAATTTGGATTTAAATTTAGGAGTAAAAATCTAGAGTTAAATATTAGGAGTAAAAATTTAGAGTTAGAAGTTAGGAGTACAAATTTAGAGTTAAATCTAAGAGTAAAAATCTAGAATTAAATAGTAGGAATAAAAATCTAGAATTACTTTGGAATAAAAAACCGAGGATAAAAGTCAAACCATAGAATCAAAAGCGGAAACAAAAGTTAGATTCAGCATTTGGGAGTCAAAATCTAGAGTTATATTTAGAAGTTGGGAATTAGAGGAAAAATTAAGCTTAGGATTAGCCGTAGGGTTGAAACTTCCGAGAGAAGTGTCAAACCTCCAAAGATAGTCTTCAACACTCATGGAAGGAACGTAGGGGTTCCCCGCTCACGTAGTTAGGGACGTTAGAAATGACGCCAACTACCCAGCCAATTCTATACATAAGATAGACAGTTACGGAGTTAGGAATTACCAATCACCTTTGATCATCACAGTCAGCGTGGTAGTTACCCATGCATTTCTAATAGTATTCTCTGCCATCTACGACACTTAGGAAATGTTAGCACAAAAAAGATCCATTGCTTGGAAGGCACAGTGGACCGCACTCACAACACCCCCATATATTTAAAAGGTGGATAAAGGCATAGAACCTGGTTGGTGTTCGCCCGATTACCGAGGGTGCGTAATCTTGCACCCACAACCTACGATGGGTTTTGGGCCTTGGTATAGGGGGTAGGGAGATCTTGGGCTAAACACAGCAATATGGATCCAACGGCGCAATCCGTTTGACAATTGAAGTTAATCTCCGAAAGTTAGGAGGTTGGTCTAGCGTAAATAGGTAAAAGTAGTTTTTTAGGATTAGGATGAAAATCTTTGAAGATGAGGATGAAAATCCAAATTGTTAAGGTTACCTTAGAACTCTTGAGGGAGGGGTGGAGCCTTGGAAACCTATTTAAGGTCCCCATTTTTCTCTCTAGAACACCTCCAATTCTTGTTTTGGGTCCGTGGGTCCAAGTTATTTTGGATATTTTGGCGTTTGAAGCTAAAAACCTCTACGATGTTTTTGGAGCGTTTTTTGCTCTTTTTGTTGTTGTTATATTTCAAGCTTTGAAAGTCCTTAGGGGTCCTTCTATCTTGCATTGTAATCTCTTTGTGTGTTCTATTGTGTTTTCATATACACTCGTACAAACTAACCCTGTGTTTTAAAGGTCTTTTGTGTTGCTACTAATCCTAAAGCCACCCCCTCTAGTGCCTTGGCGTATGCCGCCATTGGGGGCCTTTAGAGTGTGAGTCATTTGCTTTGCCTTGTCATACTAACTCACGTGTGTTCTCTTAAGTTGAGTGTTTTACCTTTGTCTAACCATCCCTATCGTTGTGTGGACCCCTCCATTGTCAGCGAAGCTTTGGCTTCCCCATGCTCATTTTCTACGTGTGTCTTTCTTTTTTCTCCTTTGTCTAACCCTCGCTTGGCTACGGGTATCCCCCTTGGAAACGGCGAAGCTTTGACTGTGGAACCCAAAAAGGTTTGGCATTTTTTATAGTTACCCTCAGAACGGCGAAGCTTTGATTCTAGGGGCTAGAAAAATTTGGCCTTTTTTACAAGATTCTAAACACCCTTCTACCTTAGTGTCTTGATATCCACGTGGGGGTACGATCATTAGTGTCTAGATATCTAAGAGTTTCAAAAAATAGTTGAATCAATATAACCATCCGCTAGTGAGAATACTAGAAACCCATCATACCTCCTAAACTAATCACAAGGGTTTGGGGTTCTTTTGGGAAGGGGTTCGGTTGTTCCGTTGTTGTATTTTTTCCCCATGTTTCCTTAGCCTAACTGCTAATTCAGTCATTTAAGGTTCCAAAACCAGATTAGCCAATCCAGCTCAAGGGGGCCGGAGCCAGTCCAGCTCAAAGGGGCCAGAGCCAGTCCAGCTCAATGGGGTCGAGGCAGTCAGCAAGGCAATCGGGGCAATCAGCAAGGGGGCCGGAGCTAGTCAACAAGGGAGTTGCGGCACCAACAAGGGAGTCGTGGCACCAGGAAGGGAGTCGGGGCACCAGGAAGGGAGTCGAGGCCTTCGGGAGGGAGTCGAAGCCTTCGGGAGAACTGGGGCCAGGGCTTTGGGAGAACTGGAGTCCAGGGCTTTGGGAGAATTTGAGGCCATGGCTTCAGGAGAACTAGAGTCCAGGGCTTGGGGAAAACGGGTTACCAAAACAAAAATCAGGTTCTAAAATACCCAAATATAAGAATATTTAAGGTCTAGAGTCCGGGTGGAGAGTCAGGGCCGTGGTAGACATGTGAGATTAATCAAGGGCACATTGGAAGTAAGGAGGAAGAAAATAGTAGAGAGGAAAAGAGAGTAGAGAAAATGGAGTTGAGCCCAAGATAAGCTCCACGTAGAACATACACCGTCCAAAACCTACAAAACCACTAAAAGATATAAGGAGAAGTAGAGGAAAAGGTGACTATGTAGAAAAGTTCGTGTCGTAGCACAAGAAAGTAGAATCCCTCCAGTAGACGTTCTAAAGTATTTAAAACGCCTTTAAGATGACTCGTGTATCGTTCCTACAGAGATCAATTAATTTCTATAGTGATGACCGGAACAGGATGCGGAAATTACTACAACCACAAGTAACCGGATTCTAAACCGGAAAGCTAGAGATACCTACGTGCCTATTTTCCATCCGGTCGGACTATTTTACAGTAGTCCTAATCTGCACAACAACAACAAGGAAATGTCTACCAACTACAACATTCCCTTTTTCCACTAATAATACTCTGATCCTAGGATACAGAACCGGAAATCGGAAGGAGTGTCATTATCCTGTGCCTTTTCCAAATTCCGCTTCTGGATCCTCAAACTAGTAATTAGAACGAAGTTTAGCCTCTATATCAGAGGGTTCCGCAAATTGCAATTAAGGAAGGCTGCGTGAATTCCTATCCTTCAAGTTTTAAAGTGTCAGAAGCTCCACTTAAAAGAAAAACAACAAAAGACATAAAAAAATGGGACTTCAGTTTCTCCTCACAACTAACCCAGAAACTAATCCGGTCATAGAAGGTCACACAGGAAACCCTTACAATCCCCACATTACTACAACGACAGATTCCCCCAACCCAAGTCCCTAGACGGAGACGCTACTCCCGGAAACCGGATACAGACAACATCCAGGGACTTCTTGTCTTCTCCAAAACTTGCAAACACAGCTACCCGCACTAAACAATGGTTCTAGCATTGCCGGCATACCAACCCAGTGTCATGACTTTTCAAACCAACACTTAGGAAGTGGAAATCAGAATACTTTGCAATGGAAATGAAAAGAATACAAGCGGAAAACTTGTTCAGTCTTGCCTGGCCTAGGATTGAAGCTAACTTCAATCCCTCTAAATACTAATCACAAGGAAAACCCTAAAGGTTTCCTGAAAATCCTAAACTAAGGACCAGAGAATGACACGCGTCATTCCCTATGCACTAACAGTTGACTTTACAAAACTTGCGACGGATTCCGGAAAAAGTGGATCTCAAATCCAAAAAATCCGGATCTGACCAGGGTTGTCCCTGTCACGTCCTGTCCGTCCGTCAGGATGTCAGGACGGACGTCAAGATTCAACCCCGGCATCCGTCAGGATCCAAAAATTTTTTTTTTTTTTGTGGACGGCTGGTCCGTCCCTGTGGACGGCCGACCGGCCATGTTGACGGCTGGCCGTCCTTGTGGACGGACAGTTCGTCCAGGTCGACGGACAGTCCGTCCTCAAAAAAAAAAAAAAAAATTTTTTTTTTTTTTTCTGACGTAATCCCCACGTGTCAGCACGCGTCCGGACTGACGCTGACGGACATCCGGACGTGAAAATCCCACGTCACGTCCGGATAGACAACCCTGGATCTGACTGTCCAGGTTCATCCAACCGGAAAGCTACTCTAAAGCTGCTTTCTACCTACTGCTTTTCCTACTTCTTAAGCCGCTTGGATGGCGTTGGTATGACCTTCATGGTGCCCTTCCTTGCTGGCTACTGTCGACTACCAGAGGGCTTACTTCCCTTGGTAACTTTCCCCTTAGAAGGAGTCGGGAGTTTACCTTTCTTTTTCAAGCGGGCGAGTTCCGGTTCCAGTTCCAATTCCTCCTCATGCTCTTTGAACTCTTTTTCTTGTTCTGACTCACTCTCCTCCTTCTCTGTGTTTTCTGGCGACTCATCATCTTCTGATTTGAGGTCAATTGATGGTGTCGCTTCCCTACTTTGCTTGGGTGTTGATTTCCGCTTGGCTGGGGTTGGCTTTGATACCTGACCGGAAACTATGCTCTGTGGAGTGCCCAGGTCAGGTGTCAAAGTTTTACTCTGATTGCGGGTCTGGGATCCGGGTGATAACCCCTTTCTGGTTTCCGCATCAGTCTTCTGCTTGGAGTGGCTGCCTGGTGTTATCTTTTCTTCAGCGCTCCTCTTGGGCTTCCGGTCGGATGATCCCTGAGATGGTGTGGCCTTGGTAGGAGTTTCCTCCTTTGTCTTCTCTTTGCCCTTCATCGGTTCCGGTTCTACATCTGGACCAAATTTCTCCATAACTTCTCTCAACTCAAACAAAGTACGTTCCATCTTCTCATAAAAGGACACCAAGACTGAAACAAGCTTGGGCCCCATTTGAGATCCTTCCTTGAGAACCTCCGCATCGAAAAGTCTAGCTTTGTTCACTACTTCGCTCGGATTCCCAACAAACTTCCGGATCCGCCTAAGAGTATCCAGGGTTTCATCCGGGAGTTGTCTACTCTCACTCTCAGACTTTTTCCCTACCTTCTCTTGCAGATCCTTTACCTGACCGGTTAGACTAGCTATCCGGTCCTCTAACTTCCGGGTCACCTCCTTATCACTCTTTACTTTCTCTCGGATGCCCTTTAGTTCCTCTATGACAAACCCAATAGGGTCAGCGGCTTCCGCCCAGACTGGATCCTTACTACTCACCTCTCCAACTTTCCCTTTTCCTTTCTTTCGGGAAACCTCATGTTCCCCTTTCGGTTCTGACTCATCTACTGACGTTCCTCTCTTCTCCTCCGGTTCCGGTTCCGGACTAATGTCGTACTGCAGCATAACATCCGCAGACTTGTAAACCGTAACTTCCTTTCCTCTCAGTAGATCAAAATGCTGATAGAGATGGAAGAGAATGGGAGAGAGACCAGAGGGTTTGGACTTGCCTACCACTGCAACCATCTTGGTCACTACTTCTCTTAACACTAAATCCCAACTCACTTTCCTCTCTCCGGTCAGAGCACCAAAGATCGTGTTTGCTAGAGTAATGGAGACCCGGGTAGGACGCTCCGGATTCAAGATCGACACTAAAAACTCCAGAACTCTCCTATGCCTCAAGTTTGTGCAATCAGTCACTACATAGCCGTCCTTAGGGTTGATAGGGTTGTAAAACTTACCATTGGCAAACTTGTCCGTCCTTCCGGCCATACCTTCTCCTTCCTTGGAAAAGCTGTACACCTCCCCCCATATCTCCGGAGTCCAACCGATTGGTTGCACTCGGATCGTCTTCTCCCACTCACTTGACTGATCCGCAAAAAGCTCCTCCACCATCTCCTCGTTCTTCAAGCTCCAGGGCTTCCTCATGAAGCCATCGCATCCGAGCTCCATTAAATCCTCCCGTAGGAGCGCCTTCTCCTTCAGATTCTTTGGCAATCCGGGCGTCACCGTCCGGAGTGTGACTACAAGTGGCTCCTCACTCATCTCTGCCTTCACCATGGTTCTCACAACAGCTCGGAGTAGTTCCTAGACACACGGATCCCTCGTCCCCTTAAACCGCTCTTGCACTCTATTTCTCTGTCTTCAAGAAACAAACAGTCTAACCTCCGTTCGACAGGAACCGGAATCTAAAACTCACACTCCTTGCTTCGTTGCTAAACACTCTTGAAAACACTCACACATAGTAGAAAACAACACGGTGGAAAAGATGAAGTGAGAAGATTGTTCTCAAACCCCCTTCTTTTCTGTTTCCGCATTTTGCTTTTCCTACCGTTGGGTGTAACCGTTTTTTAGAAACTGTTTTCTGTTTTAACGGCTCTCCCGTTTTCCCGGTAGTGACCGTTAGCTCCCGGTTTCTACTTCCGATACCGGCTTGGCGATACCCGGATACCTTAGAATCCCGTTTAGGATTTCTCACTGGTTTCCGGTTTCCGGTCTAAGACAAAAATAACAAAGATCCGTCTTAACCATTTTATCACATTAAAGAGATACTATGGTTGCTAATCTAGGAAATCAATAAATTGGGTAATTCTACCCTATAAACAACAAAAAAAATATAGAACTAAGCTGTCTTTAACTTAAATCTATTACAAAGTAATAGATTTTGGTATTCCGGGTTCCTACAGGAAGCGAGAGAGATGACAAATAGTGACCTAGGTCTAGGATTAGGAAGACTTAGGAAAGGAAATCTTGAGGATTCGTAGTGACCATTAGAAGGGGGATTAGGATGACACCAAGATAAAATGGTGTAAGAGAGTAGGAGGGACATTAAAACCTCCTTGGGGTTTGAATCTATAGTTGTAAGACACCCATGAAAGCTTAGGTGGAATAGTTTTAGTGTAGAAGGAAAGAAGGAGAAAGAAAAGGAAGGAGGAAGGGAAAGAAGAGGTTTAGATCGCATGGAGCCCTAATTTTTGAAACATAAGCAGTGAGCGTGGGAAAATTCAACCAAGACCAAGGATCACCATGGAGCATGGAGATGTGTACGTGGACGTGGATGAAATCAATCTCGACACCAGCAGTGACGAGGTGAGTTTTTGAATCAATCCCTGGTGTCTTTTCCTAATTAGCGTTGATTTATTTAAATTAGCCCTTACGTATGATTAAACAAGCCGTGATTAGTACAAGTAGGTGTTAGATTCAAGAGTGTTAAATTAGGGATTAGGTTAGAAGGAGAATCTAGAATCTAAACTAGGAATTAATTTAGGAATAGAAATCTAGAGTTAATCTAGGAGTCAAATTCTCAAGCAAATATCTTAGGGTTAATGAAGAAGTAAAAATTTAGAGTTACTATTGGGAGTAAAAATCTAGGAGTAAATTAGGAGTAAAAATCTAGATTTAAATTAGGAGTAAAAACCTAGGATTAAATTAGGAGTAAAAATCTAGAATTAATATCAGGAGTAAAAATCTAGGATTAATTTAGGAATAAAAAACCGAGGATAAAAGTCAAAACATAGAGTAAACGTTGAAAGTAAAAATTAAAGTTAGCACTCTAGAAGTAAAAATCTAGAGTTACATTTAGAGATTAGGAATTAGAGTAAAAAACTAAGCTCAGGGTTAGCCGTAGAGTTAGAACTTCCGAGAGAAGTGTCAAACCTCAAAAGATAGTCTTCAAGGTTCATAGAAGGAACGTGAAGGTTCCCCTTTCACGTAGTTAGGGACGTTAGAAATAACGCCAAGTACCCAGTCAACCCTAGACATAGGATAGATAGTTAGGGATTTAGGATTTACTATCACACTTGATCATTGCAATTAGCCTATTAGTTACCCATGTATTTCTAGTAGTTTCGCTACCATCCACGACACTTAGGAGTTGTTAGCAAAAAGATCCATTGCTTGGAAGGCACAGTGGACCGCGCTTACAACACCTCCATATATTTAAAAGGTGGATAAAGGCATAGAACCTGGTCGGTATTTGCCTGATTACCAAGGGTGGGTAATCTTGCATCCACACCTTTTTCCAGATTCAATCGGAAGATCTCCAGATTAGAAGGACAATAGTGGGAGGACTCATGGCAATCATATTGTAAAGCAGATACAATTATCAAAGGATTATTACTATCGGGGGAACACACAATGACCAATATAGTGTAAGATGATTTTGTGATGACTACAATATAATCGTGAGAACAAACAATTTCCACATTGTATATCCTATGATAAATTATCAATACAAGACAAGAACAAATGAATGGAGATAGATACTTACAAGAAACTCTAACAAATGTGGTCTTCTTAGTATAGTTGGCTGCGGACTTTCCATTTCTCGCCACTTTATTGTTGCGTTCACCAGTTGCTTCAAGAAATTTTGCTCCTTTTATTTGCCTGCAATATTTTGGTTCAGTACGCAAGAGAGGAACACAAGACTATGATGCTCTTTCTTCTTCGTCCAGACAGATAATTCTGAAAGTGGACACTTATTCAATGTCCAATTGGACAATCTTCCCACCATTCACTAAATTCTTGTAAGCTTGGACCGTATGTTGCTTTTTCAATGATTATGTAGTGCGCTGACTTGTCTTTGAAGATTTTCTGGTCGGGCACGTCATCGTCGTAGTACGTCACTTCATTCCCCGGCCCAAATGGTCCAACTTTAAAAAGAAAGACGGTTATGACTCTATTGTCTGCGTCATAGTCCGGGGTAATGCGCGCCTTGTTCATTATACCTTCAAGCCGTGCAGCTTGAGTGCCCGTGTAGGCGAGAAGTGCAAACGAAGTCTGATGCAAGTAGTCAAAGTATACACGGATGGGTTCACCCTTCATGTTTTTCCCGATCCCTATTGGCTTCTTCCCCCATTTGTAAAGGTCAGTGAAGGCATCTTCATATAACTTCCTCAATACCTTCATCTCCTCCTTATTCAACTTCTTCAGATCAACCTCTTTTATACATACGCACTTTTGCAGCGATAGAGCTTGCGTGGATTTTGACTTCTTCCCTGATACAGGCGCAACAGGCTCCGCAGCATCACCGGGGCTCCGAGCCTACTCTTTTGTTTATTGACCTTCTTCAGCGGCAATGACGTAGTAGCCTTTGTTGCTTTTGGCTCAGAGGCAGGTTGTGTGCTTGTCAATGCCTCCAATATGAGTTCCCAATGGGTCCTCATTTCAACAAGGGTCCACCAAGGGTTGGAGGGGTCTCCGCACATTAGGTAAGATTTGGACGTCAACGACTCACAAATGTTGAGTTTTAGTTTCTTCTAATCCAAAATCAGCTCGTATGTTATGAATTTACTTGTAACAGCCAACTTCTCTTGCACAACTAAAAGTATTGTGTTGTAGTCAAGTCCTTGGAATTCTAGTATGGTAAACCTGATCTTTGGATGCACAGTCCTCCCATTCCTGAGCACAAGTACAATCACTAATGTCTTGTCCTTCAAGTCCTTCTACTGAATGCCCCACTTTGTGATGTTTATGTTGCATCAGAAAGTTGTTGCCAGCATATATTGATTGCGAGATTCAAAACTGGGATCCAGAAGTTGATGAAAAGGGAAAGCTTCTTCAGTATATGATGTGGTAGGCTAACTACATTTTGTGACAAACTGCAAACATTTCAGGGACAGATATTAGTATGGATGGAATCAGTAGAAGCCACTTTCTAATCTATGTCTGTGAACCACTATATTGGTTCACTTTTTAGATTGTAGAAAATATAAATGTTATGTATTAAATTCCAAGTCTAAAAGTGTTAGTACTCCGGATTAAGCCATAATCACAATTTAGGGAGCTTTCCGTGAGATAGGAATAGGAACTTTAGAAATTTAGGGTGAAAATCTAGAAATGCAATGAGGAGAAAGTAATGAGAAAAATCTAAGGAAAAAATAAGAATTTAAAACTAAAAAGACTTTAAGCAAGATTTGATAAAGTAACCAAATTAGGCAAATGGGAAAAATATTCAGAAAATGAAAACAAAATCTTACAAATGAAAAATGATATTAGAAAAATTATTAAATATTATTAAATATAAAAAATATAAAAATGAAAACCAAAAAATAGAAAGTACAAAAATATAAAATGAAAATGAAAACCAAAATATTACAAGTAGAAAATGAAGCTAAAAGTAAAATGAAAACCACAAGTTAATGAACTTAAAACTACTACTGGAATATTAGAAAAGTGTTAGAAATACTAAAATAGGGTAAAAACAGTAAAATTGGAGAAAAAACAAAAATTTAGGGGGATTTGTACTAAATTAGCACAGTCTACACCAAATTAATGCAGTTTTCACTAATTTACTGCATTTTTCAATAAATTAGCAATTTTAACAGTAAATTAGTGGGAGATGAATGTGATTAGGAAAATTAGTCGTTAGGGTGTTGGATATAGGCAAAATTAGGGTTCTAAGCCCTCTCTCCCTCAAATTTCTCAACTTTTTGTGTGTAGGTGTTTTTGGGGAGTTTTGGGGAAAAGTGAAGGAAAAAAATGAAGGAAAAATGTTAGGAGAAGGTAGAAACTAACTAGGGAATCATGTAGGACAATTTGTCGAGTAGATTCTTCCTCAAAGTCATAATTGGGGAAGAAAATGGAGCTTGGAGAAGGGAAATGGTTGAATTTTCAGGGTGTTGACTAGGTGCCTAAACTGCCAATTTTGGCAGTCCATAGCAAGAGAATGGTAAAGACAAACATGCTGAATTCTAGAGAAGAATGGAGTTCTTAAGCTGGCTTTCCGAAAAGCCTAAACTCAACGTAATCGGAGCACGAACAAGGCGGTGGTGATTGTTTCTATGAAGGGAAGTTTGCTACCATGAGTTTTGGAAGCTGCGACTATAAAGAGCAATCAACAACGAAAAATTTGACAAACAAAGCTAAAAGTTGGTTTGAAGATGCGTCTTTAAGCTGGCTTTCCGAAAAGCCTAAAATCGACCCAATTGGAGTATGGACAAGGCGGCAGTGATTGTATCCATGAAGGGAGGTTTGCTGCCGCGAGTTTTTGGAAGTTGCAACTTTGAAGAGCAATCGCCAATGGACAGTTTGGCGAATGGAGTTGAAAATTGGTGGGAAGATGCGCCTTAAAGCAGGCTTCCTGAGAAGTCTAAAATCGACTCAATCAAAGCACAGATGAGGCGGTGGTGATTGTTTCCGTGAAGAGAGGTTTGCTGCCCTAATGGCGGTCAATTAAACTCCATCTCTTGTTGCTCCTTGTGATCTCTATCAACTTGAATTGTAATGATGATTACAAGATATCTTGTTTTTGCAATGAATTGATTGAATTTCAATTGGGTACTATGATTACTTAGGGTTGAATGGTTGTATGATTACTTGGGAGTAGAAGTTCAAATGTATAAGGGAATGGTCGTATGAGAGTTGAGTGCTGAATTTCTAAGTTAGGTCTCATTTAAGGCCCATTGTGGTGCCTAATGGTGATTTTTGAAAAGAATTATGTCCCAATGGTAAACCTTGAGATTTATGATGAATTGAAAGTTCAATGCAATCAATATATGTGAAGGTGTGGTGTGCATGCCATGTCATTGTGTGCTGGACTTACTCTTTAGGGTTAAATAAAGAGCCATTGTGGTGTCTTAATGGTGATTTTAGAGTGATTTTGGATGTAGAACATTGTCTTTGGTTATAGGAGTCCATTGCTTGAAAGACAATATAGTTTAGGAGCCCCATACACTCCCTTTCGGCCAAACTCTAGGGTTGATTTTTTCTCCATGCAAGAAAAATCACTCACAATGTCCTAAGTCAGTCGTCCATAAGATCTAATGATCATACAAATCTAAGATCATTTGCCATTGAAGCCAAAGCATGATACATGAACATCAGGCGAACGCACGATCATTATTATTTTTGACTATTTAATGTGAGGTATCACAGTCGCATGATTCACTAAAAAGAAACATAGATTTGTTCTGGAGGCAATTTATTTGTTTACCTTATCAACTCTACTCGGTCTAGGGATCCCCGAACCGAGTGCATTTTATACCTTCAAAAAACGTCTGATCTTCATTACAATCTATGATAATATGTACAGGGTATTTTAATAAAATGGGTTAGAATCAAGGGATCCCTAGACAGTCTATATTTTGGTTACTCTAGTCGTGAGGTCCTTGGATGGCTTTGTATGACCTCGCAGCTTTTTTGAATGGATAGTAAACAACCTGGCTCAATTATAGTGTTGGGGGATCGTATGATGCACAATGTAAAGGTTGTACTATAGAATAAGGTGCGCATATTAGCAATAACATACCTATTATCGTCCAAATACTTATTATCGTATGCCCAACTAATGAGTTCTACTTTTCTAATTATCAACAATGTTCATATCAGTTGCAATGCAGGAAAATGACGTACTGCTTTTTGCAGACGATTTTAAGTACATTAAACTTGTCTTTGTACTTCAATGACTCACGCAATTCCCTATTCTGCAGCCTAAACCTCTTCTAGAGTGACTATATTCACTTTTGTTTGCTTTAAAAAGAACAAACATGTATCATCATTATAATGTATATGCTTACATTAGTTTAAACCCTACTCCATTTAGTGTTGTCTCAAAGACTGCAATGCAGTACTCACAACAGATTGAAGACCTGTATTCACCCTATTTTGAATGAATTGTAGTTTCAACTTTGGTTCTGCACATTGACACATAAGACTCCACGATGAATTGCCTGGACTTCCTGGATTGAAAGAGGTGGTAGAGTTTCTAGCATTTGAATCGAAACAATGGCCATGCACTAAATCAAAATAGTGGCTATGCTGAATACAGTTTGAATTTCAGCTCAATTGCTCGCAAACTGCAATTACCTCTACTCACAATCCAACCAAAAAAGAAAAGGCTCAGTCACGAGAAACATATATGTCCTGGAAGTTGTTGTGACTTCAACGCCCCCTCTTAATCCTTTGCGTAAAAGAAGAGGTTACACTCCCCTCTCCGTGTACCTCACGAGAGTTGAATTTGCCTTACAAGTCCTCTCCATGTATCTCTTCCTCAAGTCCTCTCTACGCCGACTTCGCATATCACCTCCGCAAGTTCGTTCCACACCGGCTCAACGTATCTCCTTCGTAGACCTCTCCACGCTAGGTCTGTGAATTTTAAACTATACCTAGTTAAACAAGTGAACTTTTAGATTCAGAATGCAATGTTTACAGCCTACTTGTTACACACTAATTAAACTAGACCCAGTTACTAAGTGAATATTCAGATTTGGAATGTAATCATCTTAACAACCGCTTCTCACAAACTACAGAAACTTGGAATTCAAACTCGGAATGTCAAGAGAATGCAACTTCGAAATGCAAATAGCTTGGCTCCTCACAATCTAAATAAAACATACTATGCAAACTGAATCCATCCACTACGTAGGAAGGTAGGTAAGCACGCAAGGAGATTGGAGGGAGAAGAAATTTTGTTGGAGGGCTTTAGGGGAAGGGATGCTCATGGGGAGGAGACTGTGCCATTGGGAGGACCTAGTTAGGTGGCACTGTCAGGGAAAAGGGCAGCCCATTATGGCAGAACTTTAGTGATGCATCCCCTAATGATGGCTACTGACATTGATGAGAGAGGTCAAGGTGCACTCATGACCCACCGTTGTAGTGATTACTAATACCCTAAATTCTTAATCAACGTCGTAGCATTTACTAATACCCTAAGCTCTTAATCAATTAGACAAAATAGTGAAATTACATCCCTCACCTCCTAAGTACACCTAAAGCTTAATATACTACTAGAATGGCAGGCCCTATTCAGCTGATGTTAAACCTTATTTTGTTGATTCAGACGTGGTGTGCTACTAAAACAGCAAAGAGTGTAGAGACATGTTAACCCCTAAAAGCCCAAGGGGTTTGGACAAAACACAAATGTGTTATAAAATATAAGTTCTACAACTTTTTTGAAGTTTGCATTAAAATAGATAATGTAAAGTACAAAAAGAAAAAAATATCCATATGGTCAAAATTATAAAATTATTTTTAGATTCTCTTCAAATGAATTTTGAAGATATAACTTCAAAAATTCACCAAAAATACAATTTCTATCTTTAGCAATTGATTTTTTTATTGATTGGTCAAAATTGTGGTTCCTATTGATTTGTGAAAAAATGCATAAGATCCAGTAATGAAAACACCAACACTTTCCCCAAATAGTAAGTTTTTCAACACTAGGCAATACTAGACTCTTTGTGCTATTTCTCTTATAGTTTTTGTTTGACCGTAGCGATCTTAGTTTTGAATATAAATATTGAAAGACAATCCAATCTTTTAAAAAAATTGAAAAAAAAGAAATTGAAAAAAGTTTTTTTCTACCCGAAAAATCTGTCCGAAGTCGGGCAGCGACCATAAAATGGTCGTTTGAGCGCTTAGGGGTTAATAAGTTGTAGATACATGTTAAAAAGTAGTAAATGCTGTTGAAATGTGTTGATTACAATTTGGTAGGCTTCCAACGCATCGAAAGAAGCATATGTGTCATTATTTCATTTGTTTAGTACTGTAGTTCCAAGACATTTCTTCTTCTCCGGTGAGAATTGCATCATTTATTTTGCTTGCTATGGTAATTTCTGATCAAGTATTACGCTTGTCCTGGTAATTTCTGATCATGTGAATATGTTGTCTGATTGACCTTTTCTTTGTTCTATATGACTTGACTAAATAAAGGCATTCAAATTAATTCTACCTATTTTAACCACTTCCAAACACTTGCTCATACATACAATAAGATATATTCAGTAAAATTTGGGTTTTCCCTTTTAAAAAATGCACCTCATAAAAGTCCAGCTTATAGGTACTTTACCTTATTTAGAAGTTAGAACTGGGATCCACTTCTTTTTTAAAGCAGGTACTCGGAGCTTCAAATTTGTATTCACAGTAAACTACATAGATTGCTCGCACACATAGTATTGAATATTGAATATCATAATTTCAAGAATAATGATGCAAATCAGAATGACTTGGTTTTTATTGCACGCCGTCCCCACTTCATTGTGAGAGAAGAACACTATTGATATATACTTTATTTACCTACTCTAATACACACATACTACAGAGACTTTGTCATTACTTACTAAAATCAAAATATACAATGTCGCTCAAGGGCTTTATTGTTCTAGAGCAATGACAACTGAAGGCATCAAATTGACTCACATTGACATCTCCTCCCTTTGCCCAAATAAGCATTACAGTGTACTTACTATGCATGGAAGTCTACGTCGTTAGATACCATTTAAAAAACAAACCAAATCAAACATATACTAACTATAGAAGACAAAAATTCAGTATGTCTTTCTCAAGCTTGCAATTTTGGTACTGCAGGTTGATTAGTTCTCTTCATTGGTTGAAGAATTTGACTCGCCCAAATCAAGGTCCACCACTTTCCAATCATCCAGCAATATGGCTTCTTCTAGGTGGACTACCCTACTTGTCCTTGATCTTTTTGGATTTTCTTCTACCACATGTTCTGGTCAATGAAGTCCCTCGTGCTGTTCATCTTCTCCGATGTCAAACAGAGGCCCATCCATTGATTCTCCAATGCTACCATATACACGGTGTCCCCTTACCTCCTTTCGTAAAATAACCTTCCAGCCGGGTTCTTCCCGTGCATCTGCAAAATACACCTGCTTTATATGCATTGGAAATGCAAAGGATTCCAGACCAAATGTCAAGACAGAATTAAAGTTTGCCAAAGTGAAGCCCTATTTGTCTTTCTTAACTGTTGCTGAGTTGCTTCGGTAATTTGCCTTCATCCACTTATATAAGAGTACAATTACACAGAGTCTACTATAATTCACTTCCACAATCTCTTCTAACTCTCCCACATACTCCAGATTTGCCATCACAACATTCATGTCCCGCAATCCAGACATACATGGTTGCGAAAAAGTTGCAGCCACGTCGAAGTCATATGTTTTCAAGTGCTGCTCCACACTAGCAACATGAAGGTGGTTGCCAAATGCCCACATACTTCGATACTTAGTAGCCAATTGAGATAGAAGTTTGTACAAACAAGTGGCATCGTCCTCCATCTCACCACAATTTGTTACTAACTTGTCAGAGACATGTTTCTCCAACCACTCACAAAATACCATCAGCTCCAACAGATTCGGAAGATATAAAGGAGCTCGGTGCCCCCTCCTACGAGGATGACTTTGTCTAAACCTCATTCATTCTGTGACAAGATTGTAATAATACTCCTGATATAAGCTGCACATGAATAAACGTCAATCCTATCATTATTGACAACCTCATTAAATTCCACTTCAGCCTTCAAAAAATTCATAACAAACTGCAATTGTGGACCATAGTAAATATGGCGACATCCTCATAGAATTAAAAATCCATCCAAATTTCACATAGGATGAACTTCATTTGAATTATTTTTACCACAATGTACTAAAATTGTTGTTTTTCAATTCCTTTCTTTTCCAAGTTTCATTCTATTCCTAAAATAAATAATTTTTGGTAGGAAGCCATCTTCTATGTAATCTCCACTTCCCCAATTACTTCTGCATCTCCAATAAATAAATATTCTACTCATCTTTGCAAAACTAGAAATACCCATCTCTTTGATGTGACTTCTGTCTACATTGTTTGGTCGAATACTAGTACATGATTACTTTGCTATCCTTCACGCATTGTGGGTTCTAATATTGGAAATTTGGAACCCGCTCAATTGACAATTAGTTTTCAGTTTTAACACGCTGTAATCATCATAGGCACCACAACAACCCTAGAATCTTCTTAAAAAAAGGTCGAACTACAAGTTCTTCTAATTTTCACTGCTACTCTTAGTAGACACAAAAATTCCATTAGATTCACTTTCTCGGTGTAGCTAAATTTATATTCAGTTCTTGACTGCATTCACGATATTCTAAATTGTGGGTCTGTGTCCTCCATTTGTACAAATCGGACTCCATAAATGTTAAGTGATCACTAATTACAATTTAATCCAACAATCCAACTGCATACTACACAAACCATCTACAATATGACTGACTGCAATTGCAATCATTACAATGGAGAAGTACTAGGAGTGAGAGAAACATACACTCTATAGGACTCCAACTGCTCTGCATTGTCAAGAACAAAATCATGTATCCATTTTTGCAGCTGCTCTAATAGCATTCGAGGCTTTCTTTTCCCTTCTACCATCTCATCCGTCATAGAAGGATCTTCTTTGCTATCCCACACTTGCCTAGAAGTAGGGGTGTACTTTGACATGTACTTGGTCATGAAACCCAACACCTCCTCCACTTGATATCCTTGTGCTATACTTCCTTCTGGTTTTGCTAAGTTCTTCACAAAAAATTTTAAGCCTTTGAAGTACCTCCTATAGAGGTACATCCACCTTGTATGAACCGGGCCACAAATGAACAGCTCTTCCACTAAGTGAATAGTGAGGTGCACCATTATGTCAAAAAATGAAGATAACAGTTCTTTTTCCATCGTTGATAAAGTCTCTGCTACATCTTGTATTTGTTTCCGGATTTATTACCTCTTTGCACTGAGTCTTTGAAAGACCCTGTTGAGTCTCATTACAACACCCACAACTCCATCATGACCGATGTTCCTGAGGCACATGGGCAGGACTTGCTGTAATAACACATGATAGTCGTGCAACTTGGAGCCCCTCAATTGCCCGTCGCTTAAGCGATTATGCAGTTTTGACATATATTTGGATGGAGTCTTGATAGATTTGAGAGTCTCCATGAACTCTTGCTTCTCCTGATTTGACAGAACGTAAGGAGCATCTGGTATCCAAAACCTTTCATTGTTAGGCCCTTGTCGATACAACCAAAGGTGAGGGCAAATTCCACAATGTTCCATGTCCAGACAAACATCGGCACTATCCTTTTCTCACAGTGCATGACGTCCAGCAAATGCCGCACAAGAAGATCATGTATTGCCCAAGCTTTGAGCTTTAGAATGTCAATCACTTACAACTTCTACATCCATTTATCATAAGTAAAAATTCATCCACATAAACATCATACTCTACTTTCATGCCTACAAATAGTACAAAATACACTGTAATGCAGAGTTTCTTCAGATTTTGCTATGTACAATATGTCTTATTGTAAATTATCAACATTGCTTTCCCAGAAAAACTAGCTGTCACACTTATTCTTCCATATGAAAGGAGGTTTTTTAATTTCAAATGCCTTTGTAGAATATACAACACATGGTGAAAGCACATAGCTAATCTGTAATGATATTACTCATTCTTATAATTTTTTTTATTCCATCTTTTCCACATATGAAAATCATTCATGATTCACCATCGACATGTCCCTCTGTTGTCTTCTGTTTCCTTAGATTCTCTGCATCAAAAGACTACCAATATTATGATTGTTGATTTATAACAAACTCAGTCCACACACGGAATCAGAAACAATACATCAGTACATTACGAACAAGGGCACATGCACAAATTCAATGCTTCCATTTCTTACATACAAACTGCACTTGTTAACACTTTACTTAATTCTCCTACTATATTGCATATATTACGTAGTAAAATTTTAGCTAAATCTATAATGAAAGAAAAGTCACAATACTCACCGCCCAATATGGTAGTTGAAAGTGACAACTGACTCACTTGACCGCGTGTCGCTTCATATAGGGTCGTCTGCCCCATTCTTCTCTCCTCCGTCACTGAGGTATGTGCTACGCTCTTCTCCCATCTCCAAAATTTCCCTACCGGATGGCCTTTTAGGAGGTCCACGCCACTAAGCGTTGCCATCAAACGCCAATCTTGCTCTACGGAATCGGTGGTCAGTTGACAGCCAACTCCGAGATCCCAAGTAAACCAGTTTTTTTAATGCACTAGAATGATCCGCTACTGTTTCCATCATGCAACACGGGCATCCCTTGTATTCTTTTGTTTGCTGGCTAGACATCAATCCATAAGCAAAGAAGTTGTTTATTACGCATAAGAGTATTGTCTTCATCACGAAGTTTTGAAATCCAATAGGCATTAAAGAGTCTGCGGCTATAACTCAATGCTAGAGTTTCAAGAGATCACAAACAAAGGGAGCCATGAAGACATAAAAGTTTTCTCCATTCAGCAACTTATCTCCTGAAATAAGAAGAGTCAATGAAACAAAGAACTTTTTCATGAGTAGCCATGGCGGGAGGTTAAAAATAACCAACATAACTGGCCACATAGAGTACTTTGTGCTTTGGTTACCAAATGGTTTCACTCCATCAGCAACCATTCCCATGTACACATTCCGCTCTTCTGTTACAAATGAAGAATCAATATCATAAACTGCTGCCCACTACAAATTGCCAACTATTGAATGAATCATGCCATCTTCTGACTTGTTAGTGGCGTGCCACTTCATAAGCTTTTCTACTTCAGGACATTGGTATAAGCGTTGCAACCATGGAATGATTAGAAAATATCGTAGCATCTTCTGCGGAATGCTATCTGACCCGTCTACGTACCTAGACTGACCGCGCTATGGACACTCTTGGAGGTTTCCATACTCATCACCTTCGTACAGAATTTGCCCACTTGCGCAACAATGTATTGCTTCATGTTCCAAATCCATTTTCATGATCATTCTTTTCATTTCATACGTGCTTCGCAGTAAAGAATTTGCTTGGGGAAAGACATCAGCACTCAAGAATTGCAGCATCTCATCCATAAAAGTTTGTGATACACTGTACAAGTTCATCATGTTCATCATAACTATGCTAGTCTGTAAACGATTAGTAGCACATCCTTCGTACAAAGTTTTTGTGCACTCTTGAAGGAGCTCCTCCATGTCTCTTGTCTCGACGTTAAGATTTGTGTCTTTTCCGTGTGGGGGGTTGGGCCTCAATGTATCTGGTTCCCCATCTTCTTACTGCGGGTTTGGTCTTGGGGTACCGGTTTGTCCTTGCACTTCCATATGGATATCATTGGCACATTCGAATGCATCATGTACTATGTCCTCTACTTGCACTTCTATCCGTTAGGGCCACACATAATGGGGTGCTTCTTGGTCCTGCCTTCTCCAAGCATAAGCCTCCTCCCCCACCTCAGGTATATCTTGTGGACCTCGCATGTTTGTTCCGTCAACGGTCTGTAAACATACTCCAATAATAATTAGTCATTCACTTCATAAATCTTGGAGTTACTAGTCTCACTTTATTTTATAGAACTGGACCCATTAAGCCTTGTCATAAATTGAAATCTATAGTGAGTTTATGATCCCAACTTTTCATAACAAAGTCAATCATATTACAACTATGTAAGTTGGATTACATTTTTTATGTGTGCCTTTGCTCTTTTGAAATACTTCCTCCTATCATACACTCAAATTACTATCACATACAGTGAAAACATGCAATGGAGAAAGTTCTATCCTTCACCATTACTAGATGCGGCAGATGAGGATCTCTGCCATATAGTCGGTGATGCTTTGCTATGAGAGCTATGTTCCAGACTCTACCTCCTCGGCAACGCGTGCAAGCACAAGGATACTCTTGAAGACCTTGCCTGAATGCTACAACTTTTTCAATGTAGTAAGCGGCTCCTAAATGACAATGTTTCACTGTATCTGGTAAAGTTTCTGTTGATACAATATTTGTTAAGTCAGTCATTGTTAAGACCATACTTACAGTTTTAATAAGTCTTTTCCTTTGCTAATTGCGCACATGACATTTTCTCCATTAAATTCCATATTGTTATTTTTGCCTCCGACTCCACTGTCACCAGTACTTTGTTGGCAGTCTAAGGAAACCAGAAATTAGTGTATGAACTCAATTCAAGAAAAAAACTTTTTTTGAACCCTTTTTGTGACTTCTCTATGTCTAAGGTTTGCCAATCTCTTTTCATTCCCCGTTTACTTTTCCTTAAACGATTTAAAAAATAGCGTATGACCTATTGAATATTCTATTTCATAGGTTCCGCATCCATAATATTTATACTGTTTTTGTTGCAATGTGAGGACTATTACTAACAACTATGGCTTTTTGAATTCATGAATCAATTCTTACTTCCTTACATGCTTTTTGTCACTACAGTGTCTTACTGACAACCACTTCTAACGATAGTTGAAACATGTATAAAAGGAACCCTAAATTGGGACAGTTTTGCTTATTGTTGCTATGAAATAAATTAATAACAACAATTAATTCATATTGTACGCATGTCTTCAAAGAGAAGCAAAGTTAAAGTTTCCAATGAATCCAAAGAAATCTTTTAGTTCTTTCACCTAGGAAACCTTCATATTCAACTTTCTAGAAGACAAAACGATAATTGAGCATATAATTATGTACTTTGAAGACGTCGCAGAAGAATATGACATGGTAGTCATTGACACTGAGTTGTGACTGCCGTGAACTCACATACACGTAACAATGTAATGAAGACAAAGATAAGTTTTGGAGAGAGCTTACCTTGAATTGACTGATTGTCATTTTAAAATCTCAACTAGCACAGACAAAGAACCTCAACGTTGGAGAAAGCAGTGGACCACTCCTTAAATAGAACTACCGTAAGTGCTCTTTTGACATTACTTGTGTATTATAAAGAACACATTAGTGACAAGGGTGTCCATGAAATACAAGATGTGAAATAGCAATGACTTCAAGTCATTGCTTGAATGACTTGAAATGCAGACGTATTTTTGAGGAGGTCATTTTATCATGATCAACTACGACACTGATGCCTCGCTTTTGTTATAAGAAGAGGTCTAATGCGAGATACATTTGTCTTTATGCACAGATTGCAATATTCAAGCTGTCAATGTATTTTGAAGACCATTAATGACAATGGTGACTTACTAAATTCAAGCTATCATCATCTTCCGAGGATCATTAATGACAACAATGGCTTCCTAAACTGTTGGGAAACAAGGCAACTCTTCAAAGGCGGTGGCCTCTGTACAAAGGTAGTAGAGCATGAAATTCAAACTTAACAAGGCTTCA